>OX451216.1:41675952-41768754 GCA_949628195.1 Phasia obesa | reverse complement strand
CCGACCCCATAAAATATATATATATTTTGCATCTTTAGACATAGAGAAGTTGATTTCGGCGAGTTGATTTCGGGTTGAAATCAACTTTGCCAAGGAACGAGAACAGATAAAGAAAATTTAAGCCCACCAATTTGCCAGGCATAGACCATTGCATTTGAGGCTTTGGGCAAAAAACCACGACTCCCTGTATTTTTGAAGTTTGTTTTTATTTTTTTTTTTTGCTTTTTTTTACTAAGTTTCAGACGGATATAAACAGATGGCATACACATCTCGGGTGGCAATAACCTCCTGGGAGGGCGATCATGAGGTTGTTTTTAGATTGATTGGGTTTTTTTCGCTTTGAAATGTATTAAATGTTTTTATAGAAAAATAAAACTGAATTGGCCTACACTCAACTTTAACATACCCAATGAAAACAGATATTTTTATTGATATATTACAAAAAGAATATAAGTTCAAAGTATATTTGAATCGTAAAATTAATTATTTCGGGTTTGAGGTGTTAAGTAAACTACCCCTTGCCCCTTCCCGATTATGCCCAAAAATTATACAGCTCTTCATATCCATAAACCAAAAACACATAACTTCGCTTTGATGTCATACGGCATGATCAGTAGAGCGTTTACAAAATTTGGAAATAACTAAACTACCTCTTGTACCTTCCCGGTTATGCCTAAAATTTACACAACTCTTCATTTCCACATACCAAAAGCACATACCAAATTTCGTTATAATGTCATACGGTATGACCTGTATAGCGTTCAAAAAATTTGGGGGCAAGGGTTAGTTTCCTTGCCCCGATTATGCCCAAAAACTATACAGCTGTTCATCTCCATATACCAAAGGCACATACTAAATTTCATAATGATATCTCGATCGGTATGACCTGTACAAATTCCACAAAAATAATGGCATACAAACGCAACCACCTACCCACAGACATCATTGCGAAAATAGCCAAAATGGATTCAGGAGTCCTTAAAACGTATAAATCCGTCGAAATCCGACCTCGATTTTGATCGTGATTACTATACTTTACCTTTATTTTTACTTTAAAGTAAAAATAAACGTATATAATATTCTTAATTATTTTCCATCACACTTCGGTACTTTTTTATTTATACATAGCTCCAGAAGAGTTTATTCAATTTGCATAAGTAGAATACTTCACCACTCCTATCATCAAGAATAAAATAGGCATTTGTAAGTAAAGTATATGTTAAATTTACTTAATATTGCTGTGCTCTTAAAATAGGACAACTACTTTGAAAGGGGGTCCATCCTGTCTAATACCAATACGATTTATTTTTATTTCAAGGAGTACAAAACTTTAACATTCTACCTATGGTTTTCTAGGTTTAATACTGTTGTTATTAAAACAAAAAAGTTGTGCTTCGATTTCAGTGAGGGATGGCTTGTTTAATTTAGTATATGGTATTAACTTAATTGGATTTGTGCCGCCAATAAATGAAATAAAGTTTGGTATACTTTTTGGTAAAGACCGCCGTAGCTTGTTGTGTGGTACGGTTGGCGAGCGCTTTCGATATGAGATTATCATTATCAAGCTACGTCTTAGATCTAAAATGTGGCGCGGACTTGTAAAAATTAAACGGAATTTTACTCGTTTTATAAATATTGTAGGAAATTTTTTTATTTTCGCTAAAATTTCTCGATATCTTCAAAAAATGTTAAGCAGATTCAGAAACAATAGGCACGTTCATAAGACGTAACTGTTGCGCAACGGTTGAGTCTTTGTCCTAGAAACGGGTTGTTGACTAGTTCCGTTTAACTCAACAGTTGGGTATTTTTTGTATCATTAAATATTTTAGCTACCTAAAGTCAGCATGTTATACTCAGCTTGAATAGCTAATAGAAATGAGTTATACCGTTTATTACCCATAATTTTCAGCTAAAGTAATTGAAAATTTAAAAACGAACTTAAGCTTGACTATAAATTTCATATGTATGTAATATAAATAGTTCGACTAATAAAATTTAAATTTTCAAAATTAAAAATCGCAGGGCTACGCGTAATCATGTTTACCAAACAAAGTTTGGTTTAATACTAGGTTAGTATTAATTAAAAACTAATGTTGGAATAAAACAAATAAACAAAAGTAGATTTCATTGCTAACCGAAAATTGGCTGGAGCAACAACAAATATAAGGTGGTAAATATTAAAAGTAAAAATATTCAACAAGAAGAGTGCTGATGACGGACGTAGCTGTCTAAAAAATGTGCATTCCGCTCTGCTGGTGTCTAAAAATGAAATATTCCCAATTTTTCTTTAATACTATCACCTAATTTGTAATTGAAATTATCCTTTCTTAGAGAGATTAAAAACGAAAGTAAATACGTATACGTGAAGCACTATAAAAGTAAGAGCCTTAAAATTTAATGGGGGATTACTTTCAAAGCAAAATCGAAGAAAATATTGTCAGGACGCACGGAACGTGTGTGGGCACAGCTAGTTTCTAATAAAAAATGTCTCAAAATGTATCCTAAACACTTAGTCTCATATTGAATAGATATAGATATTCTCTAATTATTTCCATACTTATTTGGTTATTCCAATAAAAGCGCTATAATACAACGCCAGAATTATTTTTTAGAAATCATGAAAATAATTAAATAACATTGAATATTTTTAAAAAAATTAATACTTAATCCATTAATCTTTAATACTCTTCTTTATAGAATGTAAGTATATTGTGGATTTTTAACAGCATCATTATCAAAAGGCCAGTCATTCATATGCGGCAATCTACACAATACAAAAGCGTCAACATATTGTTATATACTCTAGTCTTAATACTGAATTAAAAAAAGCACTTAAAATGTGTTAAGATTAAAGATAACCCATCCTGAAAATTACAACACACAAAGAAGAAATATGTTGGTATCAGTTGGTATCTTAAGAATACTCTGGAGAAGCATTTAAAAGACTTAAAAGTAATAAAAATGCACTTGATGCAAATAAGCCCAGTTTAGGGCAGCTGAGTAGAAATAAGAAAAAGCTTAAATTACAAGAGAAAAAAAGCATACTGCAATTAACTTAAACTATTCATACTTAGATAGTAACAAATTTGGCTTGATACCCATAATCGTAAGGAAAAAAAAAACTTTTTCACTTCAACAAACTTCTGGTAACTATAAACCAAAGGTTTTGATGCTCGTTGTAGTATTTAGATCAATGCATTATAAATTGTATCAGATTCTTTTTTTTTCGTTTTTTTGTTTTTACTCTTCTACATTTGACTCTTAAAATGTTAATAGCAAAATGTGTAAAATGTGTGTAGAGTTTACACAAAAAGTAGAAAACCTCTTCAACTAAAATAAAGCAAGCAACAATTGCTATTTGTTACAGGTTGACATTTGTTGAGATTTATGGCTTAACTATTTAACAAGATGTTTTTAAATACACAAACAACAACAACATCAACAACAACGTAGCAAAGACCATAAACAAACTAAGAAGTAAAATTGAAAACAGGCAAAATCAGAATGTGATAGAATGAATAAGGCTAAAGAAAATGAAAAAAGTATGATAATGACAGTAAAAAGCAGTAATAAAATTGAAACTTCAGTTAGGAAAATCACAACAAACAGTAGTACACATTATTGTAGTCATAGTCAGTGGTAGTTTACACTCGACGAAATACATTTGTATTTTTAACTGACTTTAAAAAATGAAGGAGGTTGTCAATTTGTCTGAATGTTGCTTTTTTATGTATGTGCCCGCATAACTTAGCCATTTCTAAACCGATTTTAATTTTTTTTCTTTATTTATCCCTAGAATACTAACGCTATTTAATACTACGATAATACTAACGCCACGTAAATTTTATGTGCTGTGGGATTTCTTCAACTAATGTAGTTATTTCTTAAATTTTAATAGTAATAAAAATTTATTAAGTAATAAAAATTAACAAATAACTTATATTAAAGTAAAGAAAAACAATTTTAATGACAAAATAAAACTACATGTTTGCGATCAAATCAGAGCTGAAATAAAATAAATGATCATATGTACTTATGTATATAGCTATCATCAGTCCTGGTTAATGCAGTCCTCACCTACTTTTATTTGATACTCCCTAAGTACTGCCACGCTTTTACAAATGTGACAATATGTGGATGTCGTACGCTTCTTTGATTGGTGACAATATTTGCTTTCCCTTTTCTCAAGAAAGTTCTTCGAAAGCTGTCGATTTGAATAATATTGTTCATACTTTCTTTTAATTTTTATTACAAGCTGGAAATGCTATGTTCCTAGCATCTTTTTTCGATGTAATTTTTATCTGTTGCAGGGGGCACCAATTCTTACCAGCGAAACTGTCATGGCTCTCCGTCTCTTTAACACTAACGTAGCTCATGTCTCTAAAGTCGCTAGTAGTTACTAATGCCGCAACATCTTCACAGTTGAGACCACGCTTGGAATTTTTCGGTTTTTAATTACCTTTATCATTTATTACATAAAATACTTCTACAAATTTGTACTCTTATTACTAACGCCACGTATAATTGACGTACGCAAATTATACTTACCACTAAAACCACGTAAATTTTACGTATAGCCTTTCAATGATCACGTTCTTAGAGCAGTTAGATGACTAAATATGCTTTATATATGTTTTTGCATTTGTTCAAATACTATTGAAAAAAGCACTTGTGGAATTTGGTATCGTTAGGCCATTGGATGCTTGTGTAGGAACAATAATAAAAAAACTACACGTAAAATTTATGTAGGTTAGTAGTCTAGAGTTATGAAAGGTTATGCTTACAGATTGGTCCCATTTTAAAAACAGTTCATCATTTTAAAAATTAAAGGTTGCCCCAATGCAACATACATGTTTTTAACGTATATTAATAACCGTAAAGGCCACCAATTTAAAATTTAAAAAAATTACGTGTCACTATAGTTCCAAACAATAAAAAGTAATAAAAAAAATTTAAATTTATAGGGTGTCCCAATAGGTGACGTATTTTGAGGTACTGTTATAGTTAAAATCTAAAAATTTGACAGAATACCGATTACTACGACTATTATAATAAAAAGTATAAATATTCAAAATTAAAAAATAAAGGGTGCTCCAGTAGTTCATTTAATTTGATGTATATGGCCATACTTTTGAACAATTGTACACAGACCGTTAAGTCCGCTATAACAAAAAATATAAAATTTGAATTTGGAAATAAGAGGGTGTCCCAATAGTGAATGTAATTTTATGTATGTGGCCAAACTTTTAAACCGGTAAAAATTTTTTTTGTAAACAAGTGGTCCTGTTACAGTTTTACTATACATATGTTCTTACTTTTAATTATATTGTACTTTGAAATTGTTAATTGAAATTGTGAAATATCTCTGTAAATGCTTTTAAAAACGTGCCAATCAAAAGAATCTACACTTGAAAATCTGTTTATGCGTAAAAACATCCCATTTCAACTTCAATAGTTTGTCTTCAGAGAAATGCCACTGTATGGACATATCATTGAATTTATTCTTGGGTCAAAGCTATTTCTTAAAAACCATAAAAAAAGCTTTATTGATAGCAATTTTACCAAAGTTAGCTACACAGAATTACATAATGATGCGGAGCCAGAGATCGAGTAATGATAACACAGGGCAACAGCAAAAATATGCTCGAGTAACTACTATATACATTTCATGTATCATGGCTACCTTAGTACAAAAATGGTAAAATTTTTAAATTCTATGGATAGATTTTTTTTTAAAAAATTTTTTTTTTAAATTGCAATTTTTTTGAGACGTTTCTTCAAATAATTAATAATAACTCAAAAACTACTAGTCCGATATTATTAAAATAAATTCAGAAAAATTAAGATTTGCATAGCCTTTAATTCGTCTATATATCGCGTTTCAATCGGATCAATAGTATCGGAGTTATAATAAAAAAATTAAGAAGAAATATATTTTTTACGTAAAAATGAAAAAAAATTTCGTTTTAAAAAAATCATAAAAAATCGAAAACGGCAAAAACCTTCCAGATTCATTTTTTTATCGCATAGCGACATATAATAGCAACAAAATGAGATATCGACCATAAAAATCGATTGATTTTTTTCGAATTTATTCACATTTTCACAAAAAACGGAAATGCTTCTCAGCTTCATTTCAAAAGTCATATGAAGATTGCTTTAATATAAATCCGAAGAATTTTAACGAACATTGGACGCCGGAAATAAATAGCGTTAATTTTGCAAAAACTGAAAATTTGTCAATTATTTTCGATTTAAACGCTTTTTTTCAGATTTGGGGCCTATGCGCTACGTGTTAACGTTGTCGAATTCGACTAAAATTTTGTGGGTGGAAGTTTCTCATCAAATCTAACATTAATCCGACATGCACCCCTTGAAATTGGAAAATTTATGTTTTTCACACATTTGAAAACCCGCTATAATGCGTATATCAAGCAAAAAACTAAAATTTTGTGAAAATGAGCGAATTCACTAAAATGTGAATAAATTCGAAAAAAATCGTAAAAAATATATTTTTTTCTTAAGTTTTTTATTATAACTCCGATACTATTGATCCGATTGAAACGCAATATATAGACGAATTAAAGGCTATGCAAATCTTAATTTTTCTGAATTTATTTTAATAATATCGGACTAGTAGTTTTTGAGTTATCATTAATTATTTGAAGAAAAAAAAATTGCAATTTTAAAAAAAAATATTTAAAAAAAAAATCTATCCATAGAATTTAAAAATTTTACCATTTTTGTACAAAGGTAGTCATGATAAATCAAAATTATATTATAAAATTGTATAGTGGAGAACATGAAATATTTTTTTATTTTGTTGTGCTGTGTAATCCATATGTAAACAAACGCATGCAACAGAAGAACAAAGACTTTTAACAAGACCTAGAAATTTTTTTTTTAAAACTCAACCAATCAGTCTCGGAAAAATTTCATGTTGTAAAAGAGACCTTTAAGTCTTTCGCTTAAATCTCCTCAAATATTACTGAGCAAAACAAAAACTGCAGACGATGTTTCCTTATTGTGCCTGGAAAATGCTGTAATGAAGCGTATATTGCCTAATAATTTCAGAAATGGATGTATTAAGAGTGAGAAGAACAGTCTCATGTAGATGCTTTGGGGGAGCTTATTCCTTATGCTACGATGGATTTAGTGAAAAGAAAAGATTCCGCTAACCATCAATCATTTGAGATATGAGGAAGTTGGAATATGAACATATCTGACATATATACATATATGCGCACAACTAAAGCATTCTAAAAGAAAACGGACAAAGCAAAGTTGTATGTTCTGTCATTGATTCCCAAAATATTTTTTTTTCTGAACTATTTATCAAGTTTGCATCGTAAATTACCTGACCCGGCCAATGCGGGTTTTGTCTTAACAGTCAGGTTAATGATAGATAGTGTGATTCACAATTTCTAATTCGACCTCATTCTTGCATATCCTGCAAAAGTCTGGAGAGTTATTTTCCATAAACTGGTAAAAGTTCTAACCGAATATCCGATATTATACATATAAAGACCCTAAAAACTTTTTGGCCCAACCCTACAAGAATGTCGGTCCTTGTTCATGGTAGAAGTCATCCTGGTCAGTTCATAAGCAATATCAATCAATCCCGGGGACTATGTGACATGAAGTATAAGCTCTACTGGGTCAATATTGTATTTACATCATGTTCATGTTTATTTTTTCTTTTAAAGTTCTTTTTATATTTTTGTACTCATATTTAAATTAAGTTTTCTTTAACCAATTTGAAGATGATATTTTAACATTTCTTTTTTAAAACAAGCTAAAAGGGAATGTAAGCCGTTGAGAAAGGTCAAGCGGAAATACTATTTTTATCATAATTAGTTAAGTCCCAATTAACCTTTTGTTATAAATACTTTCTTAAGTCTGTTTTAATACTATTCAAAATGTATAAACCTTTTTTAATTAATATTCCAAACAAGTTTTCTTTAAAAAACCGTTTTTTATTGAGACGATATGAAAAAATCTTCTTAAAAACGCTTACAATTGCCCATCATAAAACAACTGAATAAAAGGTTTCTTAAAAAGACCAATAGACAAATTCAAGACATGTTTACAAAGATGCCGCAAAAACTAAAAATAAAATCTGAAAAATATAAAAGATCAATTTATAAGGAAATTTTAGTTTCTTATTTAAATAAATGGCAAATTAAATAGCTACAAAAAATATTTATTATATATTTTCATTTATGTTTTAAGTTTTTGGGTGGTAATTCAGATTTTCTTGAGTAATCAATATGCAATTTGTGTAGATTTATTCTAATGGTTTTTATAGTTTGAAGATAAGACATTTAGTAGATTAGAGAGCCATTAAGTAAATATGTGACAAAAAAAAAAAAAAAATAAGTGAAATAGAAAAAGAATGAGTGAGGGAACTAAACTAACTTGGAAAACATATTGTATTTTATAGGATTTGCTACAGGTAGAAAGAAATTTTTAAGTCTGTCATTATTTTTCTTAAATTTGCAACATTGTAAACCTAGGGAAATTAGTTTGACGATGATCGTGTTTTGTTAAAATAATTTGTCGAAGATATGTTCTCAGCAAAACTAGCCATAGAGTGGCTTAAGCTGGATTCACCCATTTTGTCGGGTTAAATTTTTTATATGTAGTTTGACATTTCTCTCAGAGAGAAGTGATTTTGTTCGAACAACTGTTAGCTTGAATTGGTTTAATTTTAATTTTTGTCCGAACAAATATGATTCCATAGAAAAATTGTAATACCAATAATTGGCGACCACGGACTTTCAGGAAAAACTTGGAATTAAAAATGGCTATTATAAAGGGTCTTTTTTATAGAGGTATAGAACTTTAAGTTGCAATAAATCAACGATGGATTATTCGATTGACATGAATTTTATTTATCCGAAAGATAATCTTGTGGCATTACATTTTAAATATGATTTCCGGCATATGACTGCCATGGCTGGCGCGGATGTAGTCCAATCTAGACGTCCAATTTTCGATGACTTTTTCCAACATTTGTGGCCGTATATCGGCAATGGTCAAGCGTTTGTGGCTTATCCGCATAGAACAATGACTTTACATAGCCCCACAGAAAGTAGTCTAGCGGTGTTAAATCACAAGATCTTGGAGGCAAATTCACAGGTCCAAAACGTGTAATTAGGCGGTCATCAAACGTGTCTTTCAATAAATCTATTGTGGCACGAGATGTGTGACATGTTGCGCCGTCTTGTTGAAACCATTGAAACTACATCTCCTGGACATCATGGTTATTCAATTCAGGAATGAAAAAGTTAGTAATCATGGCTCTATACCGATCACCATTGACTGTTTTGGTTCTGGTCACCATCGTTTTTGAAAAAGTACGGACCAATGATTCCACCAGCCCATAAAGCGCACCAAACAGATGTAACGGTGTTTCGACATACACTTGAGGATTACCTTCACTCCAAATGCGGCAGTTTTGTTTGTTGACGTAGCCATTCAACCAGAAGTGCCCTTCATCGCTAAACAAAATTCGCTTATGAAAATCGGGAACAACGGTAATCTCGTTTTGGGCACTATTTGCAAGCGTTGTTCAGGCGTGAGTCTATTCACTTGACAGCTGTTAAATCGGTCGCCATCTTGAAAAGTAATGCCAACTTAAAGTTCTATACCTCTATAAAAAACACCCTTTATAAACAAATTTCTTCTACTTTGCTGTTGAGCAGACCAACTAGCAAAAAGGGAATCTGCTGTGAATTTCTGTGGACCAGACCCGAAAGCACCGATAGGAAATGGCCTAATGACAGCGAAGATCCTACAATGGGTGAACTCAATAATCCTAGAAAAGCGAAGGTAGGCTACTATAAAGTGCTAAAAGAGCCCTTTGGCTGGAAGGCCGGTAAGTGATCAGATATAATAGAAAAACATTAAGTTGAATAAAATTCCCTGAGTCATGGAAATTTCAAGTATCATGAGACGATAGCACACATTGTGTTTTAGAGTCCAGCACTGGCTATCATAAGACTTAGAACCACTAGCAGAAACTTGTTAAATATGGATACAATGCAGGATCGAAGCATTGGACAAATGCTAGGAATTACTAGAGACTCCATGAAGAAAAAGAAGGTCGACAGTTTCCAGACGACAATCTGAAATCATTAAATCCAGGAGTAAAGGCTGTGATATCACGTCACTTAATAAATGTAAGGTTGCCGAGTGGGACTCATTAAGGAAGCGGTCTGCTTCGATATCCCCATACATTAATTCAAATTGCTGTAGAAAAATGTCAGTATATGTTTCGCTATGTGATCCCATGTGGATCACTTTGAACATCACACAAATACAGCTGTTCGAGAACCCTTTATATGCAAATGTATTCATTCTTTTTAAGCTGAACTATGCTGGACGATGTGGAATTTCTTTGCTTGCTTAAACATTAAAATATTTACTCATCTTTTTATTAACAAATATTATATCAATGTAGAGCTTTCTTTTGTATGTTGACATATTGCGAAATTTTACTCTTGCCATACCTTTATTTATTAATGACATTTTATTTCTAAAAATCTTAAATCTTAAAAAAGATATGAAATCAAAAAATACAATAACAAGGAAACAAAAATAACTGAAAATTTTAATCTTTTCTTTAAAATATACGGTTAAGTATTGCCTAGGGTGAAGGGAACTGACACATATGTATATATTGACTCGCTATATTACCATATGATGTATGAACGATATCACAAGCTGATAATTAGGAGGGCGTTAAATGATCCTAGTAAATAATCTGTGACAGCTGTTGCCATAACCTTAAAATTCTTGTTCAGTGCCAGTTACTATAATAATATCTTGACTCTAGGTATATTGTCTACGTAATGTTACGTAATGTATTCTTTATTCAAAAGTTCCACTACGATCACGAATTTCCTGCAGGGTGGATTTTGGATAAACATTTTAATGCAATTAGAAGAGTGCAAGAGTTTTATTATAAATTATCATAAAATTAAAGGAATGCATGGAGATGAAAAGAAAATTGAATTTATTTTCTGGTAATAAAATAAGAATTTGTTATTCAGAGTATCATGTAGATATTAACCACCAAATAGAATCATATGTTATACTAGTCATATCATTTGGTTTCAAGTACCAGTCAAATGAAAGATGAACATCAGCAGCATTATTGAAAGTCATAACGCAAATTTCTATGTAAAGTTGCATTATAAACTGCACAAGTTGAAGTTTTGCTCATAAATTATAAAAATCATATCAATTCATATAAACATAACCGTACAAACATTTTTTAAACTGCTGGTGGCTACATATGTACGTACGAATCCAAGAACAAGATAGTCTTCCCTTTCAAAAAATACCAAAGGCAAAATACGAACAGACCGACATGAGTATATGACATGCATGGAGAGACGTATAAAGCAAAGCATAAAGGTTGAAATTGTCTTATTAATATTATTGTATGAATATTTGCTAAAAACAGACAGCAGCAACATCAACAAATCGGTTGCACTTTATTTTAGCATTCCATTAAAACTGCAAGATATGGATTTTGATGCCACATCACTGGATTAGCCTGTTGTAGTAAACGTAATAGCAAAACATTTACAATAAAAAATCAAAACAAATATTATTCAATGGTAACAAAACTAGCAATAAAAATGTTATTGTTTATTTTTTATAAAAAAAAAAATAATATTTGATTTAATAGATATCGCATACTAAGTCATAAACAGTCGCAACTCCAAATTCGCTACTGTTCAGGAGGGGAAAAAACTGTTTTTAAAAATATAGTTACAATTTTAAAATCAAATTGAATTCAGACATAACGGTATTTTTCCAGTTTAATAAGACAGTGATGCAAACAAAGTTTTCGTGGTCTTTGAAGATTTAATCTATGAACCAGTTTACGAACAAAACGACCATTAAAACGATTTTTTCGATATTGAAAATTGTTAAAATAAATCTTTAAAATATACCAGGCACAAATCTCATGTATAACATTTTTTATTATTCATAAATTTTATTGAACATTCCTGCTAAAGAAATAATATTTTATTATAATATTAATCAATTAATAATTTATATCCAATTTTTTTTTTAAATTTAGTGAACGGTGTAATTAAATTGGAATTGTTTTTATCGTGTGTGGCGCTATCACTTGCTGGAGCGGAAAAAATAAAAACATACGTATTTTCGATGGGCTATACTGAAAGTGACTAACAACACTATTGAACGCATGTCGTTCATAATGTAATCGTATCATCTGGACGTTGCTATAATTAATACTTAAATATGTCAATAAGCGAAATCAATTTTAAATTGCAAAAGCCATATAAGGCAATTCTGCATTTGGAATTACTTCTAAAAACCAAGGAAGGTAACGCCTTTTCACTTGGAAGATAGTATAGCAGATGGTAGAGTACAATGTCTGAGGATCAAAGTCCAACTTAGAAAAATATTATTTTCGATAAAAGAGACATCTGAGCATCCTGAGATATATTTAGTTAAATTTTTAATTAGTACAATGCTGTTCTCAATGGAGTTCAACATTTTATGAGATTTTTATTGTACCAAATTTACTTATTATCCTTAAATAGATAGATTGTAAATAAAGGATATGAACAAAAATAACTTATTGAATAAACTTACATCACCTACAAACATGGAGATTGTAAGGAAAACGTAAAGAATTTGCACAATTTAAAGTGAAGTATTCCTTCTGTAATTATTTGACAAAAATATATAAATTTTAAACAGCATATAATTCACTTTGCTTTACCAGGAGTATTTTAATTGTATATTACTTTCAAATAAAACAAGTAAAAGTGAGATATTCGGCTGTGCCGAATCTTCTATACCCTTCACCACGGTGATTTTATTTATACAGACATGTACAGCATTATCCATATTGTTGACTCTTTACTTAAATAAATTCGTTTGAGAAAAAATCATTATTCATGAGTTAAAAAAATAGAAAAATAGAAATGAAAACAAATTCCGTTTGCTACAATTCTCGCCGTGTTGTCAGCTACTTAATGATATTGAAGCCGACAGCTACATCGTAAACTCTGACATTGTTGTAGAAATACTTATTTTGGTTTTAGAAAATTAAATAACTTTTTCAAAAAATTATAAATATTTCCTACAAAACTTTTTGTTTGTATATGAATTTGTAATTTACAATTTTGTGACATTTTCTTTTGTTGAATAAAACAGAAATTAGCCTAAGTTGACGACAGTCACAACGGTGGCCGTGTAGCCATGTAGCTTTGCTGACTCCAAAATAATCGTTTTATATTTGGCAGTTTCTAGTCGGTATCCTGATGATGTCTATGTGTTTAATGCACCTGGGTTTTAAAACAGAGATATCATCTATTTAAAAATCAAACGCATTTAAAACAAGTAAAAGTGCTATATTCGGCCGTGCCGAATCTTCTATACCCTTCACCGCGGTGATTTTATTTATACAGACATGTACAGCATTATCCATATTGTTGACTCTATACTTAAACTAGAGTTCGCCCCGTGGTCGAAATTCGACCAAATTTATTTCTGACACATTTTATATAGTTTACATACATAAGTACACATTCTTTTTTAATGAAAAAAACGTTAATAGCAATTCATGTTATTCATATATTTTTTAAATTAAACACAATGGGAAACAAAATTGTAACAAAAATCTTATACATACTCGTAGTAGTGAGACGTATTTTATTTCTGTTTAAAAAAAAAGTAAATAAATTGTGCGTAATTCATGTCAAATTGTACTGCGCATAGCATGGTTTTCTGCCACATTCAGTCACCAATGCACCGACGCGATGATAATACACATCATGAATTTTAAAATGATAGATTCCTTGCATACAATTTCTATCAATTTTTGCCTCTGTACAAACCATTGCAAATGCTGAGTTAAAAGCACGAATATTTTCAAAAAAGTTTTTTGTTTTATTAAATTAAATAAAGAATTAAAAAAGTTATTTTGAGACAATGCCATTAAAGAAATTTTTCCCTTGTGGCAACATGCTGTAAACGAAGTTAAATCATTTTGAGTTACTTCAAACTTAAAATGCTTAGCACTACAAAAACGGCATATTAAGTGCATTGGACCACAGTTATGACTTACAAAATTACTTGGAACAATATTGAAAGCACATTTAAAACTATTTAATAATTCATTGTCATTACGCAGATTGTCGGTGTTATTATTTCCAGATCTGTTCTGAGTAAGATATTGAATTGCTCGTTGCCGTCTCTCCATTCTACCAGTTATTGATCGTCTTCGTGGCATCTCAAAAAAATATAAAAATTAGTTTCTTTAACAAAAAAGAAAATATATTTTCAGAATAAATGCAAAATTAGGATAACAGTCACTTTGAATTCAAAGTCAAAAATATTTAAAAATCTTAAAACGATTTAAAACGTTTTATAAATTATATACATACAATTTAGAAAATTTTAAAAAGGTAAATACATAATAAAAAAATACCACCACACTTTTAATTAACACTTCCTAACAAAGGCTTTAATAATTTGAAGCTAAGAATAAAATAAAGCTGAAAAATAATGCATTTACAAAACAACTAAAAACAAATGCAAGTCGAAAAAATAACTAATTAAAATTTCTTGCATTCATTTAAAAGGCAATAAGATGTTTTCATGTTTTCGTCATTCTTGCACATGTGAACATATGTAGGAATGTGTAGACATACATACAAATATACATATTTAATTATGTTTATTAAATCTCATCTGTTGTTGTGTTTTCAACTTTACTCATTTAAATAGAGAAACAACTGTATAATTACTCCTTCTCTTTTTGTTTTCAAAAAAATTTAATTGCATACAAACACGCACATTTGGTTTTACTTGAAGCTACCACATACATGTGTGTTTTTAGCATGTGTAGTATAGACTGTGCACTAAAGCTAGATAATATCTACTAACCGGTAAAAAAATAAACAAAATCGGTTGACAAACATAGGAGAAAAAGGGATCCAAAGTTTTGTCTTTGCCTATTTATATATAGATAAATTCGTATGAGAAAAAATCATTATTCATAAGTTAAAAAAATAAAAGACAAATGAAAACAAATTCCGTTTGCTACAATTGTCGCCGTGTTGTCAGCTACTTTAAGATATTGAAGACGACAGCTACATCGTAAACTCTGACATTATTGTAGAAATACTTATTTTGATTTTATAAAATTAAATAACTTTTTCAAACAATTATAAATATTTCCTCCAAAACTTTTTGTTTATATATAAATTTGCAATTTACAATTTTGTGACATTTTCTTTTGTTGAATAAAATAGAAATTAGCCTAAGTTGACGACAGCCACAACGTTTCATTTTTGACAGTTTGTAGTCGGTATTCTGATAATGTCTATGTGTTTAATGCACCTAGGTTTTAAAACAGAGATATCATATATTAAAAAATCAAACGCATTTAAAACAAATAAAAGTGCTATATTCGGCCGTGCCGAATCTTCTATACCCTTCACCACGGTGATTTTTTTTATACAGACATGTACAGCATTATCCATATTGTAAAGAAATAGAAGACAAATGAAAACAAATTCCGTTTGCTACAATTGTCGCCGTGTTGTCAGCTACTTAATGATATTGAAGGCGACAGCTACATCGTAAACTCTGACATTGTTGTAAAAATACTTATTTTGCTTTTATAAAATTAAAAAACTTTTTCAAAAACTTTTAAATATTTCCTCCAATACTTTTTGTTTGTATATGAATTTGTAATTTACAATTTTGTGACATTTTCTTTTGTTGAATAAAATACAAATTAGCCTAAGTTGACGACAGCCACAACGGTGGTCGTGTAGCCATGTAGCTTTGCTGGCTTCAAAAGAATCGTTTACCTATAAACGTGTGTATTTTATTTTTGACAGTTTGTAGTTGGTATCCTGATGATGTCTATGTGTTTAATGCACCTAGGTTTTAAAACAGAGATATCATCTATTTAAAAATCAAACGCATTTAAAATAAAAATCAAACGCATTTAAAAAAATATGTTACTCTATATACACACATACATACATATGTATAATCTTAATATTAATTATATGTTATGTTACAGCCATGATTTTCATTTTCAAAGAAATATTGAAATTTTTGTTTTAATATTTCTAAAATTGTGTGTAAAAATTTTTTGTAAAAATAATTTTTTAAAAATTTTTTGTAAAATTTTATTCGAAAATTTTTTGGAAAATTTTTAAAAAAAATTTTTTTTAATTTTTTTCTGTAAAATATATTTTTGAAAATGTTTTGTAAATTTTTTTGTAAAAATTTTTTTTTGGAAATTTTTAAAAAATTTTTTTTTTTAATTTTTAAAAAAATTTTTTTTTGTTAAATTTAGGACCTTTCTGCAGTCTATATTGAGTTAGAATGGTCAGACTAAAGCAAAAAAAAAATCCTTACAAAAAAAAAATTCCTCATATTGACACATGGGGGGTCCTTTTAACTGCTCCTATTTATCAGTGGGTACCCTGTGGGTCCATTGGCTACCTCTATGTGTATTGCTTTCTATTAAGGTCACTAATACAAATCAAAGCAGAAAAACCCTACCAATCTAAAAACAAACCAAAATCGCCCCTCGCAGGGGGTTATTGATCCCCCGAGATCTGTATGCACTCTTTGCGATCTACCTGTAGCAGTCTAATATTTATTTGAGAAAAAAAGGCAAAACAGAATCATTAAAGCTGAAAAAAATTTAAAAAAAAACCTGAAAAAACGTGAAAAAAATATAGGTGGGCGTGGTTTTTGACCCGTAGCCTCCAAAGGAATGATCCGATGTTGCTGAAACTATGCCTGACAGATGGGTGTGCTTAAATTTTTTGTATCTCTTCTGGTGCCTTGGTAAATGACATTACCACACTAACACGGACAGACGGACAGACGGATAGACGGACAGACGGACAGACGGACAGACGGACAGACGGACAGACGGACATCGCTTAATCAACTTCTCTATGTTTAAGGATCCAGAATATATATACTTTATGGGGTCGGAACTGAATATTGTAGAAATTACACACGGAATGACAAACTTATATATACCCTTTCCACCTGTGGTGAAGGGAATAAAAATATGTTACTCTATATACACACATACATACATATGTATATTCTTATATATTATGTTACAGTCATGATTTTCATTTTCAAAGAAATATTGAAATTTTTGTTTTAATTTTTCGAAAATTGTGTGTAAAAATTTTTTGTAAAAATATTTTTTTAAAAATTTTTTGTAAAATTTTATTCGAAAATTTTTTGGAAAATTTTTAAAAAAATTTTTTTTTCGAATATTTTTCTGTAAGATATCTTTTTGAAAATGCTTTGTAAATTTTTTTTAAAAAATTTTTAAAAAAATTTTTTTTTAAAAATTCGATTGAAATTTTTTTGTTAAATTTTGGACCTTTCTCCAATCTATATTGAGTTAGAATGGTCAGACTAAAGCAAAAAAAAAAATCCTTAAAAATCCTCATATTGACACATGGGGGTCCTTTTAACTGCTCCTATTTATCAGTGGGTACCCTGTGGGTCCATTGGCTACCTCTATGTGTATTGCTTTCTATTAAGGTCACTAATACAAATCAAAGCAGAAAAACCCTACCAATCTAAAAACAAACAAAAATCGCCCCTCGCAGGGGGTTATTGATCCCCCGAGATCTGTATGCACTCCTTGCGATCTACCTGTCGCAGTCTAATATTTATTTGAGAAAAAAAGGCAAAACAGAAACATTAAAGCTGAAAAAACTTAAAAAAAAAACCTGAAAAAACGTGAAAAAATAAAGGTGGGCGTGGTTTTTGGCCCGCAGCCTCCAAAGGAATGATCCGATGTTGCTGAATTGCAATACCAAAATTTTCGAAACTATGCCTGACAGATTGGTGTGCTTAAATTTTTTGTATCTCTTCTGGTGCCTTAGCAAATGACATTACCACACTAACACGGACAGACGGACAGACGGACAGACGGACAGACGGACAGACGGACAGACGGACAGACGGACAGACGGACAGACGGACATCACTTAATCAACTTCTCTATGTATAAGGATCCAGAATATATATACTTTATGGGGTCGGAAATGAATATTGTAGAAATAACACACGGAATGACAAACTTATATATACCCTTTCCACCTGTGCTGAAGGGTATAAAAATATGTTACTCTATATACACACATACATACATATGTATAATCTTAATATCAATTATATGTTATGTTACAGTCATGATTTTCATTTTCAAAGAAATATTGAAATTTTTGTTTTAATATTTCTAAAATTGTGTGTAAAAATTTTTTGTAAAAATAATTTTTTAAAAATTTTTTGTAAATTTTTGTTCGAAAATTTTTTTGGAAAATTTTTAAAAAAAAATTTTTTTTAATATTTTTTTGTAAAATATATTTTTTAAAATGTTTTGTAAATTTTTTTGTAAAATTTTTTTTTTGGAAATTTAAAAAAAAAATTTTTTTTTAAATTTTTAAAAAAATTTTTTTGTTAAATTTTTAAAAAAATTTTTTTTGTTAAATTTAGGACCTTTCTGCAGTCTATATTGAGTTAGAATGGTCAGACTAAAGCAAAAAAAAAATCCTTACAAAAAAAAAAATTTCCTCATATTGACACATGGGGGGTCCTTTTAACTGCTCCTATTTATCAGCGGGTACCCTGTGGGTCCATTGGCTACCTCTATGTGTATTGCTTTCTATTAAGGTCACTAATACAAATCAAAGCAGAAAAACCCTACCAATCTAAAAACAAACAAAAATCGCCCCTCGCAGGGGGTTATTGATCCCGCGAGATCTGTATGCACTCCTTGCGATCTACCTGTCGCAGTCTAATATTTATTTGAGAAAAAAAAGCAAAACAGAAACATTAAAGCCGAAAAAAATTTAAAAAAACCTGAAAAAACGTGAAAAAAATATAGGTGGGCGTGGTTTTTGGCCCGCAGCCTCCAAAGGAATGATCCGATGTTGCTGAATTGCAATACCAAAATTTTCGAAACTATGCCTGACAGATGGGTGTGCTTAAATTTTTTGTATCTCTTCTGGTGCCTTGGTAAATGACATGACCACACTAACACGGACAGACGGACAGACGGACAGACGGATAGACGGATAGACGGACAGACGGACAGACGGACAGACGGACAGACGGACAGACGGACAGACGGACAGACGGACATCGCTTAATCAACTTCTCTATGTTTAAGGATCCAGAATATATATACTTTATGGGGTCGGAAATGAATATTGTAGAAATTACACACGGAATGACAAACTTATATATACCCTTTCCACCTGTGGTGAAGGGAATAAAAATATGTTACTCTATATACACACATACATACATATGTATATTCTTATATATTATGTTACAGTCATGATTTTCATTTTCAAAGAAATATTGAAATTTTTGTTTTAATTTTTCGAAAATTGTGTGTAAAAATTTTTTGTAAAAATATTTTTTTAAAAATTTTTTGTAAAATTTTATTCGAAAATTTTTTGGAAAATTTTTTAAAAAAATTTTTTTTGAATATTTTTCTGTAAAATATCTTTTTGAAAATGCTTTGTAAATTTTTTTTAAAAAATTTTTAAAAAAATTTTTTTTTAAAAATTCGATTGAAATTTTTTTGTTAAATTTTGGACCTTTCTCCAATCTATATTGAGTTAGAATGGTCAGACTAAAGCAAAAAAAAATCCTTAAAAATCCTCATATTGACACATGGGGGTCCTTTTAACTGCTCCTATTTATCAGTGGGTACCCTGTGGGTCCATTGGCTACCTCTATGTGTATTGCTTTCTATTAAGGTCACTAATACAAATCAAAGCAGAAAAACCCTACCAATCTAAAAACAAACAAAAATCGCCCCTCGCAGGGGGTTATTGATCCCCCGAGATCTGTATGCACTCCTTGCGATCTACCTGTCGCAATCTAATATTTATTTGAGAAAAAAAGGCAAAACAGAAACATTAAAGCTGAAAAAACTTTAAAAAAACCTGAAAAAACGTGAAAAAATAAAGGTGGGCGTGGCTTTTGGCCCGCAGCCTCCAAAGGAATGATCCGATGTTGCTGAATTGCAATACCAAAATTTTCGAAACTATGCCTGACAGATTGGTGTGCTTAAATTTTTTGTATCTCTTCTGGTGCCTTGGTAAATGACATTACGACACTAACACGGACAGACGGACAGACGGTCAGACGGATAGACGGATAGACGGACAGACGGACAGACGGACAGACGGACAGACGGACAGACGGTCAGATGGATAGACGGACAGACGGACAAAAAAAATCCTTAAAAAAAAATTTCCTCATATTGACACATGGGGGTCCTTTTAACTGCTCCTATTTATCAGTGGGTACCCTGTGGGTCCATTGGCTACCTCTATGTGTATTGCTTTCTATTAAGGTCACTAATACAAATCAAAGCAGAAAAACCCTACCAATCTAAAAACAAACAAAAATCGCCCCTCGCAGGGGATTATTGATCCCCCGAGATCTGTATGCACTCCTTGCGATCTACCTGTCGCAGTCTAATATTTATTTGAGAAAAAAATCAAAACAGAAACATTAAAGCCGAAAAAAATTTAAAAAAACCTGAAAAAACGTGAAAAAAATATAGGTGGGCGTGGTTTTTGGCCCGCAGCCTCCAAAGGAATGATCCGATGTTGCTGAATTGCAATACCAAAATTTTCGAAACTATGCCTGACAGATGGGTGTGCTTAAATTTTTTGTATCTCTTCTGGTGCCTTGGTAAATGACATTACCACACTAACACGGACAGACGGACAGACGGATAGACGTACAGACGGACATCGCTTAATCAACTTCTCTATGTATAAGGATCCAGAATATATATACTTTATGGGGTCGGAAATGAATATTGTAGAAATTACACACGGAATGACAAACTTATATATACCCTTTCCACCTGTGGTGAAGGGTATAAAAAAACATAAACATAAATTTTTGTGTATCAGCATTTCTTAACACTAAGTAAGTATAAGGACAATTTGATAACTCAGTAACTTCTTGGATAAATTATATTTTTCGACCTAAAACTTCTTTATTTCTCGACATTGTCTTATTTCAGCTCGATACATTTGGTACACCGTCCTTTTTTATTCTTCGCAAATAATAAGCTTTCTCATGTTTCTCAAAATAGGCGTGTGTTTCAATGAAGTCATCATTCGTATTGCCTAAATCTTTTATCACACACTCAGTTATTCCAATTTGGAAACAGAAAATCATCGCAAGAGGCTAAATCTGAAGAGTGTTCTGGATGTGAAAGCTGTTCGTAACCCTTATTATGGTTTTTGTCTTAGTGACTGCACACGTTTATGCCTTTTTCTTTACCTTGATGTCCGCGTAACTGTCTGTCTGTGTTCGCATCACGTAAAAACTACTGGATGGATTTTAATTAAACTTTGTGAGGATGTACCTTAGTAATATAATTCCAATATACGATACTTTTTTCCGCAAAAATATGTTATTTAAAAGAGAAAAGGTAGTGAAAGCACGCAATTTAACCGAATACAAGGTACGGCAAACTAGGCAGTACATTTTATTTTTCTCAGTTTGATATCTTAAATACCATTTTTCTTCCAAAATCCAAGGCAAATCTGTTAAAGGACACCGTGCACTGAAGTAGCAATAATCAGTAATAATTGCAATAAAAAAGTAGTTTTAAATATATTTATTAGGAACGGACTTATTTCACTTTCAAAATAAGTATTTGTGCGATAGCATTATACTGCAAAACTGTTTTTGGTTATTTAATAACAAAATTGAACTTTAAAAAAATGAAATTGTGAAATTGTGATTGTAACTATGGAGAGAAGGTGTCTATGGCTCATTAAAATTACCGTTAACTTAGTTTTTTTAAATTGGTTTTATACCACTTTCAAAAAAAAAAAAAAAACAGCTCCTTGATTAAAGGATTTTTATTCTTCTAACTGCAATTTTGAAACATATTAATTTTTAAACGTTTAGAGTTAGTTTGTATACAGCAAATTTTGTTCACCAATTAAAGGTTTTAATCAGCTTTAAATTAAAGTGCAATTAATTTTTTTAATTGATTTAAAACAGAACAAAAAATTATAATTAAACAATTATTTGAATTAATTAATTATTTAATTACATTTTAATCTGAAACCAATTAAAACCTTTAATTTGTGAAAATATTTTTTTCGGTGTAGTATCGTTAAGAAATTTTATTTTTTTATCATTCTTATATTTCGGTTAAAGTTAAAACAAATAAATTGCATTTTTATTATAAAACGTTATGGGGAATTAGCATAATATTAAATAATTAAAACTTATGTTTTTTACCCATAACTTGTTTAGTAAATATGCTAAATAAATTATTCAATACAGTTAATAAAAAAACAGTATCTCTAATTTTTTTTTAATTGAATAACTATTATAAAGTCCTTATATAAATCAAATCAATTTAACTAAACACTGACCCTAAAAGCATACAACCCATTATTTATTTAAAGGAAATAGAATGCGGCTTGAAAAAAGAAAAAAATGTAACATCAATTAACAACATACACAATAGAACACTTGCTTTATTGTTGATGTTTTTTAAAGAAAAAAAGCATTGTTAGGAAGATCATCCCAGGCAGTTTCACTATGTATAGAGCAATAATCTTTGAGGATTTTATTTTTTCTCTACGAGACTTTCAGCTTCCCTGTTTTATGTTTTCTTTTTCGACCAAAATTTAACCAAAAATGTTATATGGCCTGAGCATAAAAAACTTTAGTAAATAAAGGAATGAAATCTCGTTACATAGTATCGCTGTAATTGTTTTACTTGCAAAAATAGAATCAACCAAAAAGAAAATAGAAAACTCGCAATTGCTTTCATTGGTGAAAGGTGGCTTTGCCAGCAAAACAAAATATATGAGATTTTGTTAGTAAACTTCGGTAAGAAGGATAGCACGGTTTAAAAGGCTTTGTGACCCAGATTTAACATTAAAAAGACCTACATGCTTTTTAGAGTGGTTATAGCTATCATAGCGGGTTATTTTTCAGATAGAGCAATTACCAGTTTATCGGAAAATTACGCTCCAGATTTTTGTAGGATGTGCGAGAGTGGAGAAGACGTAGAATCTGTGGAGCACATTATCGGTACTTTCCCGAGATTGCAGAGCAAAAGGCTTCGATTCAGCAATGCATTGGACCATATTGCAAGATGCAAGCTTAATGATGAATTCATATTATTTATAGAAATCTGGTGGCTAAATGATAATAAAACTTATTTAAAGAATAATATACATATATAATATTAAGAAAATTCTCATTCTGTTTTCAGAAGTTTAGAAAAGCCAACAATTATTTTATTCTGTTTTCTGAAGTCTACTTCTTATATAATATTTTTGGCTTTACTAAATGAAAAAAGGTTCTCTTGTAAGTCCCCTTTTACATTATGCACCTTATGTCGCTGCAATTTTTACCTAAAAGGCGAGAGAGGAGGTTAAAATTATGAGGGGTACACACATGCATGTACTCTTGATATTTGTTTTATGCTCGCTTTCGTAATTTCAATTATGAAGTTTAAAATATAAACAAATATATTTACATCTATAAGTATTGATGCAATAAAAATTGCACGATATAAACACAATTTAAAAGAAGAAAAGCGAAAGATTGCAGCGGCAATAGTTGTTTACTGTAATTTGTCATTAATAAAATATTATGAGTACTTAGCATAATATTCAATAACTAATATTTAAATTCCCAAAAATTTTATAAATAAATAATAAAATTAAAAATTTTTGATATTTCATAGAAATTAGAAAATTAATAAAACCGCGTTCCTTTCCAAATTTTTACTTAACCAAAAATGGTTATCGAGGTATGCTGTTATAAATACAAATGTAGCGCAACTTCCTTCATTTTCGATGTAACGGTATATTATGAAAACTACAACTAATTTAACAAAATGCAGTATAAATGTGAATTCAGAACCTCCACGACACAACATTTAGTTGCTGAAGTTAAACTTAATTCGTAAACTAGTTCAACTTGCATGTACATATATGATTCCTTCACCTGGTTTTCTCCTCTTGAGCTTTATCCAAATAATTTTATTGTCAGAAATCGGAATTAGAATAAAATTTAAAAAAAAAATAGAAAATTTTCTTGTAAAATTTTTATATAAATTTTTTTTGTAAAAATTTTATAGAAAATTGTTTTTGTAAAAATTTTACATAAACCTGTTTTTGTAAAAATTTTATAGAAAAAAGTTTTAGTAAAATTTTTATGAAAATAATTTTTTTTAAAAATGTCATAGATTTTTTTATATTTATTTTTAAACTTTTTATAGAAATTTTTTTTGGAAAATTTTTGTTACAAATTTTTTGTAAAAATTTTTTCCAGGTTTTTTTTTAATTTTTTGTAACTTTTTTTTTTAAATTAGGACCTTACTGCAGTCTAGATTGCGTTAGAATGGCTAGACTATTCCGCTGAAAAAATAAAAGGTGCTGCCAAGTTTTCAGTACCTTTATATTGGTAAAATTGCGCACTTTCACTACTTTTTCGTTATTTTCTCTTGGAAATAAGATATTTTTGCAGAAAAAAGTATTCTATTTTTAAATCAAAATACTAAGGTACCTCCTCCAACATTTTATTAAATTTAACTAGTTTTTTTTTAACTTTATTTATACGTGGTTGTAGCAGTTATAAGGTCATGTTTAAATAAGCAAAATTGTAATTTTTGGTTTGCTAAGTATTTTTGAATGTTGCACTTAGCCACAACACGGTATAATTCCTTCAAGCACTGTTTAATGTGCCCGAGTAGAATAGTGAGAAAAATCTTATTTGAGTCACAAAAGTATTCTGACCTTTATAAAAAAATCTTACAACTATTTATACTAAAAAAAAACATATTTACACATGTATGTATGTTAAACGTTTTCTCGACCTAAATTTATATTTTTGGGTATTTCAGATGTTTAGGGTTTCTTAAGTTTTCAGGTCAATTATTGCTTCTGTGATATTCAACTTTATTGCAAACATATGCACAATTTGTGTTAGTGAATTTAAAATGTTATTTGATTTTATTCTGTTGTGCGCTATAAAGAAAAAAATGGTGCTATTAAAAACATATATCAAATGACAAACACACTACAATGGGACCACCCTATACTTTTTCTTATATTAATTTAAAAAGTTATATTCAAATCATTTGTGTTGCGTGAGGACCAATCTAGAAGCATAGCCTTTCAAATAAACCGAAATTAATATCGTTTCAGAAATTATAGAGTTCTGAGTCAATGCTGTTTTTAAACTCGGTCAAAAATAACAAATATTTTTAAAACTATTTTTCTCAAAATCTGCTGTTTGTTTGGATTTAATCGAAATAATTCCTTTAATTATCTGCTTTTTTATATAGTCCAGAAAAACAACTACAACAAAACCAATTGTTAACTGCATTTTCTATAGAATTTATTAAAAAAAAGCATTGTACTATTGTACATGTTATTGTTTTTAGTTTTTGCCTTTTGAATTTTTGCTGCAACCAGATACTAGTAGCGGGGATCATTAATAACATTTCGTAGATACAATGTTGCACACGTACATGCTGAATCTATTATAATTTTTAACATTTTAAGAATTCGATTTTTAAAATTATTTTTGTGTAAAGATTTTCTCTGGTGGAAGTGGCAGTTGTTGTATAAACACTCTAAGTTCATAGCTGTTTTTTTTTTACTTTTTCTGTTGAAACCTAAAATTATAAGACCACCTTTGAGCAATTGTGTTTTTTGTGTAAAAATATATATTCTTCAGTTTTACTTCCTTATGATATTTCTTCTAGTGTCTGGTCAGATTTAAGTTTATGTTCTGAGGTTTAGTGAACTTTTTTATTTGCTTTAAATGTGAAAAGGTGAAATCAATAGTAACAATGGATACTTTGTTGTTATGAATTTATTTATGTTTGGCTCTTGAGAAAGGCTATTCAAAAAATTCTCCGATAAGCAACATATGTACATACAAAATAATTTATTCCACTGTTACGCTTACTTGACCAAAGTAAACTGTAGCCTCAACATTTATTTACTTTTCATAACAATTTTTAGCTTTTTAATTATTGAAATTCTTTCAAACTATTGTATTATGCCCAAAAACTATTCACCTCTTCATCTCTATATACCGAAGACACATACAAAATTTCATTTTGATTTGCCAAACGGTATGAACTGTACAAACTCCACAAAAATAGTGGCATACACACACCCACCCATCAGGAGGGGGCAAGGGGTAGTTTCTTTACCTCCAAATGCGAAGGATATACAGGTCTTACCGTATGACATATTAAAACGAAATTAAATAGGCACCTTTGATATATGGAGATAAGATAAGATAAGATAAGATAAAGAGTTGTGTAAATTTTGGACGTAATCGGGTAGGGGAAAGAGGTAGTTTACTTACTCTCAAATTTTGTAAACGCTCTGAAGGTCATACTGTACGACATATCAAAAAGAAATTCAGTGAGTGCCTTTGGTTTATGGAGATGAAGAGCTGTATAAATTTGGCCATAATTAGGAAGGGGTATTTTACATAACACCCCAAACCGGAAATAATTAATATTTCGATTCGAATATACTTTGAACTTATATTCTTTATGTATAATATCCATAAAAATATCTGTTTCCATTGGATATGGTAAAGTTGAGTATAGGCCACTCCAGATTTTTTTTTTCTTAAAATCGTAAATTTTATGTTTATTTTACTTACTATAGCAAAGATACTAAGCATGTTATTTACTGTTTTTGAAAGAGGATCTTAGTTGGAATGATATGAATCTAAATGCTGCTGGTTAAAGTTTGTTATGACAATATGTAGTTCCTCTCGCGAACTACAAATTTTTGTAAAATTTTCTGTTTTAGCCTCAAAGTGTTATAGACAATTTTCGATAACTTTGCTGATCTATAGAAATGTTTTCGATAACTTATGTGGTCTTTAGAATAGACTGGTGGTATATAGAAAAGATACAAATTAGTTTTCTGAAGGGTAGAAAAGTTATCGATAACCTCAATATTCTATAGAAAAATTATAATTATGGATTTGCTATTTTATAAAAAAACATTGGTAACTTTGGTATATCATAGAATAGTTTTTGAAAAATTTCGTAAAATATAGAGCGGTTATAAATAACTTTCTTCTTTCTAACTTTCTTCTTTAAAACGGTTATTAATATCTTTGCTATACTTAAGAACGGTTATTGATAACTTTGCTATACTTAAGAACAGCTGTCGAACACGTTTCCATTTAATGGACTTAGTGATAACTTTCCTGCTCTATGAAGGAGTTATCGATAAATTTCCTATTCTATAAAAAAATATAAAAAAAGTAACCTGTTCTGCTGTTCAATAGACATTGTATTTTGCATAAAAGTTCCTATTCTACAAAATGGCCTCTTGTATAGAATCTTTATCGATTACTTTGTTATCTTATTGGAAAGCTACCGGTTACATTGCTGTTTTGTAAATAAAAAATCAATAACTTTCATATTCTATAACAAAAGTAATCGATAACATTTCAATTCGAAAAAAATCAAAAAATTTATTGTATGAATTTTTTGTTTTTATTTTACATTTTTTCATATATAAAACTTATGTTTATGTTGAGTTTTCAAATAATATTTTTGTTTAGTTCTTCATTGCATACATTCTATTTATTTACTTTTCGATATAATCGTATGTATGTATGTATGTATGTATGTATGTTCATACATTTTATTTATATGAGTATTATGGTGCAGATGATATTGATATTTTATGTTTTATGTGATAAATTCATTAGAACCACATGTGTTCTACACATATTTGCAAAAGATTTTATATGCAATACCTTTCGTTGCCTTGTAAAATTGTATTGATGTTGCTAGCGGCTTCTAGGATTTTTGTTTTAAGTAATTTTTGTCTTTCGTTCAGGGTTTGCATCTTTGCAACTTCAAGTTAACTCTAAAATATTATTTTCATCATAATGTCGAAGAAGATATAAAAATGAATTGTTTATTTACAAACTAATAACAGAGTTTGTTTAAGTTGTTTGAAGAAGTTGAAAGAGGATTCTTTTTATTTATTTAAAGATTGTTTAAGTTTTTTCCCAGAACTTTTTTTTTAATTCAACACATGTTTATACTAAACTTGAGTTAGTCTGAACATTAGCTAATTAATGAAATCGTTCGAAGTATTCTTTTAAGCGGTATTTGTATGTATGTTGTTGTTTCTAATGAAATCTCTACAAGTAAATAGTATTGAATTAAGCATATGTACTAAATTATATGCAAATATGTTGAAGGCAATAATAAAGATTATGATATCTGTTCCTATTTTGAGGAGGATAAAAAGGTAGAAATTAAAAGGAAAGGCTTCATGCAAAATGACTAAAAAAATTTAAAAATGAATAATTACCTTAAAAACATAAAAAAATTCCCAAAAAATATTAATGGCAATTGGACCCAAAAATTGTGAAAAAAAATACCTAAAAATAAATCAAATATCGCTCATGTTTATTTATAGTTTTCATTATAAATAAAGATATATAAAAAATATAAAAATGTCAATAGTTTTGGTAAGGAAATTACTATTAGTTTAACTTATCGATTAAGCTTGCATCATCTGTATAAAATCTGTGATTAAAATAAATTGGAAAGAAAGTATGTATGAATAAAAAAAAATAAAGGACAAATAGTTTGCTAATTATTGTGATAAAGGTATTCACTATAAAATTATAATTTTTTAGAATAAAATTTAATCAAGCTTAAATTCGTTTTTATTCTCTCTAAGAAAGAATTAATTAAATTACAAATTAGGTGATAATATTAAAGAAAAATTGGGAAAATTTAATTTTTGGACACCAACAGGAGCGGAATGCACATTTTCTAGACAGCCACGTCCGTCATCAGCACTCTTGTATCAAATCTACTTAGGGTAGTGTTTAGTTGTAAGCATCATCTATTTCACTAACCAAACTCAGATAAAGGAGTACGAGAAAACTTGTGTTCTGTTATTAATCGTCTGTTGGTGAGAACGAAGTCTACCACTACCTTAAGCTTCCCTCTTGTTGAATATTTTTACTTTTTAATATTTACCACCTTATATTTTTGTTGTTCCTTCAGCCAACCTTTGGTTAGCAATGAAAGTTACTTTTTGTTTATTTGTTTTACTTCCAACATTCGTTTTTTTAGTTAACACTAATCTAGTATCAAACCAAACTTTGTTGAGTATACAAGATTGCGCGGTGCTTTGCGAATTTTAATTTTGAAAATTTTATATATATATATATATATATATAAGAAATATATATATATAAGAAATATATATATATATATATATATATATATATATATATTTCTTCGCAGAAATATGTCTGCTATCAAAAGTTGTTTTTAGTTTGAAAGTTTGACTATTAAACAACGCCATCTGTTGATCAAGCGTACGATTCCTCTTTGATTTGCTATAAGCATTCAAACAATTTTGACGGCGACAAACACAAAATTGTGCTCAGATGGAAAACGATTTTTTTCACGTATTCTCCACAAAAAAAATTGCAAATTTAATTATTCTATTCTGCTGGCATTTTGGTAATGCACATGATTCAATGACTGATCAAGACGGTGTGTAAGTTGTTTAAAAAAATACATAATGGTTATTAAGCCATTTAAATTTTTAATTAATTAAAAAGGAAAAGAAACGTAGAGTAAAATAATTTTTGAAGAATTTTGAAGTAAATGTTATACTATTATTATATTTATTAAGTCTAAACTGACTTACATTTTTTTAATATAAATTTTTCTGAGTTATGAAACTACAAATTCAATTCTAATATTTTGTTAGCTAGGAACATTTTTAGAAATTTATTTTCAAGAACCATTTTAAATGAATGATAAAAATCATTATTGTATTACCGGTTTCATATTTTTTTTTTGCTTATTAAAGTTTATAATTAAACTAAATCGCCCAATTCTCTATAAAAGTCTAAAAAAGATATTTGCTGACGATACAACGATACAATGGCATTGACACAACTGGGACGAACGGCGAACTTCGAACAGTACGAAAAATTCGTCTACAAAAATTCTTTGCGTAAACTCGTCGACTATAACACAATGAGGATGGACACAGTTTCGTGAAATGTCAATGATGACTTTAAAAATTGTTTAAAAGCAAAGTTATTTTTAATAAGAACATCAGTTGAGTTAAAAAGTGAACATTCTTCACTATATGGAAAATTTCTTATATTTTACCATTAAATTTTTAATTTTACAGTATTTTTCTTTCTAAATATCTTCTAACATTTTATTGAAGACGTCAGTCACCACCTACAACTATTTCTAAAAGAGTATGAACTGTATCTAAAACACTAAACCCAATTAGTCCATTAAAATAACATCAACACATATACTGTCTACTACAGGCAGCAGAATAAAATGTTCTTATATTATAAACTTTTGAAACTAGGGTTTTTTGCATTTTTTGTTTATTTATTTATTATGCATTACTTAACGCTTGTTTTGTTTTCTTCACCTTTCTTGTCTTTTTTTCTTTCACCTTAAAACTACAAATGACATTCTTAGCACTTGCTGCTGTACAGTTTCTGTTGTTAAGTTACACAATTGTGTTACTTCACTTATCCATTTTCAATAAATTTTGCACAAAAATTAATTTCCGTTTTATACAGATACTGAAGATAGCTGAAGACACCAAAACTATTTCCTCTACTTGAAAGAATGAACACAACATAAGAACTGGAAAAAAACATAAAAATTAAAGGGCGACATTATAAAAAGCAATTAAAACAATAAAACGCTCTTATATTTGTTTTAAATTATTTTGGAGATATAATTACTGTTTTTGGGGTATAATTTTTAATTAAACAAAAAAAAAAAAAAATAAAGATAGAACTTAAATTTAACCTTAAACTGTAGTAAAATTTTAACGAATTTGTCTATACAATTCCGTTAAAGAAATTCATCTGTTCCGAAAATTGGTCTTATACTCAATAACTTTACTTTTGATTTATTAGCAAGAATACAACGGCAAAACACAATTACGAAAAATATTAGTATAACAGGGATGCTGTTTATGTTAGATGATATGAAATTAAAAAATCATCATTTTCTGATGTGGTAAATTTGAGCCGACTACTTTAGAGCAATCTATATATCTATACATATAATAAAATAGTAACTCATATCTGTCTGGCTGTCTGTCTGATTTTTTTACGTTCGCATCACGTAAAAACTACTAGATGGATTTTAACAAAATTTTGTGAGGAGATACTTAAGTACCCTGGTCCCAATATAGGATACTTTTTTTCTGCAAAAATATCTTAGTAAGCGGAGAAAAAGCAGTGAAAGTACACAATTGAACTAACCGGATATGAATACTATACTTTTTATAAAGTAAAAAAATACATAAACTGATACGTAGCATATCATAAGGCGGAACTTAAAACGACGGTATTACCACATAGCACTAAATCGCCGGCGAAGTAAAACAATTATAAATTGGATATGCTAACTTTAAACTAATTCGCCTAACGAACACCAGAAACGCTTGCGAAGCTTTACTATCGCACTAACCACACGCAAAGAAATAACATGCTTGAGGTAACCATAATCTAAGAGCAACATATTATGGTTGTAGTGAAACTATATTGTTGTTGAACATTATAATATTATGGTTAAATTATGGTTAAATTTTGGAATTGTATCCAGGGATGGATACCCCTGTATAAAGAAAATAACTTCAGCACTAAAAGTCTATCTTAAAATTTTATTTGGATTACTTCCTAAGCAAAATCGAACAAAATATTGTCAGGAATAAAATTGAAACTTTCTATATATCTGTCTGTCTGTCTGTCTGTGTTTGCATCACGTAAAAACTACTGGATGAATTCTAATAAAATTTTATGGGGGTACCTTATTATCTCAGTTCAAATATAAGATACATATGTCCTGCAAAAATATCTAATTTTTAAGAGAAAATAGAACAAAAATAGTGAATAGTGAAAAATGGTACTGCAAACTTGGCGGCAACTTTTATATTTGTCAGTGGGAAATTTTAAACACTATTTAAAGAACTCTACAATATTTTTAGAATTTTATATAAACCCTATATTCTAGAGAATTACCCAAAAAAAGAGTTTTAAAAATTGGAGTGATTTACTCTTATAGCAAAATCCAGCAAAATATTGCAAGGACGCTGACGAAGTGCCAGCCATAGCTATGTAGTTTAAAATAAATTAATAGCTCATACTAAATTATTTTAAACTATTATTAAAAAGTGCTTTTAAAAAATTAACGATATTAATATGTTGATTGATATGTGAGAGCAAGTAATGCGCGCAATCAAAATAAAACAGTAAGATTCGAGTCACACTCACATACGTGTGGTTTGTTCACTATTTAACTTAAAAAATACAGGACATAAATTTTATTCATGTCTTCTATAGGGCCCTTTAAATTTTTACTTTATATTTTTATTAATGAGTCCCACATTAGATCATGACCTCTTAAAAGCTGTGTAGGGACATTAACAGTAGATTTTTATAAGTGAGTTGAAATAGGCCAAAGTGGTTGTGTCACCCAAATCGATAGCGTGTAAAAAGTAACATAAGCAGTTGGATAGTCCTTATTTTTAGACAGATTAAAAAGTAATTAGACAAGTAAATAAATAAATTAATATGCGGAAGAAGAAGTTCTCTCGAGACCATCAGCGAAACAGAAACTTACAAAATGCAAAAGAAGTCCAAACCCTTGCAAATATGAAACGTTGAACCTTGAAATCAGGATAAATTCTCTCTTACACTATTGCACAGATCAATATTAAGCATATTGTATACAAATATGACAAAGTAAAAAAAGACAATATTTAGCCCTTTTTTAACCGACTTCAAAAAAAGAAGGAGATTATCAATTCGTCTGTGTGTTGGTATTTTTTTTTTGTATGTTTGTGCCTTCAGAACTCGGTCATTTCTGAACCGATCTTAAAAATTGTTGCGCTATTAGATAGGTTATGGCTACAGATTGGTCTCTTTTTAAAAGAATTTCAAAATTTTAAAAATTAAAGGGTGTTCCCATACAAAATACATGGTTTTTACGTGTATTATGAACGTCACCAATTGAAAATTAAAAAAAAGTGCGTATCACTATAGCTCCCAATAACAAAAAGTAATTAAAAAATAAAATTTAAAATTAAAGGGTGACCCCATAGGTGACGTAATTTCACCTTTATTCTCCTATCTTTTGAACCGTTATAAACAAACACTTGAAAGTTGCACAGAATGTTCGTTACTATGTCTGTTATAATAAGTATAAATATTTAAAATAGAAATTAAAGGGTGTCCCATTAGTTGGTTTATTTTGATATATATATATGGCCAAACTTTTAAACCGTTATAGACATACAGTTGAAATTTATAAAGAACTTGTGTTGCTAAGTCCGCTAATATAGCAAGTGTAAAATATGAATTTGGAAATTAAAGGACGTCCCAATAGTTAATGTAAAAGTAATATATATGGCCAAACTTTTCAACTGTTATAGATAGACAGTTGAAATTTACAAAGAACCTATATTGCTTAGTCCGCTATTAAAACGAGTATAAAACTTGGATCTATAAATTAAAGGGTGTCCACATTATTGATGTTATTTGACCATTATGTCCTCATCTTTGGAACCGTTGTAGACAAATACTTGAAAAATAGACAGAATGTTCACTACTATGTATGGTATAACAACAAGTATAAACATTTAAAATTGGAAATTAAAGGGTGTCCCAATAGTTGATGTATATGGACATAAAGATAAAATTTAAAAAGGATCTGTATGAGAGAGTCCTCTTTAAAAGGTATTTATATTAAAATTTGAATTTAAAGGGTGTCCCAGTAGGTGACGTCATTTGATATATATGACCCTATCTTTTAAACAGTTATTGATAAACACTTAACAATTAGACAGAATGTCCATTACTATATCTATTATAATATGTATAAATATTTAAAATTATAAATTACAGGGTGTCGCAATAGTTTATGTAATTTGATGTATATGACCAAACTTTTAAGCCGTTACAGACAGACGATTGAAATTTACAATGAACCTGTATTGCTACGACCGCTATAACTAGTATAAAATTTGAATTCGGAAATTACAGAGTGTCGCAATAGTTACCGTCTTAAAGAAACATGATTTTAAGTTTGTCTGTTTTAAAGTCGGTTTTTCTTGCAAGAATTATAAAAATTTTATAATATACTAGCTGTGCCCGCCACTTGCAATATTTTGTTCGATTTTGCTTTAAAAGCAATCCATACCAAAGACTCTTACGTTTTTAGTGCAGCCTCAAACTATGATGCATATCAAAGTATGTATTTACTTTATAAAAAATAAAGCATGCACATCCGGTTAGTTCAGTTCAGTTATGGTTTATGTATTTATTTATGGTTTATGTATCCACTTTCTTTTGGAAATAAAATATTTTTGCGGAAAAAAAGTATCCTACATGGGAATCTGGATGCTAAGGAACGTTTTGTTAAAATCCATCCAGTAGTTTTTGTTGGGTGAATAAACGTAGTTTTAATTTTCTGTTTCCTAAGCCTTTAACATTTTTTTTTATATATTCTTACATAAATATTGCATTGTAAAAGTTTATTTTCTTATTTTTTTTCATTGTTAATAAAATCACTTTCAGCTCATTCAGACAAAGATCTTAGATTATTTTTTAATTGTCTGAAGAGTTTTTCTTAGAATGTTTTCTTATCATTAATTCAGTTGTCGATTTTGGTAATTGAATTTCAAAGAAAAAAAGTCAAAGAAAATCTTCACAAAAAAAGTAACGAGTTTGACTAAAATAAAATACATACTTGTTTAATGTCTTTAAGATAGTTGTCTACCACAATTTTAATTTTGTAATAGAGTCAGGGTTGGGGGCAAAGAGTGGGAGAAGAGTAGAACCCAAATTTAGAATGTAGAAACTTTTATAGTCGTTAGCTTTATTACTGGAGATTGTGATCGACTGGCATTAAATTTAATCTTTTTTCATTAGCGTGATCAGAAGATCTGAAAAGAATTTCAGGTACATTCTTTCCTGTATTAGCGGAAAATAGATTACTAATAATCAGTTTTAATTTGTTTACTTTAATTTTTTCTTTATTTTTATTTTATTTTTTATTTAATTTTATATTTTATATTAATTTTTTTCCTTTAGCAAACAAATATACACGTCTCTGCTAATAAGCAAAAAATTCTATACGATGTCAATTTACGAGGCATGTTTACTTTTTGAGAAAAAATATTAAACAAGGAAAAACTTTATTCTTTCTTAACATTGCGCTTTTTCCATTTTTTTTCCCGTTCGACACTTCAGGGTCTATGCCAAAGTGGAGAAAAAAAATAAAAATTCTTAACCAAAGATTGTAATTTACCATTTATTTTATTTGAAAACATTGTGAACTTAAACACACATATTAAAGTTTATATTTGTAAATTGTATGTGTGTTCTTTGAAAAAAGTTCGGAAAAAATTCAAGTGGTACTTCTCGTAATTTAGTTGTTGAACGTTTTCACCGTTTTTTATGTTACAAACCATTTCTCTGTATATGTGCCTGATGTATATTTTGTTATCCTTATTGAAGAAGTCCTTAAGTTTTGCACACACAATCTATTGTGGAAGTAGTTGTTCAATTGTGGTTTTTTTTAATACATATAAATAGACTTAACTTACAGTTACTTCAATATTTATGTACGTTTATGCACATGTAAAAGTTTGTGTGGTGTATGTTTTCGACATGCACGCGTATGCAATCAAGCATTAAATTAGCAAGGATTTTTTTATTTTTTGCAATTTTTTGTCGTTTGTCTTTTTATTTATTTTACTTTTAAAAATTCAAAAGAAAAGTAAATTAGAAAAAGTTTTTTGAATTTGTGAACACTTAAAAGCTATTTGCAGACTACAAAAAAGTCCTTAACAATTCCAATGTAATGTGTATATGGAAAATAGAAACATTTTAACAGAAAGAGATTTCTAAAATTGGTTTTTTGTTGAAGATATACTATTAATACTAATTCCATTTAAAAATAACTAAGTTAACGCCTAGAGTGCCTTTAAATTTTATTAAGATTTAATTCATTTAAGTATATCTATCATTTTAATTCAATAATAGCTGTGTGAGCAGCTTTGCAGCTATTAAGCCTTTGTGTTCGTTGGTTCTGCACTAAGCGTCCTACAGCCAAAAGGACAAAAATCTGTGATTAGTTATAAAATTCATAAAAATAGACTTTTTATTAAAAAATTCGATTTTTTAAATGAAAAACTTAAACTCATTTTCTAGCTAAACTAAGCGTCCTACAGCCAAAAGGAAAAAAATCTGTGATCAGTTATAAAATTCATAAAAACGTATTTTTTTATTAAAAAATTCGATTTTTTAAATGCAAAACTTTAAACTCATTCGCTCATTTTCTAGCTAAACTAAGCGTCCTACAGCCAAAAAAACAAAAATCTGTGAGCACTTATAAAATTCATAAAAATAGACTTTTTATTAAAAAAATCGATTTTTTAAATGAAAAATTTTAAACTCATTTTCTAGCTAAACTAAGCGTTCTATAACCAGAAGGACAAAAATCTGTGATCAGTTATAAAATTCATAAAAATAGACTTTTTATTAAAAAATTCGATTTTTTAAATGAAAAATTATAATTATAATTAAAATATTAAGCCTTTGTGTTCGTTGGTAATACAGTCGAGATGTGTCTCTGACCCAGCTTGGATTAGGTGTTGTTGAGAATAATCTTCGATTCATACACAAAGCAAAGTTTAGAATTTTAGGCAATAAACACACAAGACAAAGTTTTAAGGAAAATAATTTTTCCTTATAATATACATTTCCCACTTATTGAAAGAACTAAGGTCCTTTTAATTTTTGTAGGTTTTTTTTGTTTCAATAAACATAATTTAAGATGAAGGAAATGTTCTAGCGAAACAGTTTCTTCAAACTTAAAATTAATTATTTTAACCCTCCTATAACCAGGTGTTTTTCAAAGGTCAATAACCAACAAGGTCCTTAGGTACAGTGTACATCTGCAGGGTCTGTACCATTGTACATGTTGTAGATCAGCCATAAGTTTTGAAGTTTTGGTTTCCTTAATGTTGTTTGTGGCTGCACATTGTATGGGAATGAATGGTTGTTATTTTGCAAACGATGATTCGCCGACCCAACATCAATACACTCAAGCTTTAGATAACTAAAACATATGTAGGCAGTCTGGCGATTAAACGATTTTTATACGTTTAAGATTTAAAATGTTGCAAAATTGTAGCACTCAGAATGGGATGGACACAAACACAAATAAAATGAGATGTCAACAAATTAATAAAACTATTTTTTTTATAAATGAATTGGAAAATTAAGGACTAGATTGCTTGTATTTTGCTGTTGGATTTTTCAGTGTTTTACCATATTCGTTTCCTTTTCTATCATCAGTTATAAAAGATTTGAATAATTCCAAGCAATCAGAAACAGTTTCGTATTTGGATCTTAGTATGCGTTAATAATACTTGTAATAATTTACAATTTCAGGTGATGGGTACGACAAAGTCCTGAAAATTGATTTAATATATACTGCAATTATTCGAGTATATACAGGTGATTTTTCAGCAACTTTGTTTCTGTTTTTTGCTGTTTTTTGCTGCTTCAGTCTTAAGTTTTAGAAAATTCTTTGACAGCGAGGGATTAAAATTATATGTAAATCAAAAAAAAAACTAAATTTAGCAGATGTGCAAAATAAAGATATCCAATATTATTTTACAGCAACAGCAAAAGAAGAAACAAACATTAACTTATTGATTAAGCAAGAGCAAACGTTTTCAAAAGAATTGCTTTGCTGCAGAAAGAGACACATAGTAAGCTTAAGCAAATGCGTTTCTTTTTCTTTTGCATTTGCTTTTTACTTCGCTTATAATAAAATGTTATGTAAATGCTGAGAAATTCAGTTTTTCATTTGCTGAAGAAGATGTAAGCATAGCAAAGATTTTAGTGCTGTTGCTATTTTTAAGCAATCACATTTTCATTTCATTAATTACAAGAACATTTTGTTAAAAACTGCTCATTGATGCAGTTCTTTAAATAGCTATTTTCTGATATCTCAACAATCAATTCTAGCAATTAGAAAGCTTTTTCGAAGCAATATATATGATAACATAAAAGGTCTACAGGGACGTTACGGTTTATCCACGTCGTTAATCTCTCAGCTCCGACAAAAATATAAAATTTATTTAAATTGCTCCGGTTAGTATGATACGTCTTTGAAAACCTAAAAGATCCCCAAGGATATTTTTAATCATTGGAGGGTTAATATAAATATACCTATTCATATTAATTACCACCAAATTTGTTGTTAAGTAGTCTTTGGTTGATTAAATAGTTAGTTTATAGCTAAACTCTACTTTACGTAGATATATACGCAGAATACTGAAGAAGGATCATAGCTTGATATGCCGAAAAAAATATATCCTTTCAACCCCATTGAAAAGGTAGAGAAAATAAACGAATTCAAGCCTACTTAACAACTCATTTGTAAATATTCATGTTAGAAATAAAGCAGCAACATATCGCATATCCGAAAAGGATAGCTTATGTCATTATATAAAGAAATGGCAAAAAAATGCTCAGGTCGAAAACACTCTTCTGGGCTTTAGTAAATAAAAAATTAAAACATCATTAAAATTAAAGCTTTTATTAATTAGCAATATGTTTCTTTTATATTTACGGCCAATTACTATTACCGAAAAAAACGTATAAAGGTATTTATGTCTTGCATATTAAGCAATTTAAATTAGTTTGAAAATTTCATCAAATACCTCTGTCATTCTAAACAGCCATTGGTGTCAGTAAAATTGCTATAACTTAACAACGGAAATATGGTAGATTCTCATATCTTTACATAACTGTTTAATAAACAATGCCTCACACATGTGTACAATCACAATATAATTACAATTTTTCGATGGATTCATTGACTAAACCCACACAAAATATCATGACAGTTATAAATATCTACAGCTAACCAAACAAAGCGGTTATAACGTAATTTGTATACAAATTTAGGTTTTTATAAGAACGAAAGTGTGTGTGTGTGTGTGTTTATAAAATGTATGTTTTACGCGATAACGCCACAGGTTGTTGGTCAGGGTTTATGGCTGCCAAAACAATAAAACAACATGTCTTTAATAAAATGACAGATAGGGTGACATATTTACCAATATCCACACATTATCTCGCACACAAACACAAGCCGTACCAGAAAAAACTGCTATTGTAGTGATTGGAAGTACAAACAAAACACTGATAACAAACAATAAAAAGGATTGAAATAAATAGATTATTTGCATAAAATTAAATGCAAATTTGAGAAAGAAAATTTAAATCGTAGTTAAACATTTTAGGATATTAAATTTTAAATTTAATTTTTATAATAAAAATTTTAGAGAAACAACTTAATGCTAGGAACACAATTGGGACGAACGACGAATTTCGTCCAGCATGACGAATTCGTTGTTGAAAGTTCGTTGCGTAAATTCGCAGTGTTACGCACAATAAGGACGAAAAAAAACCAGCTGTTATAATAAACAAAGTTGTGTGTGGCAAAAAATAAATATTCAAGTTCAAGTTTAATTTATTGAGAATTTTTTCTAGTGTGTCGCAAAAGATAAATATTAAAAAATATGAATCAAAGAATTTTGAGTTTGGTTAAAATTATTAAAATAATAAACATCATGTTTATGATGGTTTGAATGCAAAAATTAAGCATTAACAAAAAACAATTAAAAAACAATTTTATGGTAAATAATTGTGTATATTTAAATTAAATTGTGTTATTTAAAATCAAACAATTATAAAAGATTGAAATATATCTTCTTTTACTAATATGTTTGCAAATAAAAAGGAAACGCGGTAACTCTGTACTTATTTGTTCGTCGTTCGTCGGCGTTAAAAATAGAAATAAATCTATCGCAGTGTTCGTCACGCACGACGAATTTTGTTTGACGGCGGTATTGTGTTAATTTTCATAAGCACAAATGTGTTTTATTTTTGACGACGAAAATTCGCACCGAAAAATTCGTCGTTCGTCCCAATTGTGTTTCTAGCATAACTGATGAAATTTTAATTATTTATAAAGAATTTTTGAAAATTTTAATTATTATTAGTCGAACTGTTTATGTATTACATAGAATGAAATTTATAATCAAGCTTAAGTTCGTTTTTATTCTCTCTAAGAAAGAATTAATTAAATTACAAATTAGGTGACAATATTAAAGAAAAATTGGGAAAAATTTAATTTTTAGACACCAGCACGAGTGGAATGCACATTTTCTAGACAGCCACGTCCGTCATCAGCACTACTTGTATCTAATCTACTTAGGGTAGTGTTTAGTTGTAAGCTTCATCTATTTAACCAACCATACCCAGATAAAGGAATACGAGAAAACTTGTATTCAATAATCAATCGTCAGTTGGTGAGAACGAAGTCTACCACTACCTTAAGCTTCCCTCTTGTTGAATATTTTTACTTTTAATATTTACCACCTATATTTTGTTGTTCCTTCAGCGAACCTTCGGTTAGCACAACATTCGTTTTTAGTTAACACTAATCTAGTATCAAACCAAACTTTGTTGAGAAAACAAGAAAGAATAAAATAAGAATCTAGCCATGAAATTCTAGGTTTTTTGAACACTCAGTATAATGATGCGTTCCCTCGTTAGATGTCGTATTCAAATATATTTGATTAAAAAAGATGAATGATAAAAGCCAATTTGGATATACATAGCAGTATTAATAAACAAAGCAATTTCTACAATGTGTTGGATTTTTAATATATTTTTTATTTAATTTTTTTATTATTTATATTAACTTTTTTAAGATTTATAATTTTTCAAAGGTTTCTGAATAAGGTTATAATCTTATTTGCTTCTTTAGAAATTTATTATTAAAACATATTCAAAAATAATTCAAGCTGTGTTTATTTGATTATCTCTACAATGATTGTCAAGGTAACATATAAGTATATTAAATTGAACTGCATTTTAGGACTAAGAAGGACAATTGCGATTTTCTTTTAACAATATTTAATTAAAATAACCTGTTGGTAAATTCTTCCAAAGGTAAGGGAAATAATTTAATGTGAATATAGTTGTCTATACATATAATAAAACTATAACAGGACCATTTCTTTATGTCAAATATTTAGTGAAAATTTTGTTGCTGGTGCAGAAAGTAATCGAAATGAAATTCAAAACAGAAATTTTTAGAATTTTTTTTTGTATTTTTTGTCTGTCTATCCGTCTGTCTGTGTTTGCATCACGTAAAAGCTACTGGATTAATTTTAATAAAATTTTGTGAGGAGGTATCTTAGAATCCTGGTTCAACTATAGGATATTTTTTTCCGCAAAAAAAATTCATTTCCAAGCAAAAATGGAGGAACAGTAGTGAAAAAGCGCAATTTTACCGCAATTTTTAGCTGTACTACACACTTGACAGAACCTTTGATTTTTGAAAGTGGAATATTTTAAACACTATTTTCAGAATTCTACAACAATTTTAAAATTTTATATAAAGTTTGGAATTTTATCTAGAAATGTAAAGAAATATAAAGAAAATATATAAATCATAACTGAAGCATTATAAATAAAAGTCTTAAAATTTGGTGTTGATGAGTTTCAAAGCAAATTCGAAGAAATTATTGCCAGGACGCCAACGACCTGGCGGGCAGAGCTAGTATTAAATATAATTATTGTTGTTATAAGAATGTGTTGCGAAAGGGTTAAGGGTTACGAAATTAATAAGAATTTATTAAAAACGGAAAAATACTACAAAAAACAACAATTCATCAAATTACATTTTATAAAAAAAGCAATTAAACAAAATAATTATTTCACCCAAAAACTTAAATAGCAAAAAACATAAAACGTCTCTGAAAATCACACTTTCACCAAATTTTTATAGAAATTAAAATTTTACCCTTAAATTAATATCTCAACAAAGCAAAAATTAAAATTTCGCTAATAGCAAAAAATCAAAGGTCTACAAAAAATCGAAGTTTCATAAAATTAATATTTTTATTTTAATATTTTTTTTTAATACAAATTTAAAATTAAAATAAACAATATAAATCTGCACAAACTAATAAAATTTACCGAAAACCAAAAGTAAGTAACAGAAGATAATATAGAAAGTGTATAAAAAAATCGCAATTTCAGCAAAAATACTCAATTCTACCAAAATTTCACCTAGAAATTTAATTTTGAAGACAAACAACAATTTTAACAAAAAGTCAAACATTTTCAAAAATTACTTAAAAACCAATAAAACTAAAGTTCTCAAAAATTTTCCCATATTATAAGCAATCTTTTACGAAAATCTTACCAACAAAAATTTAAGAATTAATAAATAAAAAAATATCGAGGGAGAAATTTCACATAAAACTGAGTTTTAAAAAAAAGTTAAGGAAAACCTCAAAAAGTCGAAAAACAGCAAAGTTATAATGAAACAATAAAAATATCACCAAAAAAATATGATTTAATCAAATCCAGTAATTTAAATTTTACAAAATATGTATAAAATTTCGAAATTTTTCAAAAATTTTTGTAAATAAAACCCCAACTTTACTAAAAGTTGAGATCTAACCAGAAATTTACTGAATAATTGAGCTGTTTTTTTTTTTTGAAAGTATAATTCCACTTTTTCAAAAAACTAATTTAATGGCTATAGACACCTTCTCTCCATTGTGGCAATCACAATTTTTATAAAGTTCTATTTGACATAAAATAAACAAAATCAGTTTTGCTGTCAATGCTATCGCACAAATATTTCTTTTGAAAGTGGAATAAGTCCATTCCTAATAATTATAATTAAAACAACTTTCTTATTGCAATTATAATTGATTATTTCTAGTTTTTATTTTAGATATTACTTTTTACATAAAATTCCATTCCAGTAAAGCTTATGTCTATAAAGTGGTATAAGTCCATGTGGAGCAAAAAAAAAAAAGTTTATTTTTTCATATAACTTTAGTACATTTTTTTCATAATAAAATTTAAGAGGTGTATAGTTTAAAAAACATCACTCGAATATTGGCCAATTAAAGTTAGCCAATATTTTGAAAGGCAAATCCTTCAATATCTCAATATTTAAAAAATGGACATAAACAACTTTCAAAAAAGCCAGTTCAATTTTTAAAATATTAAACTATTAGGTAATAAATTGAATTGGTAGGGCACGAACTGGGATTAAATTTTTCTAATTTAAATACATGCGAAGTGTGTTTTAAATATTAAATATCTTTAGTTGATTCATTTATAGCTAAATGCAATTAAAAGAATATTGTATTTCAATTAATATTTTGTTTTAACAAAAACGTATTATGATATTGCAAAACAAAATTACATTGAAATAAAATTTTTATGGTAAGGGAAATTTGAGATTTTACACAATGTATGTTTCTCGCAACAACTTTACAAATTTACAAGTATTTCATAACAGCTTTTTAATTCTAATTAAGGAACAATTTACTTTTACACAAATTTTTCATTCAAAATGTTAATATATAATCACTTTTACACTCCAGCACCGGCACATTTGCCCCATTTGAAATCAATGTAATTGTTTCTTCTGTAATAAATCTAGTTATTCGTTCCGATATCTGTAGACTACTTGTTGCATTATAAGACGGAAATTAAGAAGTAAGTTTTAGCCGGAACCGGAAATCTCTACTGATCCCTTAAGTAAATATTTTTATGTATCTTTTACAAGACTAACAGTTCAATAATAAAAACGAATGAATGCAGTGACTTAGGTATCTTGTTTGATTTTAAATTGGCTTTCAAACCTCACTTAGATAAACTTATGCCAATACTTGCGTTTGTAAAAAGAAATAGTACATATTTCGTTGATCCATATACAATTAAACTTTTATATTCTTCTTATGTAAGATCTAAATTGGAATATGGGGCTAATATTTGGAGTCCTCATTGTGCAGTTCATATTGCTCGTATCGAAAATATACAGAAAAAATGTATATGTTATGCTCTGCCTCATCTTAATTTTATTTGTCCGGCTCCTTATTAAGTGTCGCGGTGCTTACATCTGGGTACGACTTCGTTAAAAAAAAGACGTAAAGTGCAGTGTATGCTTTATATATTTGACTTAATAAATGCAAATATAGACTGTCTTGAAATATTACAAAAAATTACATTTTATTTTCCCTCAAGGTTGTCAATTCGTCATAGAAGAGTATTTTTTGTAGTCATGCACCAGAGAAATTACATGCTTAATAGTCCTTTAATTAGATCTTCAAATTATTTCAATTTTTTACCAAATAACAGCAGTTTGGAATTTAGAGCATCAAAGACTAGTTTTAAAAATGCTATTATTCAAAATTTGAATTAATTTTGTATACCATTTGGCATATTTTTATTTATAAAACAGTTAATTTTAGCTTTAAGTTTCATAAATCTGTATAGGATTATTCTATTTTAGACTTAAATAAATAAATAAATAAAATAATAAAATTACTTTATTAAGGAAATAACTTTATGGCTAAGATATAAAAACAAAAAATAATTACTTATTGTACCATATACTTGGGTAAAGTTGTTTGCTCTTTCTACATTCGCTCGAAAAACAACGTATACTTAAATTTAATTTATATTAAAATTATTTATTTTATTTAAGCTCGAGGTCAATTTTATATTTAAATAAAACTCCCTTCTGTTGTTTTTTCACGTTAGTTTTTCCTAATGAAGAACACCAAAGGTGTTCGAAATATAGAAATAATAAATAATCTATACATACATACATATAATAAAATAGTAAATCATTTCCGTCTGTCTGTCTGTCTATCTGTCTGTCTGCTTTTCATTTGCTTTCTCATCACGTAAAAACTACCGGATGGATTTTAACAAAATTTTGTGAGGAGGTACCTAAGTATCCTGATCCAAGTATGTATTAAAGGTCGAATAAAACAATCAATAAATTTAATTAAAATTGTACATTTTTGTATGACAGAAGTTCCTAAATATCTCCGAAACTATTAAGCAATCTGCTCAATGACATGACATTCTTAAGACTTTTTACAAAATTCTACAGTTTTTCTTTAGTAAACTAATAAGAAAAATTGTTTTCGAGTTAATCTAATATTCAAGATACAAAAACAAAGATTAAAGAATCAGTGTTTTCCTGTGGAATATAATATTTTCAAATTCTTACACATTTTTTCTTTACATCAGTGCTACGGGTTGTTAATTTTTTCAAGTGTACAGCAAATTATCAGCTAGAAATTCATAAATCCATAAGTAGTAAAAAATTTATTTAATTTGTTTTTATTTATTTCTGATAAATATACCCTTCATGTACCTGTGTACAAACCCACTCCAATTCGCACTTATCTAACATTAAAACACAAAAGCTATCTTCATTTAAAATTTAGCTTTAATAATCCTCATGCCACTATCTCTTTTCACAATGCATGTCTGTATTAGATTTAAAATTTTAATCCTCTTATGTATTGGCAATAGTTACAATGGTTATAATGGGTATCATATAAAACAATATTCAAATTCCGAATGAATATTTTCATTAAATATTTTTCTTCTTTATTTGCAAATCAAGGGAGCAAATTTTTTGTTCTTCAGCAAGTGTTCAAGCGATTCCAACAGGAGTTATTTATGTTGCCTTAAAGTGTGTAAATATGCATGTTAATACAAACAACAGGTATAATATCAGTTTATTATAATTATTAACTAAAATAATAATAATTCCGTCTGACATGGTGATACTGTGTAATTGTTTTCTACAACAAATAATATCAGATAACTAACATACACTTGTACTGGTTTTTAATGAGACGGTTAAAGCGATGTAAAACAAATTAAAAATTTTGTACAATGTCGGTGTAAAAATATATGGGTTAAAATTGTTATTAATTAATTAAGAGAAAGAATAAATAATTTTGTGTTAATAAGTTCATTTGATTAACAAAGAAAACCAAATTAACACCAGAATTTAAATAAGTCCTTAGTTCTCTTATAGCATTTTTTAGAAACCTTTTTCATTAAATTTTGTATAAAAGAAAATCGTTAATTAAAGTATTTTTTTTTTTTTTTTTTTTTTTTTTTGTAAAGAGAAGTACCACTCAGGCAGTAAATGCCTACATAAACTGTGGTACTTCCTTTGGAAAGGGATAGTAGTAGATAAGACAGATGGTTAGTGATAGTAAAGCTTCGATTCTGGCAACACTGCAATTGCACGTTATGATTATTTTTAGAACAGTATTGCAGCGCCTCTGGTATTATTTAGGCGAATTAGTTCGAAGCTAGCATAGCCAATTTATAATTATTTTACTTCGCCGGCGATTTAGTGCTATGTGGTAATACCGGCGAAGGAGGGCGCTGTGATATGCATTATTATGAAGAAAAATTAATACATATCAGTAAAATTGATGTTGCCACGGCTGAGATTTGAACTCGTGACCATTACTTAGTAGTCAACGTGCTAACCACTTAAGCTACAGCACCCTTTTTAATCTTATTTATACGAACCAGGGTTTTAATTGCTTGCTTAAAAATAGCAACAGCACTAAAATCTTTGCTTTGCTTATATCTTTTGCAGCAAATAAAAAAACTTAATTCCTCAGCATAACATTTTGTTATAAGCGAAGCAAAAGCAAAAAAAAAGAAGAACAACTCATTTGCTTAAGCATACTATGTATCTCTTTCTGCAGCAACCAATCATCAAAGCAATTTTTTTAAAAACGTTTGCTGTTGCTTAAGTTAATGTTTGGTTCTTCTTTTGCTGTAAAACAATATGGGAAATCTTTATTTTGCAGATCTTCAAAATTTATTTTTTTTCTTCGATTTACACACGCTTGGCGCAGTAATTTTAATCTCTCACTGTCGAAGAATTTTCTTACTTAAGACTGAAGCAGCGAGTATCAGCAAATAACAGAAAAAACAGCAATTGAGTCAGCCACTACTTCACAGTAAAGAGTTAAGCAGAAGCAAAAATAAAAATGAAGAACAACTTATTGCTTAAGCAACAGCAAATGTTTTTAAAGTAATTGCTTTGCTGATTGCTTTGCTGCAGAAAGAGACACATAGCAAGCTTAAGCTCTAAGCTTTAAATAACTGTCTGGAGCACAAAGACTCAATTAGTAAGAGCAGAGGAGGCAATGACTGAAGTTCTTCCTAAGAAGGTCCCAAAGCTCACTTCCTATTTTGCTCCTTCTACTTCTTCGGCTGTCATCAGTGTACTCACTTAATGAAGTTGAAATACTAGTAAATCCAGATTCAGATTCTAATGACGAAGATATTTTGCCATTTCAGGCTGATAACTATTATCCAAAAATTACCCAAAAAAGATATTTTTGTAATCAACATCAGCTTCGTTGTGCAGCAAATGGGGAAAAAATAAAACGTTATTTTGTACCATTCCAGATTTCATTGAAACTTTTTTTATATACATTTTTTTACTCCCTAAATCGAAAATAATTAAAAAAAATCTATCTTTATATTTTTATTTTTACTACATAATATGTAACCCTTTGGTAAATAAAAGTATAAAAAAAATTATATGAGAAATATAAATATGAGAAATATAAATTTATCAATTAATTGTGTAGGAGGCCAGATCACAATCTCGCCCCGGGCGCCTACTAACCTCGGGGCGGCCCTGGTTCGATGAACAATATTATATAAGGTTGTAGCAACAGTATGTAGATTTATATATACATACATCGATATTAATTTTTTTCATATTGTTTCTTATCATATTATCTTCAATGTGTATGAACCAAATTAAACACTCATATCTTAAGTCTAAAAGAAAAAATTAAAATAAAAAAAAAAAACAGAAATAAAATATAATTGATTAAGCCTAGCGAATGCTATACAAAAGAATTATAGTACACGGTTGATGTCATCATTTGTGGGTCCTCTAATGTTCGGACGATACTAGCAATGTCTCTCCTTTTTAGTCGAGCGTAACCGCGATAATTAAGTTACTAAATACGTTGCTGCATGCTTCGCTATCTCTGCTTTAACTAATGGCACTTTTAGGTCTTTGTAAATTTTCGAATTTTTAATATACCAGGGTGCGACTGTAGAAGTTTACAATCTAAGCTTAGGGTTGAGTTTCTACGAATAAGCCAATTGATTTGCACTGCTTTTAACTTCATTTGAGTTTTTTTTAATAAAAGGTGTTTTTTATAGAGGTATAGAACTTTAAGTTGACATTACTTTTCAAGATGGCGACCGATTTAACAGCTGTCAAGTGATTTATTCTCAGTTTGGTTTGGCAATTCATCATGAATAGACTCACGCCTGAACAACGCTTGCAAATAGTGCCCAAAACGAGATTACCGTTGTTCCCGATTTTCATAAGCGAATTTTGTTTAGCGATGAAGCACACTTCTGGTTGAATGGCTACGTTAACAAACAAAAACTGACTGTTTGGTGAGCTTTATGGGATGGTGAAATCATTGGTCCGTACTTTTTCAAAAACGATGGTAGCCAGAAAGTTACAGTCAATGGTGATCGGTATAGAGCCATGATTACTAACTTTTTCATTCCTGAATTGAATAACCATGATGTCCAGGAGATGTGGTTTCAAAAAGACGGCGCAACATGTCACACAGCTGGTGCCACAATAGATTTATTGAAAGACACGTTTGGTGACCTTGTGATTTAACACCGCTAGACTACTTTCTCTGGTGATATGTAAAGTCATTGGTCTATGCGGATAAGCCACAAACGCTTGACCAATTGGAAGACAACATTCATCGAAAATTGGACGTCCAGATTGGACTACATTCGCGTCAACCGTGGCGGTCAAATGCCAGAAATCATATTTAAAATATAATGCCACAAGATTATCTTTCGGATAAAAAAAATTTATGTCAATCGAATAAACCATCGTTGTTTTATTGCAACTTAAAGTTCTATACCTCTATAAAAAAACACCCTTTACTATATCTATGTTGTTTATTAATAATATTATTAATATGTTGTTTCGTGGTAGATGTAACCATTTCATGAAGAACTTTTAACAAAAACTTGTTTATTGTAAACAAAGTAATGGTAAAAACAACTAAAATTTTTTCATTGCAATCATATATTGGTTCTTGTGACCATAACACAGCAATGTTTTTTATACCTAGTATTAGATAGAAGTTAAGATTACTTACCGATATTTTGGGTGCCCGGTAGGTTATCAGTTCGGAGTTGTGAGTTCGATTTCCACTAAAGAGTCTAAGTATTTTACTTAGACGAGTGAAGATCTGCGTTACTATGCTTGGTTAATGAAGTTAGAATAAAATTTTAATTGTATTGTAACATTAAATAAATATATAAAATAATAATATTTTTCTATTTTCCTGAATTTGTTTGAACTAAATATGAAACCTTATTTCCTTGAATTTCCTTGAAGTAGATAATCCAATACTCGTATTTAAAAAAATTACTAACGCTTAAGCCTTCATTTTAACGTTAAAAGCATAAGTTTATTTTAGGAAGTTAGCAATCCACTTAATTTGATAAATTCACACACGTTTTTGCACATAACTTTGGAAATATTACAGTTTTGGCAAAAGGTAATCCTTATTTCTTGTGCACTTTTAATAACGAAAAATCTTGATAATCATGGAATTTATTTTCTAGGAAAAAAATCTTTATAACAAACACGCTTTTTAAAAGAGCTTAAAAACATATTTTTCTTATGGTAATTTTTTTGGGTAGTTATATAAAGATTGACAGAAATAAAGCGAACGACCGAACACCTTTATCGTTTGAGTAAAACTTTTATATCCATTTAGAAAAAATGTGTTTATCATGCTAATCATTATGGGTAGCATACAAAGTTGCTAAGGAAAAAAGGAAAAAGGATTTGCGCCAACAATATGAGTATAAAATAAGCAAAGTTTAAGAAGGAGAAAACATTATTTATACTTTTCGTAATAGCTATTCATAGATTTTTTAAAGAAGCTGTTGTTACATAGAAATTGTTTCCTTTTCATTGTATATGCTTAAGAATTCATGCTTGAGCCAAATAACTCAGCAGGGATAAAATGTTTTTTAGTCACTGCTGGTTAAATTGATGACATTTGTTTAGAGCTTTTGTAAAGGTTTACCTTTTTATAAATCACGTGAGATTTCAGACATGGTGCCAAAGAGAAAGATGCTCAGTATGCTTTGACATTTCATCATGAATAGACTTACTAACGAGCAACGCTTGCAAATCATTGAATTTTATTACCAAAATCAGTGTTCGGTTCGAAATGTTCAAATGTGACAAATTTTGTTCAGCGATGAGGCTCATTTCTGGTTGAATGGCTACGTAAATAAGCAAAATTGCCGCATTTGGAGTGAAGAGCAACCAGAAGCCGTTCAAGAACTGCCCATGCATCCCGAAAAATGCACTGTTTGGTGTGGTTTGTACGCTGGTGGAATCATTGGACCGTATTTTTTCAAAGATGCTGTTGGACGCAACGTTACGGTGAATGGCGATCGCTATCGTTCGATGCTAACAAACTTTTTGTTGCCAAAAATGGAACAACTGAACTTGGTTGACATGTGGTTTCAACAAGATGGCGCTACATGCCACACAGCTCGCGATTCTATGGCCATTTTGAGGGAAAACTTCGGAGAACAATTCATCTCAAGAAATGGACCGGTAAGTTGGCCACCAAGATCATGCGATTTGACGCCTTTAGACTATTTTTTATGGGGCTACGTCAAGTCTAAAGTCTACAGAAATAAGCCAGCAACTATTCCAGCTTTGGAAGACAACATTTCCGAACAAATTCGGGCTATTCCGGCCGAAATGCTCGAAAAAGTTGCCCAAAATTGGACTTTCCGAATGGACCACCTAAGACGCAGCCGCGGTCAACATTTAAATGAAATTATCTTCAAAAAGTAAATGTCATGGACCAATCTAACGTTTCAAATAAAGAACCGATGAGATTTTGCAAATTTTATGCGTTTTTTTTTTTAAAAAAAGTTCTAAAGCTCTTAAAAAATCACTCGTTATAACCTTTTTATATAACACACACCCTCTTCGATATAATTTTCTTAATTTTTTTTTCGGTTATTTAAAATTCAAAATTATTTCTTTATATAGAGGTCAATACTGGATTTATATTATTCAGTTTTTTGATAATATGATAATCAAAAGGAATGAGTCTTCTATACATGAGTAAGTATAAAAGTTCGTAAATCAGTTTCTTTTTATTTTCTGAAGTCGAGTTAATAAAATCATTTAAACGACTTATAACTTTTCAATAACGAAAATAATTTTAGTTTATTTAATAGTAGTTTTAGGCTGCTCCATTAATGCTAAAGACATTTAAATTGTTTACGAAAGTAAATTTGAAAGGACATGCTAGACAAAGGATTTAATTTAAGAGAAATGAAAAGATTTTATTTAAGAAAATATTGGTTTTTTTTCAGTTACTTATAAAACTTGCTTATATAATTATAAGTTAAGAAAAAGGCCAAGCTAGTTTATTAATTATATATTGAGTGTGAAAAGAACCCGTCATCTAAGGGCTTGAGGAAAAACTACAAAATATGACATTGGACAACCTTTGGTTAAAAATATACCAACTAGCTGATCAAGTAAGCATTGTGATAATCATCATATGTTCACTTAAACTCTACCCGTGATGAACTAAGATGAAAGTAGGGCGCCACTTTTGTTGTTATTGAAAAGTAACAATTTAAATTTATAAGACATTTGCCTGCAATAAGCCAGCTTGTTCGCCGATCCATTGCCATAGATCAATATCTAGCAAAATGCTCTAACCTAACGGTGGTCTTACCACTGAGTGAAATTTAAGCAAAGACTAGCGCCCTTATTGAGCTCCAATCCAATAAGTATCTATTCAGAGGATATGGAAAGCCTGTACCCATGCCTTAGCCCCCTGTTTAGGGATTTTGACGATTATTGAACTCCTGACACTCTATTGGTGCCTCCTGTTGAGAGAAGAACACCACACTTGACCAACCATGCACCATCCCTGCAAAACCTTGGTCCAGACCGAAGCCACCACGTATACCCTATAACATTGATGAGCTGCTCTCTGTTGCGATACCACTTTTCGTGGTACCATTTGTTCGGATGGTGGTTGGGCCTCAAAAGACCTATATTCACAGACCAGTACCTCCAAATTCAGTTACCAGGTACTTTGGGGTCTGGTGCCCCCATATACCCCGGAGGCACTGCGTCAAAGTACTAAAACGTGTCACCATTAACAATTAGTGCCCCCGGGCGCTTTGTCTTGAAACTAAGTACGATAAAAATATGAATCAAATTGTAGTTAAAAGCATACATACTCCGAATTACAAAATTGAAATTAAAAAAATGGTTTTTTGTCAAATATAAACAAGAAATTATTTCCATAAAATTTATAAAAAATTGTACCACTATTTTTTTTTAATAGAAAACAAAAACTGAGGCCTTGTTTTTTATCACTACATTACAATATTTTTTCCGATCACACAACTTTTTGAAAATCAATATGTTTTTCAAAAATTCTTGCAAAAAAAAATTGTAAACAAAAATGTAAGTAATATGTAAGAACTAGATAATAGAACATAATAATACACGCTCTGGGTAAAAGTTATGTGTTTATCTATAACGATTTAAAATACAAGGCCATATAAGTCAAATTACGTCAATTATGGGGACACCTTTTAATTTCTTAATTCTAATTGTATATGTGTTATAGAGGACTTAGCAATACAGCTTCCTTGTAAATATCACCTGTCTGTCTATAACGATTCAAAAGTTTGGCCACATATATAAAATTACATTAATTATTGGGACGCCCTTTTATTTCCAAATTGAAATTTTATACTTTTTGTTAAAGCGGACTTAGCAATACAAATTATTTGTAAATTTCAATGGTCTGTGTACAACTATTCAGAAGTATGACCATATACATCAAATTAAATGAACTATTGGAGCACCCTTTAATTTATAATTTTGAATATTTTTATTATAACGGTCATAGTAATCGATATTTTGTCAAATTTGCAAGGTTTGGTCTATAACGCAACAAAAGATAGATCCATTTAGGTCAAATTACATCACCTATGGGGACACCTATTAAATTTATTTTTTTTTTATTATTTTTTGTTCTTGGGAGTTATAGTGATAAGCATACATAAGAACATGTATGTTGTATGGGGACATCCGTAAGCATAACCTTTCAAATAGATAAAAAATTTTTAAATCGGTTCATAAATGGCTGAGTTCTGAAGGTCGGTTAAAAATACCTATTTTTGTAACAATAAAACAAATTTTCTTATTTACTAAGCTACCTAAAATATAAATTTTTTTTCCCAAATACCTTTCATTGCTAAATATATTTAAAAAACGTAGTTTTAGAAAATCTAAAAAAAACCACTCAAGTAGTGCAATTTACACATTTGGTTTAAGAGTATTTAAGTTAAAAAATCGGTGTTTTTGGAGCTTATAAAAATAATAATAATAATAATAATAATAATAATAATAATAATAATAATAATAATAATAATAAAACAAAACGGGTGACAGATATTAATGGATAAATTTGTTTTTTTTTTACCCGGTATAACATTTGATTCAATGTAGCAATTTAAAATTTTGCATTAGTCCTTATTTTGGGTACCGTTCAATCCTATGTGCTTAGCCTTGATTAAATAATTTTGTTAAAATTTTAATTTTATATAAAAAAATAAATAAATAAAATAAATTTATCAAATATTACAAAAAATGTAAAGCAAGTTTCTCCAGTTTATATGTAACAAACCATATTTTATTTTAAAAGGAATTTTTGAAGTTTAAGCCTTTTTTATCTTTTATAACATATTTTTATTTTTTGGTAAAAATGTCCTTATGTGAAAATATATTTAAGCAGCCCCTTTTATATACCAAAACAAAGGAAAAATATCAAAATGTTTTATTGGAATAAGATGAAGATGGCATTAAGCCGTAAGTATAATTTACCAATACAGATAGCACATGTATATGCCAGATACATACATACATATATCTTGCCTAAAGGTAATGATGAAATGTGGCATAAGCTTAACATTTAACGTGACATGATACCTTAATGGCTTCTAATGTCAAACAAGTATTTCGAAATGTTAAAAAATTGTATAAATTTACAAATGTATATGTGACTTATAAGTGTTAACAACCTGATAAAGTTGGCGGTTAAACAATAAGGTTTCGAACAAGATAAAGAAAACGTACACACATTATAGCTTATGTGTAAAAATGTTAACTTAGCAAAAAATAGTAAAATTTATAAATTTCGAAAACATGAAGGATTTGCGTCTAAAAGATTCACAAAAACACATAACACAAGTAATAACGTTGAGAAACATCTAATATTGTCAGGATTATGGATACTAAAGCAAACGATAAAATAAAAATGTTTTTTTGACATATGTATAAATCCATTTTAACGAATTTGTATAAATATAACCATATTAGAGCCCTACTTAGCCGAATGTAACTTAATGGAATAAAATACACGAAATTTTTCTTTGGTGTTCTATTTTCACTCTTTATAAATTTTCTGAGATTAAAACAAAAGTGTAAATCAATCTGTTAACAATAGACATTTCACCGAAATATTGATATACAAAGAAAAACGAAAGCAAAAGGGTCTCAATTTACAACAATTTATGTATATACTAGCTATCCCCGGTGCCCTTTGCTACATCCATCCACAAAAACTACAATAAACACTTGGAAGAAAATATGACCAACCTTTAAAACGAAAACGTACGCTATGCCCACGTCAAAAATTTTCCCATCCGACCTGTTTTTTGCTAGACTATACGTATTAACACGATAACAATTTTTTACTTTTGCTAGACTATGCACATTAGTATGAGGGTTACTTGTGCAAAGTTTCATAACTATACCTTTGTATAGGAGGTACCACGCCCACCATTTAAATTCAGTCTGTGTTTCTCTAACTTAAATTTCAAGACTATACCTATTGTAGTTCTCTAGGTACACGATAATCATTTTTTACTTTGTATGTGAGGTACCACTCCCACTGTCCCCATCCAGTCTGTATATTGCTAGACTATACATATTAGTATGATGGTTACTTGTACTACGTTTCAAGACTCTACAGGTACACTGTAATAATTTTTCACTTTGTATAGGAGGTACCACACCCTCCATTCAAATTCAGTCTGTGTTTATCTACATAATGTATCTAAATATGGGGGTTACTATAGCAAAATTCCAAGGCGCTACATCTTGCAGTTCTCTAGATACAGGATAATAGTTTTTTACTTTGTATGGGGGGTAGCATGCTCACGTCCCAATTTAGCCTATGTTTTTCTAGAGTATACGCATGGGTATGGAGGTTACTTGTACCCATTTAAAAGACCATTCCTATTATAGTTCTTTATATACACAATAATAATTTTTCACTTTGTATGGGAGGTACCACGCCCACTGTCCCAATTTATTCTGTGTTTTCCAGACAATGCGCTTTAGCACAAAGGCTACTCTTGCAAAGTTTTAAGGCGCTATCTATTGTAGTTCGGCATGAACACAATAATAATTTTTCACTTTGTATGAGACGTACCACGCCCACTCTTCCAATTCAGTCTGTGTGTCGCTAAACTGTTTACGTTAATAGAGGGGTTACGGGTACGAAATTTCAAGACGCTACATATTGCTGTTACTAAGATATACGATGATAAATATTTACTTTGTATGCGAGGTGCCACGCCCACGTCGTACCTTATTTTACCATCCGTATATCTAATATCAAACTGTGAAAATTTCAGAAAGATCGGTTCACTGGTGTAGGCAGCTATAGCTTTCCGGCAAAGAAATTAACAAACAAACAAACACTTTATATATATATATATATAGAAGATAGATGTATGATCATTTACATTAAAATATAATTAGAATCTATAATTTGCAAAGTGAAGTATTATTTAAATCAGTGTTCTGTAAGAGCGGGTGGGTCAATGTTTTAATGTAAACAACGAAATTTTCCACGTCATCATGACAGAAAAATCTCATAGAACCATTTCAATGACTCTTCTACAAAGATCTGGACGATACTGATCCATTGTCTATTTTTTGTAAATTTCAGATTTTAATATTAATTCTATAGCATAAGCTCCCAAATTAATTGATTTGATAAAATCTGTAATTTTTTTAACAAAAATCGGCAATCGGCATTGTGTGACTTTTTAGTGTAAAAATCGGCAAAATGACAAACAATCGGCACTTTTAGCAGCCCTGATGTGAAATCAACCAGAAGAAAACTGTATTGTCTAGGATTCAGTCTTACACGCGCATATTTTTCAACTATTGAAAGTTTTGCTGTTTTTTAAATAGCCACTTTTTTAAAGTGACAAGCAGAAATATATATTTTGAATTCAAGAATATTAAAAAAAAATCACAAAAATCTAACACGTTCGAGATGTGGCACGAGCATTTTATTTAAAAACAATAACATTTGCATAAATAATACTTTTCCCATTACAATCACATGTCTAGAAAATAAAAATGTATACTGCTTCACAAGAAAGAAAGAAATATCCAAAGTATTTTCTGTAGCATTTGTGCTTGTAATATAAAACGTGGGTAGTAATTTTACTGAAAAAGGTATGATAAGGTATGATAATAGCTTATATATCTGGTAGCATATGCTGATAACTTTTACATAGTTTTGTTTTTGTAAATCTAGGGGGATTTAGTGAATATTTTGGAAATTATTGTGTAGACAGCTTAAATATTATAACAAGTAAATTTATATGTTTATCACAATTTAAGGAATTTTTTATGATATATTTCTCTACACTTTTATAAATGTACATTCACAAGCGATTTTTCTAGAATACTAATATGCATTGAAAATGTTGAATTGGCATGCGAGCACAGGTGGTACTAAATTGCCAAACTTATGATTTATAAGTGAGCGTCAGTAAGCGATAATTTATGTTAAACGTTTTTTAATGATATTGTTCAGGACAGAATAATAAGTACAAAAATATCGCTTTGATTTTGTTGATATTGTAATATGTATTAAATATATATATACAAAAAAAAAAATAAATAAAACAAGAAAACTTGTCTTTAATGAATTTTTGTTATTTAATTTAATTTAATAAGAAAGCTAAAAATTATAGTTCTTAAATTTTTTAAATACAAAAACAGAAGAGGCTATATAATATAACAAATAATATATTTGGCAAACATTAATAAATACGTCGTGCGTTTCTTTTGCAGTAGAGTTACTGTTAAGGATTGATCATAGTCATTATAATTTTGATATCGTTCTTCTGTAATAAGCTTGTAACTAATAAACCTTTTTTGAAATGCAAGCTATTATATTCCTTTTTAAATTCCTCCATTTATTATCTATCAAGAGAAAAAAATATATGTATAGTGATTTTTTTTAAATACCCTTTTACGATTTTTTAACAACCCAGCAAAAAATTACGTTTACTTAGAAGCAGGTTTATAAGGGAGAGACAAATAGACTCTCCCTTCCAACCTGCTTCAGGAAGATATGTTTTTTGTTAGCGATGTCTCACTTGGTTAGTCTCTTTGCTTCAACAAATTCTTTATAAAAACTTATTCGCTTACACACCTGCATCCTTTTAAGCGAGAGAGGATGCAGTTTGTTATTATAGTCTTACAATTATAGTATTCTCGAACGCGCTTATTAGGTGGGCTTATGATAACCGCTTTTGAAAGACATGAGTTTTATTTTACTGCTTACCAATACCCAATAATCTTTTGCTGGGAATGGTCAAATAGTAAGTTTTTTAGACGTAGCTTTTGTTATGTATATAAAAGCTACGTCTGAAAACCTTAGAAAATATATAATATAGAATAATATAGAAAATTTATAAAAAAAATCGATATGATTTACATATATGGTTTTAAATTTAGATCTTAATTTAAAAATTTTTGATTTTAAATTATTTGTCAAAATTAGACTAAAGTTATTTTTCTATCTAAATACTTATACGGTTGAAAGAATATTTATTTACAAACTAGGTAATTATTAGGAAAACGGGAAAAATTTAATAAAACACAAGCATAATTATTCCCGTATTCAGCCTTCTTCGCATCTATCTACTTTGCCTAGTGTTTAGTTGCAAGCATCATATATTTAACTAACTAAACTCAGGTAAAGGAATACGAGTAAACTTTTAGTCAATCATCAATCGCCAGTTGGTAAAAACGAAGTCTACCACTAGCACAGACTTGCCATGGGCTAATATAATATCCTATTTATACAAGTTTACTTCTTATTATTTCTTAAATTTTCTAAATTATTTCTTACATTTGCTTTAAACAATTTTTTTTTTACAAAATTATTTCTGCACTTTGATGTAGTTTTTTAAATAATAAATGTGATTATATATTTTCGCAAGTCATTCGACTAATGACTACAAGCTTCAGTTAACAATACATTAATTTTGCTAATCTCTAATTATCTTTTAAATTTCTTGGTTTCCACTAGCCATGACATGAAAAAAAAACAAGTACAAATACAAGTACAAGCGACTAGCAAATTTTTTGTACCTACACGTTTAAACTTCTGTATAAGATACGATTATTTAAAAATAAGAGAATCATTTAGCTCAAAAATATTTAAAAGTTTTTGTAATGTGCTTTGAACTTATTTTAAAGCGATTAAAATTAGAAGTTACAGTGTAATGATAATATAGAAAGGTAAATAAAAGATTTATATGTAATACATAATGACAAATTGCATAAAAAAATTAGCTAAATTGTTTTGAAAGATTATGAAACCACAAAAAATATGTATGTAATAAAAATTCTGTATTTTTATTAACATAAAAAAGGCCTCATTTTTATGTTAGCTTAAACATAATAAACAACATAATAAAAATAAAATGATTTAAAACAAAAAAAAAAGGAATAAAAAAATGGCAATTTGATTTAACGGAATATTAGTATTATATGTCAACTCTGTCTACTTATTCGCTCTAATATACATACATACTAATATACATACGTATATATGTATACTCATCAGAAGTACATTCATTAGTTTACCCTATAGACGTATGATTAATAATTGTTAATCATAGACGTATGATTAATAATTGTTAATCATACGGCTTAGTCCTCAGGAAAAAATTCTAAAAATATAAAATTATAAAACTATTGTAGGGTTCTGTAAATACGGTTTAAAATATCCCGCTGACAAAAATAAAAGGTGCTATTAAGTTTGCATTACTTTTAAGTCAGTAAAATTACGTACTTTCACTACATTTTCTCTTGGAAATGAGAAAATTTTGAGGAAAGAAAGTATTCAAAATTTTAATTTAGATACTGAGGAACGTACCTCCTCACAAAATTTTATTAAAATACATCCCGTAGTTTTTACGTGATGCGAACACGGACAGACAGACAGAAAAGCAGACAAAACTTCTAAAATTTTTTGTTTTGTATTTCATTTCGACTACTGCCTCAACAACAAAATTTTCAAAAGATATTTTATGTATGAAAATAGTAAATGGTAATTGTAGTTATTTTCGACATCTTATTATTATTTTTTTTAATGTTTATTGTTATTCTTAGCAAACAATTTTAGAATTGATTGTAAAACTTTACTGAAACAATTGTTGAAACTTTGGTGTCTAGATTATTGTACAAAGAATATTTTAAATATTTAAACTCCTAAATGTTGGAATAACAAAAATTAAATTTACAATTATAGATATGTTAATTAAAAAGTACCAAAACTTATAAAAAACTATCACCCAATTCACCCCTAATAATAAATTAGAAAGAATGTCTTATTTTACAAAAAGATAAACTTTCTATTTATATTTCTCATCGTTTTTTAAACATTGCGTAGTACTTAAAAAATATATATCTACACCAGCTGTCCCCGCCATGTCGTGGGCGTCCTGACAATATTTTGCGCGATTTTGCTTTCAAAGTATTGCACACCAATTGTAAGACTCTTACTTGTATAGAGTAGCACCTATAAAAGAAAAATACAACTAAACTAAGAAGAAACTAACAATAACAGAATTTTATAGCCAAACTCAAGTCTTAAAAATATTGTTACATTTTATTTATTCAAAATTAAACACGCATATAATTATTTTAATTTAAAGACACTTTATTCAGCTTTGTATAAATAACTATTAAAACTTTCTAACATATCTACAAATCACCGTTCACCTACAGGTTCAAATAAACCATATGTATATATGGTTTATTTGAACCTGTATATGAACTACTTAAGAAAATTCTGTAACAACAACTAAGGGTCAAACATAGCAAACTAGGAAAGTGCCGATTATAAAAAAACAACAGCTCGTTTCCATTAAGTTTTTGCAACAATGTAATTCCACGAAGTAAAGATACAAATCAAATTAAAATTTTATTCAATTGGCTATTTGGCAGTAATTCATATTTTGTCAGCGCCATCTGAGTTTAAAATAGACCACTTTCAAAAATTAAAGGTGCCGTACTAAGCAGTACTTTTATACCGGAAAGCGTACTTTCACAGTCTTTTCTCCATTCTCTTTTGGAAATAAGATATTTTTGCGGAAAAAAAGTGGCTTATATAAGGATCAGGGTACTTGAGTACCACCTCACAAAATTTTGTTAAAATCCATCCAGTAGATTTTACGTGATGCAAAAGAAAAGCAGACAGACAGACAGGCAGACGAAAATGAGTTATTATTTTATTATATGTATAGATGAGTCATGTGTTAGCATTTAATGCTTTAACCTCAAAACAAAAAATTATTTTCATTTTATATAGTTAAAAGACAATGTTTTAAGTACTTCCCCCCTGTTCTAAAGTTAACAATTTAAACTGAAATTAACATTTAACGTTTTTTTGCAGTTTTACGTTATATATTATTATTAGTTTACGAGTATTTCTATTTAATTTGCATATTAAGGGGAGCTAAGATAGGTAGAGATATGAAAAAGCAGTTGAAAGGATATAATAAAGACCAAAGACATATGTGAAAATCTATGGAATAATTCAAATACAAATATTTTTTGTACAATTTTTTGGGTAAAATTATTAAGGTGGCCAGATTTGTAAGCAATGTTTATAAAACTGTATTCTGCAAATAAATTCAATATTTCAGTCAAACTAAGCACTTGTGAGTAGGCATTAAAACATATTTAATTTTGCTTGTAATATGCTGTAATAATTATTAGTATTATTTAAGTTTTGAAAATAAACGATTGAAAAAGATAGATATTTTACTTAAATGTGACAGAACAATACAAAATTTATTCTTTGAAATCTAGAAAACTTATAGATTATATATATATATGTCTATATGTATAATATAAATGTAACGGGACTATTGCCGCAATTGAAATATTTTTGGAAAGTTTTGTTGATGGTTCAGATAGTAAGCGGAATAGCAATTTTTGTAATTTTTGTCTGTCTGTCTGTCTGTCTGTCTGCATGACGTAAAAAGTACTGAATAAATTTCAATTAAAATTTTGTGAGAAGGCACCTTAATATGTGCATTCAAGTATAAGATACTTTTTCCCGTAAATATATCTCATTTCCAAGAAAGAATAGATAAAGGATAGTGAAATTACTCAATTTTACCGATTTAATGGTGCTGAAAACTTGGCAATACCTTTTATTTTTGTCAGCAGAGTATTTTAAAAACTATTTATGGGACTATGCAATAATTTTAGGTTTTTTGTTGATAAATTTTATCATTTGTTCCTGAGTAATTACTCAGGGATGTGGACCTCCTCTACGTAAAGTAAATACATGAACCAAAAGTGAAGCGGTTAATTAATAAAGGGAAAATAACTTTTCAGAAGATACAAAATAATTATTTAACAATTGTTTATATCCCAGCAAAAAAAAACATTACAAATCACTTATAAAATTCATGAGTTCTACTGCTCTTGCACTGGTTCTAATTTAGGTGAAAAACGCATGATTTTAACATTGGCGTATCGTTGGAGGTCATGTGTACACATTCAAATAAAGTGACTGTAATTTAAATAAGTGCTAAGGTCTCATGAAACCGATGGGTTCTTAATTTATAAATGCTTATAAGTAAATTAAAAGTTAAAAAATATATGCACAATTGATTTACTAGAAAAATTGAATGCATTTCCAAGTACTCCAAAAAATATCATTTTATTAGAGTTAGGAATGACATTAGAAATGCATTCGAGCAAATAAGTGCTAAGGAAATCATGAAATCAACATTTCCTTTTGAACACTTCATTATTTTTTTGCTGGATAAGAAAAGTAATGTTGATTTGACAATGACTTTGTGAATATACGTTTCTTACGTTGTTTTTTGACAGTAATAAAAATACCTTATATGTTTTATAATGATTTAAAAGTCATTGCCATGTTCCTTTTCTTAATCAAATTATTTTTTTATTGAATGCTTTTTCCAATGATAAAAGGGGTTTGTTCTCAAATCGAATGTTTGAATGACGAGTTACTACGCTTCCTTTATCATCTGCCAAATATTCGAATTCAAAGAAGAGTGCCAGATATGATCAAGATTAACATCGGCACCTAGCCGTGTTGACCACTATCCGACGGTGGTCTTACCACAGAGTAAAATAAAAGCGTAGTCTAGCGCCCCCATTATGTATAACAGCGCACCTTACGATAATGTGTCATATGTAAAAGAAAACATACCGCACGAAGTCAAAAAACGTTTGACTTCGTGCAACCTAACGCGATTGCGTTTCGGCAGAAATAACATCTCTTTTGTAAAATTTTGTTCCGCCAGCACGTTAGAATTTCGATGACTTGCAAATTTTCATCAGTTCATAATATCCGTCCTTTTTTTAAAAAATCCTCTTTACTGTTCCAAAAATGCAATCGTTGGAAAAAAAGAATGACAGAGAAGCAAATCATCATGCATCTTGTCAAAAGAACTTAAAAACGCGGATTTATAAGTTATTTTGATTTAAAAATTGTAAAAAACGAATGTTTTCACGTGTTTCTTGGCTTTGCCTTAAAGAAGCGAAACCCATCGAAATTGCCATATGTAAAAAACACTGACTCGTTCCCTTTCTTAATTAACCGATTCAACTGAAGCGCTATATAAAAGTAAGAGTCTTTAAATTTGCTGTGGATATTTATAAATAATTAGGATTGTGCTGGGGTGGGCTTTTGTGAATTTATCTCTATCTAAATGAAATCCTAGGTTACTGTTAAATAAAATATAAGAAATCAATAATATAAGTAAATTTTTTTCAAATACGCCTCTATCTTTGTAACCTGTCATAAACCGGTCAACACAGGCTCACCACATAAATGCAATGTCTCTTCTGTTCTTATTTGGTTTACGTTAGACATGCTATGTGTTTGCGGTTAAGCAGCAGTATACCTCAAAACTTCTTTAGGAATACCTTGAGTTTAAGCCAAACCTAATAGAGACATTAACAATAATCGAACAATGACCGGTCTTCCCTAAGAATACCTTTTGTTGTGCTACTACTACGGCCAGACTCCAAAAACAAGTTTAAGATCCTAGACTCCCTATGACGGGTTCTCACTTATCTTGCGAAGTGTAATTTATTAATAAGATGAGTATCTTTAGGACGAAATATTCCTGGGGAATTTAGTATACAGATAGATTTTTTAAGTTGCTGAATGTTGTATTTATCTTTTTTTTTATTTTTCAGCCGAATTTTATATATTTAAATCAAACTGAGAATGTGACAAGATCTGTGGGAAAATCCAACGTGCGTTCCTTGAATTCAAGTGAGATCAGACTGCGATAATCATATTCCTTTAGTTTTATAACCTAGACTGAGTAGTCTCTGTCAGATGGGTTCTCACATTCACCGCCAAAGATAATTTAATAATAAGGGAGGACAATATATATCTGGGAAATCGAATAAAATAGATAGATTTTGACAGTTACTGACTATTGTATTTAAATTTCCTGTTGATTTTTATTTTCAGAATATACAGATGATTTTTTGTATCTGAAGGTCAAACTCGAGTTGACCTAATAATTAACCTATCACTCGGTGACGAAATTTGTCGAAAAATCAGTGTAAATCAGCAAGTATTCTTACATAAACACCAGAATATATGGATATTAGTAATAATATATGTTCTAAATACCTAACGTTCCTCATATAAAACCATTTTTCATACACACGAGTATACATATATGACATGAACACCTTCTATTGAAATATTCACACTTTAAAATATAAAATAAAAACGTTTAATATTTCATATGTTTTAACAACTACGTTCATTTTTTTACAACCTGGCCTCTTTATACTCACATGAGAAGCAAAAATATGTCATTCAGCTGAAATAACGTCTAGGTTTATTTTAAATGTTATTTAAAGGGGAAGCATTAAAATAACATTTTAGTGAATTTAAACATGGAATAACTGAATATATTACAGAAAGTTTTATCAGTGAAATTTAAGTGGAAGTATGAAATAGAAAATTTTTGGAACATTAAAAAGAAGAACATTAACTGGTCAACTAAAAGCTCTTTAAACTTTCATTTCTAATGCTATACATGCATTACATTTAACGCACTACATCCATTTATATGCAAAACAACTTTAACAAAATATCCTTAATATTGTTTGATTGACATGGATTATGTTGCTAGAATATGATGTTTGAATAAGTTAAAAATAGATACTAAAATCGAAATCAGAACAATTTCAATACAATTTTAATGTAAACGAATGATTAAATAGTCCTGAAATCTTAAATACTGTGATTGTTATTTTTTTTTTCTTACAAAACTTTTAAGTTAAAAGCCTAATGTCATAATGGACAACTTAAGTATTCTTTAACAAGGATGTCAGAAAAATCAATTAAAACAATATTAAGTATTTTTTTAAACTATTATTAGCTAGCATTTGGCATAAGATATAAACATCATTTTAAAAATGTGACAAATAAAATTAAATAATTTTAATATAAAAAAAGCAAAAAACTAACTGATTGCTGATTTATTTATGTATTTCCTTATTTGAAATTGTTTGATTAAATAGATGATGTTTACAACTAAATACTACCTAAAGTAGAAAGAGACAAAAATGGTAAAGAAGGGTATATCGATCCGATAAATCGGTGCCTTAAAAGAGTTTTCTAATGGATGCTATACGCAGAGATAAACATGGCTATGGTATGGTTACAACAAAAGTCTTATGTTCTCTCTAACAAAATCTGTTTGCGATGAACAAGTTATAATTTTTTAAATCATTACTATGGTCGCGATAATCAAGATTTTGTTACTATTTGATTATATAGTGGTTACTATACAGAACAAAATGCAACATGTTACCACAAACTACAAATTTTTAGCTTTTTGAAAGTTTTTTAAAATTATGAGAATCTTATTGAAGTTACAGCTAACATGTTTCACAAAATAATAATTTTTAAATTGATTCACTTCTCGTATCGAATGGTTAATTACACTTTCTCTTAAAAATGAGATATTTTAGAGGAAAACAATTATCCTATATTGGAATCACGCTGCTAAGATACCTCCTCACAGTATTTTGTTAAATGTCATCAAGTAGTTTTTGCGTGATGTGAACGCAAAAGAAAAGCAGATAGATAGACGGAAATGAGTTACTGTTTTATTATATTTACTATTTATTATTATTATTATTTTATTATAATTACTATTTTATTATATGTATATGGTTATATTATATTTTACAAAATCATTTGTAAGTTAGACAATATTATGGTTCTAATATAACAATATCATTATTGTTAATAATAATAATGTGGTTTAAACAACCGTTACAACACCGTTACATATAAAATGATTTTTTCCGTTTAAGTAGGTGCTCGTTCATTTAAATTTTAGTTAAATCAGTTAAACGAATTTCCCTTTAAGTTAACTAAACACTCAAAAATTCAACGAGATGAAAAGTTAAGAATTTCTAATTTTAATAAAGCGATTTTTTTTAACCGGCGCACAGTGTCGTGACTTCATATAACGAGTGGTCATAAATAGAATAAGTTATTGTAAAGAGCTGAAATTTGGCATATAAATTTAGGTTGGCAACAAGTAACAAAATTTAAAATTTTAAAAAATTCGGAGCAAGGATTCGTGTCCTTCCCGTATATCCTGAAATATAAAAGTGTCATAAAAGTTAGAAAAAAAGGCTAACTTTATGAAATTTTTCTTATAGTAATTGCATGTGATATTTTGAATGATTTGACCAAATTTGATTCAGTTCAGATAAGGCCCACGTTAGGCTAAAAAACATATTTTTACAAAAAATTAAAATAAATTTTTTTTAATTAATTCCGAAGACAAGACACTTATATTTTTACAATTAGATGAATGGACGCCCTCACCTTCAATATACCCTTAAACTTAAGTATATACACATTTTTTGGCTATTTTGTCGGGTCCATCGAAACTGACTATTTTTTTTTTTAAAGTACATATTTTGGATAAAAACTTCACAATTTTGTTATAAATATTTGAATTTTAGGATTTTTTTCATTATTTCTGCTACATTTATGAATAAAACAAATATTTATTGAAAAATGAATTCTTGATATTTATTTTTCCACTCTTCTTTTTTGTTACTTAAAAATTGTCAAACAATTATCAAAATAATTCGACTTTAAAGCCGTGTAACTTTTTATATCTGCAACGCACATGAAAAACCAAACCACCTCTGGAATCGTGGGAGTCTCAGCTTTACTTATATGTATTTTATTGATAAATTTGAAAGTTTTTTTATTATTTTTTTTTCCACTAGATAGTTTACTGTGCGACACTAAAAAAATAACTTTTTATTGTTATAAATTAACGTACTTTTTGTTATAAAATGAAAAAAGAAATATCCCGGTAATACTTGAAAAATTTTTTTTCTTCACTATTATATGTTTGCTTATCACAACAAGTTTTGTTTTGTTTTATTATTATCATTCTTATAATGATGCATACACTGTTATCGTCATATGTAATTAAAAATACCGTTTATATACTTAAAACATAATACAACAACTAATCTAGTATAAATTTGGTTTATCTCCCAACTAAATTCAATTATTTAACCCTACAAAGTAAATGCTCGTTTTTATTCCTTTTTTATACAAAATTGTAGTTATTTCAAACCACAATATTAAAGAGCCATATCTTTAGAAAAAATTATTATTTTAATCTAATTTTTTACTCTTATTAGTAAAAGTGTCTTTTATTAAATACCATTAGCCATTTTTTAATTTTCATAATTGGAATTTTTATATATGGCCACTCTCACAACACTGTGCGGCGTTCGATAACCGAATTCGACTGTATTTCAACCATAATATGTTGATCTTAGATTAAAGTTACTTCAACTATGTTTTTCTTTGAGTTTATGCCTCAACGTCTTTATAGTGTGGTTATCTATCGCAATCTACTGTTATATGTTCCCAATGTCAACATATAACAGGTAAACTTACACAATATATAATGGATATATTCTATTCATCTTGTTTTGCGCAGCGTAAGCATGAAAATTAACTTAAATAAGCTAGTACTGCCATCAAAAATATTCGTTTCATAAATAATATAAATATAAATTGATTTATTATGCATGGCTGGCTATAACTAGTATATCTTTTCACCATTGTTTTTTATTACTCACACTAAATGCTTTCAGTAAATTTTATCATTATAAAAATGCAAAGTGCACCCTTAACTCAATTATGTTTTTTATAATTTTACAAAAAGATATCCCTTTAATGATAAGCTTGTCTGCGGTTAGGAATGTGGTTTTTATTATTAATCACATTTTGTAAAAATAATTAAATTCGACGCTATGAAGACTATGACTTTTAAGTACTTTTTAAACGTTTAGTATATTTAAAAGGCCAAATTGGGTTTGTTTTAAAGCCTAATATTAAAAAATTTTTGTTTTCTAAATTTTTATTATTATAAATTTCTGAATAATATGAACAAAATTATATTATATTTAAAATAAAGCTGTTTTTCCTGCTTATCGAAAGTGTTAGTTAGTTGGATTATTTGATGAGCCAGGTAACATTAAGGTTGCTGATGAATACCCCACTAACTGCAATAATAAAACACTTAACCATAGGAATAATAAATAAAGGTAATTTGAAATCTAAGTTTTTCATATAAAATATGTACTAAAATACATTTAAAATAAGTATTACTTATTGTACATGGGTATCTATATTTCTATGTAATCAGTTGAGTATTTGGACTGCGGTCAGTGCAGGATGTAGTCGGATAGTCTGTAAATTTCTCGTTGTTATTAGGCTGCTTCCTACGATGTTTATTTAGCTTAATATTGTTCCTTAAATTTGGCTTGATTGCATAGTTGCAATTGAACAGTTATAATCGTATAATTAACGTAATGTTTAGAAATTATTTACGCTGAGAATAACCTGTGTTTGTTTAGTTTAAGCTTTAAACAAAGTAATTAATAATTATCTTGTATCCAGATAAATGAAGTACTGACACTCTTCAAATTAAAAAAAAACACTTACCTAACTTTAATAATGTCACTTAATAAACTTGTTATATCCTGCAGCAAGTCTGACTTCTGTTTTGAGTAAAATAGTAGTAAAGTGAGTTTTCTGCAAAAAAACTATTCTACATTTCTTATTTTTCTGTATTTGGATTCAAAAATTAATGTCTCAGCAACCATATCCCAAGTTATTGAAATACATATACATAGGTAAAAAAGGCAAAACAAAAAATTTTTTAAATAAAAGCTTTTTTCTTTTAAATTCGATTTTACTGTTTATAATACAAAATTTTCCAAAATTGACGTAAGATTTAAAGTTTTCGCCATTCATACATTACACAGTGGTTGGAAAACAATTTATTTTAGACATAATTCGGTATGTTATGAACCACTGACGATGTCTTAATGAAATTTTACAGAGATAAAGCAGAAATGTTCCTAATTGGAGCTACGAAAGGTGGGCTCCGTAGGGTAAAGTTTGGTACCTCGGGTAAATAATTTTTTGGAGTTAGTTTTAACTCAAATGTTAAGATTTTTTAAATTTAGGTAGACCTTGAAAATATCTTTAAAAAATGTCCTCACACGTACAGGTTATATCTTTTAGTTTGGGAGAAAAATTGATTAAAATTTTTTTTTTTAATTTAGGCCGACATTAACTTTGTATTTTTGGCGTGGTGTACTGACTAATGATCAGATTATTATTTTAAGGCATTGGCTATATTCTTTATAATATTTAAAATAAATTAGTTTCAAATTTTATTCTGATAGCGCTTTTCTTTAAAAATTTACAATCCTCTGAATTGGGAAAATGTAAAACATACCGGTTTTTCAGGATTTTGCCTAATACCTAGTATGATTTTTTTACTTATATAACTTAATCTTAATTCGGTACTAGTAAATTTTTTTAAATTATTATTAAGACTACCTATAGCAAATGCGAATAGAAGAAAAATCAGGTCAAAAATTTTAACGGTTCCCCATCCAGCCCTATCAAAACATAGCTAATTTTAAAACCAAATTAATAAATTATTGTAAAATTCCTCGGAGTCCAAAGCACCGATTTAATAACCGTAAAGGGATTTTGGAATCCTCATTTGTCATCTACATACTCCAAAAAAGATTTGACAGCCCCGTAATTAATAAAAGAAGGGTAGCCACTTTAATTAAATTAGTTAATTACATACTATGAAATTTATAGTCAAGCTTATGTTCGTTTTTATACTCTCTAAGAAAGAATAAATTAAATTACAAATTAGGTGATAATATTAAAGAAAAAATGGAAAAATTGAATTTTTAGACACCAGCAGAGCGGAATGCACATTTTCTAGATAGCTACGTCCGTCATCAGCTTTCTTCGTATTTATCTACTTAGGGTAGTGTTTAGTTGTAAGCATCATCTATTTAACCAACCAAACTCAGATAAAGGAATACGAGAAAACTTTGTATTCCGTTAACAATCGTCAGTTGGTGAGAACGAAGTCTACCACTATCTTAAGATTCCCTCTTGTTGAATATTTTTACTTTTTTTAATATTAACCACCTTATATTTGTTGTTGCCTCACCCAACCTTCTGTTAGCAATGAAAGCTATTTTTGTTTATTTGTTTTACTTCCAACACTCGTTTTTTGTTAACACTAATCTTGTATCAAACCAAACTTTGTTGAGTTAACATGATTGTGCTTTGCGATTTTTAATTTTGAAAATTTGAAATTATTAGTCGAACTAATTATATATTGTATACTATGAAATTTATAGTCAAGCTTAAGTTCGTTTTTATTCTCTCTAAGAAAGAAAATTAAGCTTGACTATAAATTTCATAGTATGTAATATATAAATAGTTCGACTAATAATTTCAAATTTTCAAAATAAATTAATTAATTAAATTTTTTGGGACATATTTTGCCCGTTCTGGGAATTTATATATTAAAATAAAAAAACTTCAAATTTTATTTTCCTATTTGATTAAGAGCTCTTTTCCCTATTTAATTTCAAAATTTTGTAAGAATATATAGATCCGTTTAGATTTTGTTGCAATTCAAATTCGTTATATAATTTGTAAAAAAAACCGCCTCGATGTGATTTTTTTCAGTTTTTGAAGTAAATATTATTTAAAAAATTGGGCGTGAAAAAAACTATTACAATATTGTTAATCTAGATGTCAGTAACTTTCTTCTGATACCACTTACATGAATATCGAGCATATACCTAGGCTATAACAGCTTCCTAAAACTCATCTCCTCATGATTTTTTTCTTCTCATTTTGTATGTAAAAATTAAAAATGATTATCCAACCAATTAAATAGAGTTCAATGTTCGTAAGTAACTTTTGGGATACCATATAGTTCGAAACTTTAATTTAAAATACTTTCTTCAACACATACACGTGTAAATTAACATGAACGCACACACAAAAGAAAACAGCCAAATTTAACAAATACATAGTGTGAGTGTGTCCTAAAGATTAGTACGATATTGGTGACAAAACTCGTTTTAATCGAGTACGTGTTCAGATTAATTAAACACAAAAATAGTAAAATATCAATATAGGCGGTATATTAAAAGGACAGAAAAAATGTATAAAGAAGGTAAAAACGTTTGTTCGCAACATGCATAAGAAACTAATTTTGCCCCCATCATTATTTCAATGGCCAATATGTTAATGTAATGCTGGCACCATTGGGAAAGAGTTTTGTGTAAAGTGTATACGTTGGGTTACTAAAACATATGTTCGTTAGTATCAATCGATTCCCCCGAACGGATATTAGACCGAAAAAATCTACACCTAAATATTAAAAATTCCCAAAAAAAAGTATTTGAGAAACTAAAATGCCTGCTGACTACTAATGATTGAAAGACAGTGTAGAATAAACCGTACAAAAAGAACGGTTGTTAACAGTACAACAAGAACAACAGTTACAAAAATATAAAATGCTATTTTATAAGTCGACTTTAGAAGTTGCATAATTTTAATAAAAATATAAATATGTGGGTGTATTTTTAAAGTAAAACCAGGTGTTTTTTTAAAGAGTAAAAATTGTGTAAAAGAAAATACATGTACAGGTGACATTGTGAGTAAATAACAAATTTATTTATATTATTTGAACGAATATTGTCAAAAACATTATACCAAGATTATACAGAGTGTGCATTTTTAAAGTTTTTCACTTCCGTGGAAACCGAAGTTAACAATTTTACTCACAGGGATTCCCGGTATTTAAAGTAAAAAAAATATTTGCTTTTAGAAGATTATTTATTTATTAAAATGTGTATTGTGGTTAAAGTTTCATCTGTCTTTATATAAAAAATTCTCTTAAATGAAACTAACGGCCTGTTTCACAATTTAGAAAAATTTGTGATTTCTTGCAATTTCATTTAAAACAAAAACAAATTCAAAAATCTTGTTATTGTTTGGAATGTAATTATACGAAACAACGAATTTTTTCGATATTATAAAAGTGGCAGTAAAATAATTCCGAAAATAAATAACAAATAATATAAATTTAGAAAATAAACATTTAAATCAGAAGATACGTATCATATGTACAACGTTTGGCCACTTACCACTAAAAACAATGTTTGAAATCTAATGAGTAGTTTCAGAACTAGACATCACCAGTGCATTCTACTAAACTTAATCTATCAAGTCTACGACCAAGAGTCCACAGTCCAATAAGGTATTGATTCCGGTTTTGGATATTACCATCGCGCTGTAATACACAAATTGTTTTTTCAAAATCTTTTAGTCTCTGAGTCCCAGTTTTAAAAACGAACATTGCCTATTGGTGCTTTTAGATGTGAATATATCTATATTTTAATTTTATTATAGTTGCTTCAACCATGCAATAATACCCATTTTCCCCGTTCTTCCCTCTGCATCCAAACTTTAATAAAAGAAATAGTCTCTTAGACCTTGTAAATAAGGATCTATCTATCTATACGTATATATATGCCCCGTTGTCATTTGGAGATATAATTATTTATTTATAGGTTTTTAAAAATTTTACGATAAAAATATTCGTTCGCTTTCTATTTGAGTAGGTCTTATTGTCAGTAATGCATTATAAATTTATTTCTGGCAGATAATGGATCCTTCTGTTTATTGTAGTTGAGCTTGTTGTTTTACTAAATTGTTTTGAAAATGTTAAATTAATAACTTTCAATTTTTTTAAATACATAATTATTTGGTTGACAATGATTTAGCAACAATCATTGCCTGAAGACATCTTGGGCCTTTTATATTGTCCGCAATTGATTGACGAAATGTCAATTAATTAGGGGAGTTCCTTATACACCAACTATTCTCTTATGTCTTCTATATATTTTCAATTATTGTGCGGTTAAAAAATCCAATCCTAGTCGCGATGGCTGGAAAATTCCAGCCAATGGCAAGGCTCCCAAAAATGTTACGTTTCCTTCACCATATTTTTTAAGTTTTCATTCATTTTTCATTCAAAGAATTTTTTATTAAATTATGAATGAAAAATACAAATTTTCTAATTTGATTTTAATTCATTTTATTTTGAACTAACGAAGGAGGTTATCAATTCGTCTGAATGTTGCTTTTTTTATGTTTGTGCCCGCAGAACTCAGTCATTTCTGAATCGATTTTAAAATTTTTTTCTTTATTAGAAAGTAAATGCATACAGATTGGTCCTATTTTAAAATAAGTTCAGAATTTTAAAAATTAAAGGGTGTCCCCATACAACTGCATATCACTATAGCTGCCAATAATAGAAATTAATAAAAAATAAACTTCAAAATTAAAGGGTGTCTCCATATGTGATGTTAATTTAAATATATGAACCATTTGTACCATTGTAGACATTCACTTGAAAATTGGACAGAATGTCCAATATTTATAATCAGAAATTAAATATTTATAAATAGAAGTTAAAGAGTGTCCCAATAGTTGATGTAATTTGATGTATAATGCAAAACTTTTGAACCGTAACAGAGACACGGTTGAAATTTACAAAGAACATGTATATCTAAGTCCTTTATAACATCAAGTATATAATTTAAATTTGGAAACTAGAGGGTGTCCCCGTAATTGATATAATTTTACCTATCTACCCCTATCTTTTGAACCGTTATAGACAAACACTTGAATCAGAATCTCCACTACTATGTCCCGTATAATTAATAAATATTTAAAGGTGTCTCAATAGTTGATGTAAATTAATGCATATGGCCAATTTTTTGAACCGTTTTAGACAGACATTTGAAATTAACAAAGAATCTGTCCTTTAAAATAAATGTTTAATTTAAAATTGTACATTAAAGGGTGTCCCCTAGGTGATATTGTTTAACCTATATGGCCATATCTTTGGAACCGTTACTTTTTATTACTGTTTCAGTAATAATAACTGTAAAAAAATAAAGGGTGTCTTCATATCTGATGTAATTTGTCGTTATGGATAGACATTTGAATGTACAGAACGTATATTACTTATCCGTTAGAGCAACAAGTATAGAAAGAACTATTTGATTTTAGTACTATTTCTTACAGATTACTTCCTTTTAAATTTTAAGTTTAGAATTGATGCACATATATTTGTTTTGTAGTCGGTTTTTTTTGCAAGAATTATTGTAAAATGAAGAGTACACAAAAATATTGTACACTTTTCAATTTTTATTGTATGGTAGATTACAAATTCTCCATGTCTTTGCCGGGTAGAATAAATTATTTTTTTTATAACGGTGGCGAATACAGTAGACTTAGTTAGAGTTATAATATTAATTTCAACGTAAAATTATTTTATGTATGTCTTATCGGCATACCTTTCTTATAAATTTAAATGTAGTGGGGATATCGAAGCTGACTACTAACTTTATGGGTCCACTAAGTTTTTCAAAGATTATGGGATCCCGATTGGTATTTCTTTTTCGTTTCAAACATAAAGATTTCTTTAGTTTTTGTTTTTTGTGACCAATAGTGTATTTTAACTGTTTGTTTTTAAGATTTTTGTCATCTCTTTGGGCTGTTGTGGTCAGTTATTTGTTTCCAAATATAAATAAATAATCAAATCATTATATTTTTTCTCCCAACGTTTTGTTTGCTTTTTTCAAACTTCTTCTGGGGTACATTTATTTAGATATCTAGCAATAAATAATTACATACATGTTTTATACTTAGTATTCGCTTATAAAGTAGGATATTATCACAGATTTACTTACGATTATTATGTCATCATTGCAAAAATCCCTTATCTAATTTACTTATTATTTAAAAAACTGGACTTCACGACACAGAATTAAGTAATAAATAAATAAAAAAATTAAAAATCTTGTACAACACAAACACAGATTCTCAAGTCAATCTTAAAGCTAATATCACAGAACTTCAACTGATTTGTAATAACTACATTAATGCGGTGGCGTATTGTAGTTTGGTTTTATCTTTGTCCTCTTTGGTGTTCATAGTGGTGGTTATTTTTTGTTGTATTCTCAGACTTTCGAGTGTGTATCGTTTATTTTCTTTTTGTTCTCTGTCTAATATCTTAATGTTGTCAAAGTTTACAATGTGATTGTGCTCTTTTACATGTTGTGATAAAGCTGTTGATTCTTTCCCTTTTTTGATGTCTGCTTTATGCTCTTTTATACGTGTTTCCAACATTCTCTTAGTTGTACCAATATAAACTAAATTGCATCGTTCCCTCTCGTTACCATCGCATTTTATTTCATAAAGATTTCTGATTTTCGAGTATAAGCTGTCAATTTTCTTTATCTTGTAATTGCCTTTTCATTTATTATACCCGTATATCTTCTCGCGTCCCAAAGCCTTATGTCTGTTGCCGACTTGGCTTCTTCCAGGCACAGTCCGCAAGTATCATTTACTTAGATATTTATCTTGGCTAGAAGTCACTTGAAGTTTTCATGACCTGTTGCTAACACAGTTTTCCAACTTAAAGTACTTTAATTATATCCAAGAAACTTTCAGGACCTCTTGAGAGGTTTTCGTGTAATATTCATCGATGTTCTTTAGGGATAAACTTTTTTACTTCTGCGCCTCCTTGTCCATCACTGTAGTATTCTTGCTCTCCTATTTGATTTTATCTAAATTCGAAGTATATAAAATTTCCAGTAATAGACAAGAGATGTCTATCGGCACAGAGCTCCATATGCCCAGCTAAGTCTATATTAAATCTGGAGGTCGGCAGGTATCTTCGCACGACTTCGTTTAGCCAGCCAGATCTATCTAGGATCCTGCCCAGGGCTGCCATCACGGGGTGATATAAGTCGTACCACTAATATTAAAGTCAGCTGCAGCTCAAAGTTTTTATATAAAAATTTAAAAAACATACATACATAAATTCCTACATACATACATACATATATACATATAAAAAGTTAAATACATACATATTTGAAAATGCATTTATGCCTCAATAAAAATTTAACGAATTTGAATATTCTGACATTCTGCCTTTTACAACGTTGATTAATCATCTTAAATTTTAATCGTTTTTTCTAAAAAATTTTGGTTGTGATACATGTCAGCATTTATAAACTGGACTTTCGTGAGAATTTTCCCGCTGCAATATTTTTTTAATACTTAATTTATTGGTGTCTGTGATACTTGCAAAATAAATCGATAAAAAAAACGGATTCTCTATCCCATAGCCATTGATGTTGAATGTCATGTTGTCGTAAACTATTTCGTTTAATATTATTTAAATATAAGCGGTTCTTAGTTGGCACGTATGTGTTAGTCTTCCCCTGAAGGTTAAAACACAATTTATAGTACAGTTGTTTTAGTTCATTTTTTAGTTTAGAGAATTTTTTAGTATTTTTTGTATTTTATTTTTTGTATAGTATTTTTTGTTTAGTAGAATTAACGTTTGGACGAAACGTAAATGATGAATAATTGACTTAGGCATATTCGTTAGAATACACTTCACTTAGTGTTTAATTATGTTATATCAGTAGAAAATATTTTGGAGTATTTTCAATTTTGTTCAATTAGCTATTTGGCAGTAAGTAATTAATATTTTGTGATTATTTTAAAACAGATCCATCTATTGCGCAAACGTGTTTAAAATAACCCGCTTTCTATCATTATTTTAAAATGTTGCTCAACCGGGTTTAAAATATACCACTGCTTTTTTTCACTTTCTTCTAGAAATAAGATATTATTGCGAAAAAAAAGTATCCTATCTCATACAAAGTGAACAGTTATTACCGTGCATCTAGAGAACTGTAATAGATATGGTATTGGAATTTTGCACAAGTAACCTCCATATTATGTATAGTCTAGCAGATTACAGATTGGATTGGAATGGTGGGCGTTGTACCTTCCACACAAAGTGAACAGTTATAATCGTGTGCATCGGGAGCTGTGATAGGTAGAATTCTGAAATAATGTACAAGTAACCCCATTAAACATAGAGTGCGGCACCTGCAATACAAAGTGAAATATTCCCACACAAAGAAAATAAAATATTATTGTGCTGCACAAAAATTTTACTAGATTGGCAGAGTACCCGGACTCTCTATACAGAGTAGTTATCCTATATCTAGGTAACTGTAATACTGACAGTTTCTCAATTTGCTTTTGCTTTTCGTAGAAAAACGTGCGTTATCTAGATTAAGGTTTATTTGAAAATTTGCGTTTTATTTTTTGACGATGCTGATAGCTAAACGCACCAGGGATAGTTAGTTATAAATAAATGAAAGTGCATTTTTTTAAAGTTATGAAAATGAAACCCTCACCCCCACAATGATAGTGTATTTAAAAATTTCTGTACCATATTATTCAGCATTGATACTCATGCGCCTCCAAAATTAAATTATTAAACCATTATTAAGAGGAGGTTTGGTTAGGTTAGGTTAGGAGTGCGAGTTCACTAAGGCCCACTGCGATACTTCGACGACCATCTACTCCTACAGTTCCCTTTAGAATTTCAGTATCTCCAGTTCGAATCAAAACCTATCAAGCTAGTCAGTGTCACATTTCTAAGACAGTCCATGTCCTGAAAAAATCTTTGGCCCAAATATATAAGCCTGTGTTCTATTTAAGTCGCTTATAATTTTAAACAATCGGTAAGTGCTAATTGTAGACCTCCAGCGAGTCTCTTCTATTGGTGTTCAACTGTGTCCCTCTCCTCAACCAGACAATTTAAAAATTTAATTAAAAAATTATTCGAAAACTTTGCCTTTTAAAGCAATAAACAACAGCATAGAAAGAAAACACTTCTAGTTTGAAGACCTGTTATTGCACAAAAATTCAAAATCAATTCGAGTGGTATTAAGTTGTTTCCATTGAATTGCTTAATGACGGAATGCCTGCCTGCCTGCCTGATAGTTTACTTTACTGCAATTTAGGTTTTGTTGTTTGTGTTACACGAACTCACAAAAAAGCCTTTAACAAGGTAAAGTGTTATATTACCCTGGGGATCATTTCATTTTACACGCGAACATTTTAAAATTCTGTAGCTGTTGTCTAGATATTTTCAAGTTTTTTTAATAATTGCTTGCATTCTATACAGGCCTTTTTCGTATTTGTTGGTGTTATTGTTGCTATTTCTATTGCTATTGCATTATATTTTATTGCCAACAAAATCTGTGTTAAAGAAAGAAACTTAAAAACGTACATACGAGTATACGAATAAAAAACACAACACTAAATTGGGGAATTGTTTTTATGATTGTTGCAGTGATAAACTCTAATAAATACATACCATTGCATTCAAAAAAAAAAAAAAAAGAAATCATGATAGAAAACAAAATTCAAACATCAACATGTGGCAACAGTAGAAAATCACATTATTAAAAACCCTTTGGGAAATGTTAACAACATGATTGTTGAGGGATATTTTACGATTTTATTACTCTTCTGTTGCTTTTTCTGTTCAATTTTATTGAACTTGAAAATTGCTTTCTATTTCTATATACATACATATGCATGTGAGTATAGAGAGTTTAGATGGTTGGCAGTAAGGAAAGGTGCCACAAAAATGTATTCTGATTCAATTAAGAATTTATAGGTCAATTTTGATGCCAAGTGGAAAAAAATTTTAAGTAAAATAATGACATTTTAGACCAATGAAAGACAAACAAAGTTAATAAACAAAAACTACAAATATTTTTTAAGATTCTAGAAAAATATTTCGGAAGAATTTTTATTACATGTCAAGTAATTATAGAAATAAATAGTTTAGATCAGGCATTAGTTAATTGACTGATATAGCTGAGTGTACCTGTCGATGCTGCAGTCTCCCTAAAATTTGTACTTCTTGAATTAATGTTTATTTTTGGAACCTACATTCGTCGTCAGCATTCTTCATATCTATCCACGAGGTAGTTCCAATGGTAATATTTTTTCTATATATACAAACTATACAAATAAAATTAAATTTATATAATTTCGCAGAGGCTTTGACTTTGTAACTTCAATATGAAACATAATGAAATGTAATTCCTGGATAGATACATTCTTCTTCGGCATTCTTCGTATCTATCTACTTTGGGTAGTGTTTAGTTGTAAACATTACATACTAACCAACCAATTTTAGATAATAGAATACGAGAAATTTTCATTCACTCAAATATCGTCAGATAGTGAGAACGAAGTATAAGTAATTCTTGCAAAAAAAAACCGACTACAAAACAAATATATGTGCATCAATTCTAAACTAAAAATTTGAAAGGAAGTAATCTGTAAGAACTAGTACCCAAATCAAATACTTTTATAATTGTTGCTCTAACGGACATAGTTTTATTTGTTCTGTACATTCAAATGTCTATCCATAACGGTTTAGCAGATAAAGCCATATACGACAAATTACATGATATATGAGGACAACCTTTATTTTTTTACACTTATTATTACTGACACAGTAATAAAAAGAAACGGTTCCAAAGATATGACCATATAGGTTAAACAATATCACCTAGGGGACACCCTTTAATGTACAATTTTAAATTAAACACTTATTTTAAAGGACAGATTCTTTGTAAATTTCAAATGTCTGTCTAAAACGGTTCAAAAGTTTGGCCATATGCATCAATTTACATCAACTATTGAGACACACTTTATAATTTTAAATATGTATTTATAATGGTTATTATACGGGACAAAGTAGTGGAGATTCTGTCTAATTTTCAAGTGTTTGTCTATAACGGTTTAAAAGATAGGGCTAGATAGGTAAAATTACATCAATTATGGGACACCCTTTAGTTTCCAAATTTAAATTATATACTTGATGTTATAAAGGACTTAGATATGCAGGTTCTTTGTAAATTTCAACCGTCTCTCTGTTACGGTTCAAAAGTTTTGCAATATACATCAAATTACTTCAACTATTGGGACACCCTTTAACTTCTAATTATAAATATTTAATTTCTGATTATAAATATTGGACATTCTGTCCAATTTTCAAGTGATTGTCTACAATGGTTCAAATGGTTCATATATTTAAATTGACGTCACATATGGGGACACCCTTTAATTTTTAAGTTTATTTTTTTTTAATTTCTATTATTGGCAGCTATAGTAACAAGCAAATTTTTAAAATTTTAAAAGGGTGCCCTTTACGGTTCATAATACACGGAAAAAATACGTATGTTGTATGGGGACACCCTTTAATTTTCAAAATTCCTAACTTCTTTTAAAATGGGACATAAAATAAAAAAGGAACATTCAGACGAATTGATAGCCTCCTTCTTTTTATGAAGTCGGTTGAAAAAGGAATGTAAGTCATTATAGACAGCAAGTTTTTTGGTGCAAAGCTGTATCTTTTAATTTAGGCATTGAAGGCGCAAAATTTTTAAGAAATAGAAAGTTATAAAATCTGCTCTATTTGGTATTATTAAGTAATAAGTCTTTATGTGCTATAATTTAAGAACCTTGAAATCTCTGTTGCAGATAGTAGTATGGGAAGTTTTAGAATTTTTGTCTGTCTGTGCTTCACTCTGTCTCTGTTCGTATCACATCAAAAGTACTGGATTATTTTAATAAAATTGTGTGCGATTCAACTATATGATTTAAATGCACTGCAAACTTGAGAGTAACCTTTATTTTTGTCAGCGGGATTTTTTCAACACTATTTACAGGACACTAAAATAATTTTATAATTTTATCCATGGATGGGTACCTCTATTTTAAGAAAATAAATAAGCCAAAACGTAAGCACTATAAAAGTAAGGGTCTTGAAGTTTGGTGTGGATAACTATCAAAGCAAGAGCGAACAAAATATTGTTAGGATGTCCAAAACGTGGCGGGCAAAGCTAGTCTTTAATATAGGAAATATTTAATAATTTGTACCGATAACACCATATTTTTTCTACGTTTTCCAAGTCACCGTTTTCTGCTGTTATTATTTTATCTATGAACTTCTCTTTTTTCAGATAAACATAATTAAATTAAAATAAAATAAAAAACAAGCAAATAAAATATAACCGTCAGTAAAGAGCATTACTTCGTCGACCCTTTTAATAGCAATATTCACTCTTTCACTGTCATTAATGTTGTTATTATTAAGTTTATTAAGTCGTTGAAAACTCTCAAGATTTTTTGCGATTCTATATTGGTTGCTTAAATGGCACATTAAAAAATTAGTAACAACTGATGTAATTACGACTATTTTTCTTGTGTTTTATTATGACATAAGTTTCAAAATAAAAGAAGTTTTAAGGATTGTTTTAAGGACTGCAGTTCTTAATTTTATATGTCTACAATGAAAGTTTAAGTTACGAGTAAAAGTTTTTTTCTTTGTGAATTAAAAGTGGTATAAGCAATAATAATTTATCATTTTAAAGCAAATATTTTTTAAAACATCAATTTAATTAAATTTTCTATCTATTGAGTTTGTTTTTATTTAAACTAGAATTTTAAAGAGAAAATGAACTGATGCAGTTTTAAACAACAGTAAAAAACCAATCATATATTTAAAAAGAGAAAAATTACAAAAAGTACACACAATAAAAACAACCATGATAGCAAGATTTACTAGTTCAACGTGAATTCATACCAAGTGGAGGCGATAGCCCAGCTGATTGTTTTTTGCTCCCGTTTTCTTGCTAATGTCTAGTCAAAATACATTATTTGAAATCTGCTAATCTAATGTCAAAGTAGTTGTTTTGTTGTAGTTGTTGCCCTACTGCTCACACCTGGTATGAATTCGCCTTGTACTAGTTTCATTTTTCGTTGTTCAGCTAAATCAAGAGCAATACATTACACTGAACAAAATTTTGTAGGTAATATATACAAAAAAATTAGTAGAACCTTACCGACAAAACGAGTTAAATTAACTTAATTTTTATTCAAATCTATATACGATTTATTCATACAAACTTATTTTACTCAAATCAACAGAATTTCTTTTGTTAAAATAAATTTCGTAAAAAGCAGTTTATTAAAAAGCAAAATTAAAGTTAAAATAATTAGTTAAGACAGTCATAACACATCACTAAAAGAAGTTAATATGAATAATTTATTCGATGATTTAATTTTTTTTTTCGTTTATATTATTAAATTATATTTCAATAAGCCCATGTCGAAATGAAAAAATTCAATATATAAAAATTATAAAAGCGATGAGAAATTTAAGAAATTTCGTTAAATTTAACTTCAGAATAATGATTTGAGTTAATATGAGATTTAGAAATTTTTTTTCATTATTTAATATTATGCTAATTATAATAAAAATACAGTTTATTTGTTTGGGGGGAAAGCTAGTTCCTTTATGTATTTCAATGATAGCTTAGGCCAGATCATCAGGAAACCTTTTTCTTAATTTTAGAGAAGCCAAGGCGGCGAGTTTGCGCAGGCGGCGTAAATAAAACACCTGACTTTGGACATACGAGCATTGAATCGTCACTCGTGTTTTTTTTTGTTGCAACATACAATTATTTTTTTACTTGCAATAAGTTTTTTTAATTGTAAATTGCGCTACATATAAAATTAAGAAAGAAAATTATAAGAACCAAGAATTAAAATATAAATTAAATCTATATATATAAAGCACCAAATGTGTTCGTTTGTATGTTTGTTTGTTTGTCAAAAAGCTATAGCTGCCTACAATAGTGAACCAATCTTTTTGCAATTTTCACAGGTTCTTATTGGAATAGTGGGCGTATTACCTCCCATATAAAGTTAAAAATTATTATCCTGTATCTAGGGAACTGCAATAGGTAGAGCCTTGTAGTTTAGCACCAGTAACATCCATATTAACGTACATAGTCAAGCTAAACACAGACTGGTTTGGAATAAACTGTACATAGTCAAGCTAAACACAGGCTGAATTAGAATAGTGGGCGTGATTCTGCCCACTCAAAGTAAAAAATTATTATAGTGTTCCTGGAAAATTACAATAGATAGAGCCTTGAAGCTTTGCACGTGTAACTCTAATGCTAATATCTAGAGAACTGAATTATGAGCACTTTAAAATTTTCTCACCACTAACCATTAAATTAACGTATATAGTCAAGTTATAGTCAAGCAGGCTGAATTGGAATATTGGGCGTGGTACCTCCCACACAAAGTGAAAAATTACTATCGTGTTCCTGGCGAACTACAAAAGATAAAGCCTTGAAACTTTGCACGAGTAACCCCTATGCTAATGCGCATAGTCTACCAAAATACAAACTAGGTTGGGCAGTGGGCGTGGTATCTCCTATATAAAGTAAAAAATTATTATCGTGTACCTGGAGAACTACAATAGGTAGAGTCTTGAAACTCTGCCCAAGTTTTCATCATACTTAAATAACGAAAAATAGCCATATTGAAGAAACTTCTTCAATATAAGGAATTTTGAAATATATATTTAAGGAAATCTGTTTTTAGTTGTATAATAACCTGAAGAAAAACTGTTTTTCCTTTAGAAAAGACAACAAAAAAGAATAAAACCAAACTTTTGTTTACCGAACAATTGAAACAGTCAGCAACAAACCTTGAAATTTGTTGTGACTATATAAGTTGTGAATATGACATACACATACCGAAACATGCATAAAGGTGAAAAGAATATTTAGCAAAAGATAAATCGATTAAGAAATAAAGGACTAAATGACTTTTTTTACAAATAACAGAAGTGATTGCTTGTTCTTTGAACAATGATCTCAAAGTCGGTATATTTTAATTTATCCTTAATTTTGATACGCTTTTGTTCGTTTTAGTAAAACAAAAGTATACAAGCATTTTGAGAACAGAAATTATAAGTATATATTTAGTCAATTCACAACATAGTGCATATTGTAATTTGTATGTTTGTATTGTTAAAAACGTTTAATTAAAAAAATCACAAAATAACATTTTAAAAACGAAATTGTTTTTAGTTAAAATTTTCGAAAATAATATAGGAGATAGTAATATAATAAACAAATTTGAATATCTTCATCTTGTTTCATTAGAAAAATGGTAATGATTAATTTCATTAGAATGTAAAAAATTTTATTTAGATACCTCAAAGTAAAGAATGGTTAGAAAAAAACATATGAAGTTGCTATCACTACTAACAAAGACTTTTCAAAATAAAAAATAAACATTGGTAATGCAAAAAATAAAAGCAAAACCTTTAAGTAGTAGTTGAGGGTGCTGTAGCTCAAGTTTGTATCACGTTTACTACTAGCGCTAGTCTCGAGTTCAATAATTAGCCGTAGCAACATAATTTTTTCTGATATGTATTAATTCTTTTTATAATAATGTATATTACAGCGCTCTCCTTCGCTTCACCGGTGTTACCACATAACACTAAATCGCCGGAGAAGTAAAATACATAATATCATAGGCGCTACTATACTGTTCTAAAAATAATCATAACGTGCAATTGCAGTGTTGCCAAAAGTCAAGCTTTACTATCACAGTAACCATCTTATCTACTCCTATCCCTTTCCAAAGGAAATAACACAGCTTAAATAGGCATTAATTGATTGAGTATTACTTAAAAAAAAAGTTTTTCGTATGGCCGTCGCATATTAGGTTGAATAATGTCATAGAAGCTTTAATCATTAAATAATATTTTGTTCTATTTGAAGAGAAATTGTAAGCAGAAAAAATTACGTAACTTTGAATAAAAACAAATGGACAAAAGATTTATACGCTTTTTAAATTTCAGAAAGTATTAAACTTTTTACCATTTTCCTTATTGCCTTGGAATTGAGTACGATAATATAATGAACCAAATTTTGGTTAAAGATGCAGAAGGACTCATCTTATTCTTCTAATTTCTTGCCCCTCGCTTAATACATATTTTTAAGTTTACCAAATTTCTTGATTTTGATTCTCAGCATTGCAGTTTTTTATTTCATACTTTTATCTTGAGTTTTCTGAAACTTGAAAACAAATTCCCGTAATATCAAGGGTAATAAGTTGAACAAATTTCATTAGTATAAAACTCAATAAAAAGGGTCGTTTAATTAAATTTGTTAGTAGTTTTCAAATGAGTGTATATTAAATAAAATTAGCTAAAACAAACAGATTTAATTTTAATTTATTTTCTGCAAAGCTTTATTCCATTGAAATTTAAAAATACCATTAAAAATATAATAGATATGAATAGTTTTTCCTAAAAATTTTACAACCAAGAAAAAACCACAAATATAGTTTAAAAACAAATTAATTAAAAAGTTTTTAATGTAACAAACTTTTAAACACATGTTAGTTAATGGTTTTATATATAGCAGATTTAAACAAGGGTGGCACATGAATAGAATACAACGTTAACCTGCTGTTTTTAAAATTGTTTAAAACTAAAACATAAAAAATATCAATAAATAATCACAAAAAAGGAACTATATGTAATAAATTATAAACGGTAGAAAATATAAATTTGTTTAATAATAATATAGCAACAAAATATTAATAAATAAATCAGGAAATAAAATCAAACATCATTAAATTTGTTTTGTCTAAATAAAATTTTTTTATTAAAAAAATGCATCAATTGAATCTAGTCATGATTTAGTTTACAAATAATATTAATTTCCATTTCGTTATTTTATCATTTGTGAGTGTCAACGTACGTACAATTTAGTAAGCAAATTCATTGTAGAAAAAAAAAAATTATCTATACATATTATAAAACAGTAAATCATTTCCTGTCTCTCTGCCTGTCTTTCTGTCTGTGTTCGCATCACGTTAAAACTACTGAAACCCCTATTGTTTTCTTTCTTCATATCTTTGAAACCGTAATAGATAGACTCTTAAAAATTCATTTGTATGTCAGTAAATGAAGTTCGTCTAATTAAAATTAATATGCTCAATATTTTAGATTTAAGATATGAGTAATTATTGATAGTTCAATTATATTGAAGATACAATAAATAAAAATTGCGAAAAGAAAAAAAATATTAAAAGTCACAGGGCACCGCGCAAATATGTTTATATAACAAAGTTTGGTTTGATACCAGCTTAAAAAACGAATGTTAGTTTAAACCAATTGCTAATCTAATGGCTAACCGAAGGTTGGCTAAAGCAACAACGAATATAAGGTGGTAAATGTTAAAAGAAAAATATCAAGCAAGAAAAGGGAAGCTTTGGGTTGTGGTAGACTTCGTTCTAAAAATATTACGATGATAATTGAATACAATTTGTCTCGTATTCCTTTATATGAGTTTGATTGGTTAAATAGATGATGCTTACAACTAAACACTACCCAAAGTAGATAGATGTGAATGCTGATGATGGACGCAGCTGTGTCTAGAAAATGCATTCCATTCTGCTAGCGTCTAAAAAAAAAATTTTCTTATTTTTTCTTTCAAATTAATAACCTAATTTGTAATTAATATTCTTTCAACTTAGAGAGAATACACTTAAGCCTTATTTCAAAAATTCATTTGTAAATTAATAAATGTAGTTCGACAAATTAAAATTTAAATACTCAATAGTAAATAATAAAGTTTCGATAACTAAAGTGAAGTTAAAGCCTTTTTCAAGTGTTATGAAGAAATATAAATTGTTTTATTAATTTTCAATTAAGGAACATTGAAAAAAAATCAATATTTTCCGCTAAGGGCATATTTGTGCATATGTTTTGTAATAAAATCTGTAACATGATTTATTTTATATTCGACATAGGAATTCAATAACATATTCATATTACTGTTACTATTTTGCTTTTTCCTTATAGTAAACAAACAGGATGAAAAAAGCTAACAGAAAAAAGCGGATTTCAATTAAACACTTTTGTCGGTAAAATAAATTTCAACAGTATAAAAACGCACAGCCAGAAGTGTTTTTCATAGTGGGAATTAAATATAAAATGTTGATATTGCATGTAATAACGAAATTGTCACACAGCCTAAAGCTGTTAAAAAAAAAATATGAATGCAAAAGTAAAGAAAACGTATTCCAAAGTGGCAAAATATTTGCCATTTTTATTTATGAAATATTTTTGCTAAAGGCAATAAAACAAATAAAGGAAAGAGATTTTATACCCATTCACATGAGTAATTAATAATTTCCTGCAAAAGGTTATTAATGGAAAATTTTACGTGAAAGACTTGAAATTAATTTGTTTATTACTTTAGTTTTTATAGAAAGTGCGAAGAAACGTCATAGTGTCTACCGAAGAGATTTTTTATTTTCTAAGGAAATGAAATAAACGAACAGCAGTACAATTTCAATTAAAAAAATTAAATCAAATGTGGGTGGATTACGGAAAAGCATTGCAAGATTTCAATAAATAAATAGAATACGCTTCATTGATTTATGAGTTTTAAAAATTAATTTTAATAATTTAATAAAATCCGAAAGCTTGTAATTGAACTACAATTTTACAAAAAAAAAACAGAAAATAAATTCAATTATAAAATAAAAATTGTATTTTACTTTATTATAAATTTAATATAATAATCTTTCAGGCTCAGAGATAAAGAAAAATTAGATTTCCGGATTGCTACATCCTTCTTTGTATCTACCCACAAGATAGTTTCAGTTGTTATCAAACAATTACATACAAATATCATCATCTATATCTATATAATAAAATTGTAATAAGACTATTTTTGTACATGAAATATTTTTTTAAAATTTAGTTGCTGTTTTCAGACAGCAATAAAAATGGGACACAAAACAGCAGTTTTTGGAATTTGTTGTGAAACTGTCATCTTGGCAGCACCTTTTGTTTTTGCCAGCGGAAAATTTTAAACACAATTTCCAAAACCATATAATAATTTTTGAGTTTAATATAAATTATTGAATTTTATATAAGTATATGTTCCTGTGCATTTGCCCAGGAATGTGTACAAAAACAAAAATTGAAGGAGTTCAAAAGTAAGAGTCCTTAAAGTTGGGTTGGTTTAATTTTAAAGAAACCGTGATAGAGTTTTTTCTAGTTTTTTTACAGGTAAACAAATGAATTGAGTTTGGGACTGGTGTTTGAAATTTCAATATCAAAACCGTTTATTCTTGTAACTATTCAATTGTAGAATGTAACAATGTCGGATTTTATTCACCAGATATGAATGGCTTCGAGTTCAGCTTCTGCATTATCCTCTAGGCGTTCTCCAATTGATACAGTACCATGTTTAAAAACTTCGGAAGTAGTGTGCTGTGTATTCAAAAAGGATTAAAAACCTAATATTATTTCCCTACTGGTAAAATAGCAGCGGCACGTCTCTAAATCAATTAAATTGATGTACATTTAATTTTAACCAGATGACTTATCTGGCAGCAATTTGTACATATTGTTATGAGCTTCGTCGAAGCCTCTTATTGTAGCAGATAAACCTGGATTATTAAAAATTATGAGTTGTTTTGCTTACAACTACTGTTTTAACTATTTTTTAATTTTATAGAATTTTATTTAAACTTTTAATAGTTTTTTTTCAAATTGAGAAATTTTTAAAATATATTTTATCAAAAGAAATTCTGTTGATTTGAATAAAGTTAGTTTTTATGATTAAATCGTATATAGATTTGAATAAAAATTAAGATGATTTAACTATTCTTGTCGTTCAGGTTCTAGAAATTTGTTTCGTTAAAATTATCTATGAAATTTGGTTCATTGTATTTAATGACTACTTTTGGTTTTTAATGTGCTTTATTCAAGGTTCCAAAGTATAACATAAAAATATGCTTAAATATTACTCTTCGCGGAGAATGGAATATGGCATATGTGCACTCTACAGCAATTCAATATTAACCGATAAAAAAGTTTGATGGGCTTACTGATTCCATCCAAACTATAGTATATACAGTACTGGCATACATACATACATAGTTGCGCATTCATGATGATTGTTTAATCCGCCGATAGTTCAGTTCACTCTGTGCTTCGTGTGCGTATATTTTCATTATGGCGTCGCCAAATCACAATTGTTGATTGTAGAAAGTTTAAAACTAGTTCGAGAATAGACGGCCGGTTGTTGGATAGTCTCTGCGCCCTGTTCACCAACCAAACTGTTTAGTTGGCCCGACTAAAGTATCGGCCGATAAAAAGTCTGCGGAGGCTCTTAGGAAACACTAATGCAGCGTACAAAGTCTTATCGGATAAACTAGATACTGTTATGCATGCTTGCGTTGTGCTATATCGAACTACAGGGTGGGCCAAAAGAAACCAAGGGGTGTAAAAGTTTAATAACTTTTTTGTTTATTAACTTTTTTTTATTTTTTCTTTCAGATTATATAATATACAAAATGGAAATTTTTTTATACTAAGTATGAAAAATGATGTCTCTTAAATGACCACCGTTTTCAGCTTCGCACTGATGGGCTCTTTTTAGAGCATTTTCCATAACATCTTTCAAAACTTGTGGCTGTAGCGTTCGAATTTCTGCAACAATGTTTGCCTTGAGTTCAAGGATTGTCTCTGGCTTGTTCACATACACTCGCTCCTTCAAAAAACCCCAAAGAAAATAGTCGGGTGCTGTCAAATCTGGTGATCGCGCTGGCCAAATAATTTCCGAATTTCGAGAAATTATTCGCTCTTCAAAAATTTGTCTTAAAAGTGCCATTGTGTCTCGGGCAGTATGGGCAGTGGCTCCGTCCTGCTGAAACCACATACCAGGTCTGTTTTCAAGAGCAGGACGTAAAAAATTTTCTATCATAAACCGATACCGCTCTCCATTTACGGTTACAGCACTTCCATCTTCATTCTCGAAGAAGTAGGGCCCAATGACATTTTCAGATGTGATCCCACACCATACTGTACACCTGATGGGGTGCAATTGGCGTTGATGAATGGCTCTTGGATTTTCAGAACCCCAGAACCTACAGTTCTGCTTATTAACAAAGCCATTCAAATGAAAATGAGCTTCATCACTCATAATCAAATTTTCAATAAAGTTGATTTCGTTTCTGGCCAACTCTTGAAATTTAATTGCAAAATTTAGACGTTGCCGATGATCTGCGGGTTTTAATTCTTGGACCAATTGCACCTTATATGGGTATAACTGTAAATCTTTTTTTAAAATGCGCCGTAGTGACGTACGAGACATTTCTAGCTGAGCAGAACGCCTTCTGCAAGATGTTTCTGGTGCTTCGTTAACACTTTGCTGTACTTGTTCAATATTTTCCGCAGAGCGACTTAAACGTGGTCTACCGGTTCGAGGCAAATCTCTTACGCTGCCATGTTGGTGATGACGATTAACTAAGCAACGAATCATCGCTTCAGAGGGCGAAATTCTGACGTTAAAATGTCGGCGATATGCTCTTTGCGTTAAAATAATTGATCTGTGGTTTAAATAATAAAATTCTATTGTTCTGGTTCTCTGTTCAGTTGTGAACCTCTCCATTATAAATTCTCCAAGTGTTGTCTATATAATCTGAAAGAAAAAATAAAAAAAGTTAATAAACAAAAAAGTTATTAAACTTTTACACCCCTTGGTTTCTTTTGGCCCAATTTTTTAATAATTTTACGGAAGTTTTAAATAAATAAATATAAATTTGAATAATTTTAACACTTTTAATTGGTAACTATTTGAGTGGATTATAGCTGAAATATTTCATAGAGTATCGAAATATCCATTCCTAAGGCGTCATTAAGTACAAATAGCAGGTAAGTTCATATAATATATTAAAACTGTAACTGATCTTAGCCACTCAAAAATAATATATGTCACTATATGTCTACCTATTATCTTACTGCTGGAAAAATCTTTGTTTTTATTTTTGCGCAACAATTACTAAAAATATGCCTTAAAATTTTTCTCTTCAACAGATGACGCTCTTAAAATATCTCTAGAGAAAAGAAAAAATTTCGCTTAATGACTAGCAGTTTTCATTTTCTATTGTGTTCACTGACTTCCAATTGGTTTGCATTTCCTTTTAAAACAAATTATTTGTTTTTTAGAAGCAAATTTTAAATATTTTATCTACATTTGATAAGATTCTTTTGTTTTTTCAAAAGCCAAAAGATAAAACTTGTTATCACCTCTAGCAAAGAATTTTGTTTTTATAACTTTCTCATACGAAAGAAAAATCAACGTTGCCCAAAAATAGTTTAACAAGCAAGCTTCACAATTTGCCAAGGATTTATACATATGTACTAGTATGTGTGTATGTAAAAGGCTTAAGGGATTATTTCATGTAACTCATACTTAAAATTTCCATTTTTTCACGTTCTATATTTCTGCTTTCCACGTACTACTTTTGCATTTTTAATATTTTTCTGTCTGTTTTGTAGTCACAAGTTCTTGGTAATTTATATCTCTGTTTGTTCGTTTTCTAAACTGCAAATGGTAAATTTTTTTGAAAAAGATTTAATGTTGAAAAACTTTTTTTATGAAATCAACCTTGTACAGGGTTTTATTTATCTGATAGCCTCTTTTCGTTTTCCTTTAAAAAAAATTTGTAGAATCGCGCGCATACATCATTATCGTAAAGAATAGATTTAGAACAAAAATATTTTAATTTTTTTTTAAAGACCACACTACCTGCGAAACTTGTTGCTTGTCCGCAGAAAACACCCAGAGTCTTTGGCGGGAACAAAAAATGCAACCCCTAGATTGATAGACTAGCGCTCTACTACTAATCAATCTATCGAGGCACTCCTGTGATTTTTTTTGTTTCTATCTCAACTTGATGCGAATTTTTTAAATACGGCAACCATTTTTTTGTTGCTATTTTAGATATGGCTTCGTCATATCTAAAATATTTGACAAATATTCTTTTGACTTTGTGAAAACTCCGTTGTATCAATATTTTAAAATAAAATTGAGTAATCAGAATAAGCCTCGTATTATATACCAGAAATATTTGGTATGTCTACAGTTATGGTCTAGTGGAAAATGAGATGTAGTAATGTTCGTAACACCCACGATTTAGCGAAAACATCATGATTATCGCTACTTCTGCTTGTAAAAATAAACGGAATTAACACTGGAAACCCAAGCATAGCGCTGAAAGTTGGTACAAAAATTGTTATAATCGTGCCTTTAGTTAGCCGGGAGCGCGCCATACATCAACCACTTCATATTAAACTTGGCTTAATGAAACAAATTGTGAAAGCGTTTGACAAAAGTAGCGAATGTTTTAATTTCTTTTTCACGCAAGTTTCCAGGATTTTTTATGGACCAAGGATTAGGCAACTCCTGAAAGATTCTAATTTTTTTAAATCAATAACTGAAGTCGAATCCAAAGCTTGAAATTCATTTTGGTTATGAGTAATATTAAAAATCTGACGACCATGTCGCGCTGGTAGAGTGCATGCTATCGAACTTGCAAGAGCAAGAGCACAACATAAGAATGCAAATCCAATTCGATTTATTAATGTGCAGGGCGAAAGATTTCACTAGGACTTTGGGACAATGAATAAGCGTTATCAGGGAAGTAAAAAGCAATAACAAAAAAAAAAAATTAAGGAAACAAGAGTTGTGTTGACCACTGTTATCAATATAATTAACAAAATATTAAATAATAATATATTTCCTAAATAGTCCTTATTTCAAATGAGTTTTATAACACTGAATTTTTTTAAAATCATTACAGTAATATTTTTAATGGATAGAAACAGTAGAAGGGGAAAACATGCTTACATATATAAATCAATTTTTAAGGTTTCAAAATCGAACAAAATATTGTCATGACACACACAAAGTGTCTGGGCACATATTGCAATTTTGTACTCTACAACTCGATTCTCAAACCAGTATGCAATTCTCTTATCGAGCAATGTGTTAGTTTCTAACTTAAAACATTTTTCAAAGACATCAAAATAAGTTTTGAAAATTACATTGTCAAAGAGGCTTCAAATGCATGCAAATCTTCATAACCTCTTATGTGGGTATTTGACTCCTTATTCCCTACATATATATATATATATATATATATATATATATATATATATATATAT
>OX451216.1:41539987-41675752 GCA_949628195.1 Phasia obesa | reverse complement strand
TGGATTTATACAATAATAGTGCGACCCATAATAACTGTGATTTGGTGGCCAAAAGCGTCTCAGATTACAAACATGCGTAAGTTGGATGGGGTTCAAAGGATTACTTGTATCATTATATGTGGTTCACACAGGCAATTGAGGCAATGTTTAGATTGCTGCCATTTGACTTATTCATTAGATCAACAGCTGCAATGTTAGCTTTACGTATAAAGAGTAATGCCATTTGGTATACCTTTGGGTCGAAGAGCATTCTGAACTTAGTTAGTAAGGAGGTTAGGGAACCTCAAATGCCGATGAAACGCATGAGTAGAAGAGAAATGGTCGAAAGACTACATCGGACACTCATTGCGTAAGGGGTTATACACAATGAGTGTATGGAAAATGACATCAGAATTTCTACTGATGGTTTTATTATGTACGGTAGAGGAGGAGCAGATAAGCGGAACCTGTCCTGTAGTCTGCGTTTCTGTTTACCAGGCAGAATTGCTTGAATTGCTGCGTTGGATCACCTGCTGTAAAGTCAGGTGAGTGGAAGAACAACAAACTAACTTACAAAAAAAGGATGTGCTGTGAATTTATGTGGACCAGAACACAGATTAGCACTTGGTCATGGCCTAATGCCAGCAAAGGTCCTCTTTCACTAAACCTGAAAATATGGAGGAAGGCTACTGCCTTCGACAGGCTCGAATTGTGTTCAAAGAGCCCCTTGTCGGGAAGGCTAGTAAGGTGCTTAGATATAAAAGAAGTACCTGTATTAGTGACAGGTCATGAAAACTTCAAGTCTCATCCAGCCAAGATAAAAATCGAAAAAGATGATACGTACAAACTAAGCCTGGAAGACGCAATGGCTAGCATAAAACTTAGGACCACGGGCAGAAACTTGTAAAATGTAGATGCCATGGACAAATGCTAGCAATTGGTTAATACTCTGCGATTAGAAAGAAAGCCGACAGTTTCCAGTCGACAGTCTGAAATCACTAAAGTCAACATTAAAGGCTGGTTGTAGCTCGTAATTCAATACAAATAAGGTTGCCAAAATTACAATTTGGTTGGATGTGGTCTGCTTCGATGCTCCCCCTACTAATTAATTAACATTAATAATAATGCAACTTTTAAATTCGTTAAACTCATAGGAGAAATATTTGTTTCTCAGCAACTGCTGAAGGAATCGTCGTGAAAAGCTTACAATTTATCAAAATTAGCTCTCAAGAAGAGACATCTAGAAGACATTTTAAAAACGAAACGATACAACTCTATATGTGTAATTTAGCTTATATATTGATAAACCTGTCAGTTGCTTCTGCAGAATGAATTCGACTGTATTGTTTCTTCTTGATAAATATCGAACTATAAATGGAAAATTTTAAATCGTTTAATACATTTGTAAGTCTGGCTCATACTTGACTGATTTATTTTATTTTTCATATGACCTAACTTTTCGTAATAGCGATATGGAAAAATAAAGGTATTGTGATAAGTTAGGTTATATGTGTGTAGATTCACAATACGATTATTGATCTATAGAGACTCCTCTTATATTCTCCACTGTGTATAGCTCTGTTCTAATCAATTCCTCAAAATTGTTTTGGGATCTGCGTAAATTTTACAATAAGTATAGCTTCCATACCCTCAATTTATTACTACTGTGTGATAATACAAGGCATTGACAAAGATAGTGGAATCACAAAGTCGATTTTTTTTTTTTTGATAAAAATCTTTTATCATTATGTCCTGTTATAATACATACATTCTCAGTTCAGAATTAATCATAAATGCTGCCGTTCTCCTTTACCTTTTTCCTTAAGCAATGATTTCTTCTGTGTGAATCTCAATAAATTATTATTACACATTGTGTCGGCATCACGTCTGACCAAGTCCAAGGTCTCGGTTCTATGTGTGAGAGGATATATTTCCTCACAACTAACACTTATGTCCAAATCAGCTCTAGCTCGTGCCAATTTGTTTTCTACGATATTGTAACGACCGGGTACCCGGAACAATTTCAGTGTGTGTTGTTCCTTGAGAACGTGTAGCTCTCTGCGACAACGGCTGACTACCTTCGATCTAATACACCTATTACCGAGTGCTTCTACAGCCGCCTGACTATCACTGTGTAAATAGTGATAGCGCTTGAGAATATCGACTTCGTAGAAAGTAACCTGGCAGCTTCAAACACCGCGAAAATTTCGGCTTACATAAGTTATTCAATCTATATTTGTGTCTAATATCTAACATCGAGCAGTATACTCCACTTTCACTTCCAGTACCATTATCCTTTTTTGAACCATCTGCATATATGTATATGTATATCCATTCCTCCAGTGTAATTATTCAGAAATTTCCAATAAACTTTTATTGTGATGATTATAGTAATCTCCTTGTCCCAGTGTATTTCAGGCGTCAAATAATAGCTTTCTATGTTCTCTAATTGATATTTTCTTATTAGCAAAGAGTGTCCATAACTATTAATATTTAATTTTTTATTCTGACTCAATCTTTATTGTAGTCTAAAGCATATTCTTTTATACGTGTATAAGTTTAAAGGGTCGATTCCAAGTATTCTACAAGGTGCGTCAATTGCTATTGATTTTCTGGCCCCTTTGAGGCTCAGTGATACTATTTTATTTACGTGATTTCATAATCGGCTCCATGACACAATATTGGTCTAACTATAGCGGTGTATATCTAGTAGATCATTCGTGGATTAAGTCCTCATGTTTTGCTAATTAGACAGGAATACATTGCGGCATATGCCTTTCTAACTTTCTCATAAAGGTTACATTTCATTTTAAGATTTTGGTCAAAAATAACACCTATCTTCATTTGACAGTGACCGAGTTCTTTATTGTGAAACAAAAATGGTTTAGTTTAACCTTGAAATGTCAAACTGAAACTTGATAATAATAACTTACATATTAAAAATAACTCATCATAGGTTTTTCTTTACTTTTATTTAATGTAAAATTTCCCGCTAACGTTAAAGATTGTGTGAAATAAGAAACTGTAAAAAGCCTTCTGTGTTTTATTTACTTTTATACATATGACTATGAGAACATATTTTTATTACTGCAACAATATTTAATAAACAATCATTTTAAATGGAGAATTTAAAAAAAAAAAAACTAATTTCTCTCAAGTTTAAAGCTTGTTAGCTTACAATTAATAGAGATAAGTTTGAAAACATGATTTGTTCAAGACTTTCACATGGTAGTCATCATCATCATCGTCATCATTATCGGCACCAACATCTAAAACAATATCATAGTTCGTACATAGTCAAGCCTCAATATACTCGTATGTCTTAAATCTTCTCCGATTGAGTACGAGATTAGTGACAAACTGTTTTGCTAGACACATTTGCATCAGAGATAAGGGGAAAAAAGAAACTCACTGGCGCCAAAATGATTACGGTTTAGTATTTGTTTAGCAATTTACAATATTTTTTAGAGTTAATTGAAAAATTTTGTTTCGCTTTAACCGGTCTTTAATCATCGCACTGTTACTGTAGATCATTAAATAATTTGTCATCTGTGTTTAACAGATACTATTTTAAATTATGTGAAAATATTTATATTGCCACGCACAGTGATAGATTTTCCAAGAATGTCGTTCAGAAACACTGTTCAGAAACACTACAACAAGAAAAGTGAGCTTTCACACATTTTGCAGCACACTTAAACTGGTAAACTAGCTAAAATTCATTAATAGTGTGTTAACTTAATATACGAAGAAACAAATCTGTTTTTAATACTTTTTTACCTTCTCAGGTTTAGTGGAATGTTTATGCATAGGAAAGGCCAAATAAATAATGTTTAATGTTATTAGTTGTGGTTTAGTAATAATATATACAATACAAAATTTTAAATTGCAAAATATTCGTGATCAACATTAACGTCAGCACTTTGCTGTGTTGGCCCTTATCTGACAGTGTTCTTACTACCGGGTGAAATTTAATGTGTAGACCAGCACCCCCATTGCATCATATGAATAGCGCACACTACACAATACAAGCGCAATGAAGCGACAAGAGCACCACCTTTAAACGAGATTGTGCCATCATCGCACAATATCGCACAGTGCCATATAAGTACGCTAATGAATAGCAATTTATAGAACATGGAACCTGCCTGAACCCATGTCCTAACCTCTTTCTTTTCTTTTATTCATTTATTGATCACAACCTAATACAAAGAATAAATGGGTAATTCTATGTCAAATCAACCAAAAACAAATTATTTTCAAATTTACCACTTTATTGAAATTTTTGTTATTTATATTCTTTGACTTTCTGACGCCAAACATAATTTTAAAAAAATTCTATCTCTTACAGTTTTTTAGCTATACCGTTATCAAAATAGGAATGATTCTTAACACCGTTTAGGTAGCCGGGAAATTTTTCACTTTTGCGGCTACCTAACCGCTACCTAAACGGTGTTAAGAATCATTCCTAGGAATTTCATATGTTCTACAAAGTTGTTTATTGATTCATTTTTGTAGTTGATTGTTTCCTTGAATTTTGAACGGTTTGCTACCTATGGACCTGAACAGGGAAAAAAAGGTAAAAAAAATTTAATTTTTTTAAGTTTTTTGCTATTTTGACCTTGAAGATGAAGTTTTTTTTGATTTTATATGTTCACAATTTTTGTTCTTTATGACAAGGGCTACAACTTTGCCTCAGAGAGTATATCAAAATTCCAAACGGTTTGCAAAATATGAGCTTAAGTAAATGATAATTTTTTTGCAAAAATGACTCGAGGCCCCACATCTTTGAGGGCCCAAAAAAAAAACCTGGAGGACTTTGGGCAAAACTGGGAGACAGGGGTCTTTTTTTTTGGTCTTTTATGACGTAGTGGTGTCCATATATGATTATTTTGCCATGACTTAAAAAATTACACAGTGTGTAATAAAATAATTTTAACAATTGCATACCATCGATTGAAAAACAATAATACAAAAAATATTTAAAAAATAAATTAAAATTTAGTTAAAATTTAAAGTGCACCAATAAAATGAAATTTGTTATTTTAGTTTAAAGTATTCAAATATTAAAGTTTTTAATTGTGCTGTAATGCTGACTCTTTGCAAATGAATTGGTAGCTGATTCCAAAAACGAATGGTATTGATATAAAAATGCTGCTCTGATATCTGAGTTTTATACCGCGGCTGTTTGATTCGATTACACCTATTTGATCTGAGGAAAACTACTCTATCGTATAGGTATTTTGGTCGGCAGGTGTATATAATTTTATGTTTAGGGGTTGGAGACCATCCAACTCCTTCTGTTGAGCGTTCGACAGCACACTAAATCAACCAACTGCATGTCTTGATCCAAACCACAGCCACCACGTGAACACCCGAAGGGGACTTCACCAACAGCCATCAACAGGGAGGGTCGGCTCTCTGTGGGGCTATCGATATTCAATATCCTCAGTGGAAATTTAACTGAAACAACCAAGTAAGTCATTTGACGATGAGATATTGGAAAAATTACGAATCCAAAGAAATGTCGTAACAGATCCGCCTTTACATAAATAAGGTTTTAAGGAACTTATTTATGTCAGTCCTATATCGATAAAATTTTATCATATATTGCATTGGCATCATAATACAATACCCTGCGACCTAACATTAAGTCCAATATTTAAAACCAAAACAGGTCGCTTTATAATTCAAAAACATTTTGCAGCGCCGTAAATTGTAGGAAACCACTGCAAACTGCACTCAATTTTGCTTTTGTTTTTGTGAAAACCAATTTGCACGACTGCAGAAAAAGGCATAAATCAAACCGCGATTTAAATCACGTCCTGCTAATATACAGAAAATATAAGAGTATATATAGTCCAATTTTCAACCAATGATTCTAAATTAAAATTAGATATTAACAATATATTTTGATTTTAGTTCAAAAGAAAATTTATTAAGCGAAAATAATTGTGATTTAAAGTTAAAACACTATTCGAAATCTTGAAAACCAAACAAGAGTTTTAAAAAAATAAATATATAAATAAACGATAACAATTCCTCTTCAAATTAATTAAAAACTAAAAGATTAATTTGCTTATTTTCTCATACTGTAAATGTGCAAGTTTGGGTACCTTAACAAACAGCATCTCATCAAATTGGAACTCCAAAAAATTCAGTATTTAAAATTAACAAAAAGTACAATTTACTTTCTTTTTATTTTTCACAAAATTATCTCTAAGAACTAAACTAAAATATTATCAAACAATTAAAATTAAAACGAATACCAACGATATGGCACAAAGAAATACAAATAAACTAAGGGCAACGGTATGGCGCAAATATAACCAATTATTGATAAAATATTCTAAATTAATTTAAATGGTGCGACTGCAACCACGATCACAAAAGAAAAGAATAATGAACAAGAATCAATTCATGATAGAAGTAAAAAATTCCATAACTTTGGCACCACTCACAACTACAAAACAGGAATGGAAATTCATCGTTGTTCAAACAGAGGATACCTTTAATAAAATAAAATATTGTTATGCCCCGGTAGTCTAGTAGGTAGTGTGCTAGCCTATCAGTCGGAGGGTTGTGGGTTAGATTCCCACCAAAGACTCTGGTTGTTTCACTACACCGAGTGAAGGTCTTCGTTACTATGCTCGATAAATTAAGTTAGAATATAATTTGTAATTGTATTGTAACATTTAATAAATAAATAAATAAATTGTTATGCTTTTTTCAATTTTTTTTTTAATCATAATCGCAAATGTCTGCATGCTCACAACCACTTAGCACTTTATAAAATTTAATGATTGTTGGCAGTATATAATTGAATGTTAAATGAATGTTTTTATTTTTAAAATTCTAGTCTACTAATGTTATTTAAGCATTTTTATGCAATTAAGCTTTTGAGGGGTTATTAAATCTAACTCGTTCATTGTAATAATGGCTAGATTTAAATACATAAGATATGTTTAAGTTATTTTTAATATCAAGTGACTTAATTGTAAAATTATATACCCATATATACCATTCACAATTCCAGTTAAGGTTATCTTTTTCTAGGCGAACATCAGGAATTAATTAACACTTTTATAATTTCAGATAAACTGAAGGCACTTTTGTCTTCAATTTACAATAAACCTACGAATAATCTTCAGCCTCAAAAACTCAACATAGTTTCCTCATTCTTAAGAAATGTTATCTATACGTATAATAAAATAGTAACTCATTTCCGTATGGCTGTCTGTCTGCTTTTCATTTAAGTACGCATCACGTAAAAACTACTGGATGGATTTAAACAATATTTTGTGAGAATGTAACTTAGCATCCTGATTCTAAAATAGGATACTTCCTTTCCGCAAAAATATCTAATTTTCAAGAGAAAGTGGAGAAAAAGCAGTAAAAAAACGCAATTTCCGGTTTAAAGGTACTGAAATTTTTAGTTTAAAACTGGGATATTTATAAACTTTTAAAACATTAGGCGCCAAGTGAATAAAATTTGTATTTGATTTTTACTTTGTGGAATTACGTTGTTATTAAAATATTTAAACCACCTTTTACAGAGCTTTACAATAATTTATAGATTTTTTTTTATAAATTTTAGGATTTCATCCAGGCATGGGTACCTTTATATAAAGTAGATACATAAACCATAACTGAAGCACTATAAATCCAAGAGGCTTATAATTGGTGTGGAATACTTTCAAAGCAAAATCGAGCAAAATATTATCAGGATGCTCACGACGTGGCGGGCTCAGCTAGTTAATTATAAACACAATAATGCTAATGAAACATTATTGGAATAATCATGCTAACATATGAAGTGGAAAATCTCAAATATGATTGCGTAAAATACTGGTAGAAATTGTGTGTACAAAAAAAATCAAAAAAACCAATTTGCAAAAAATTTAAGAAAACATTAAGCAGTAAATGAAATTATTTATTAATTAACCTAACAATCTCTTTCAAGATATCATCATAAAAAAGTTTGTGTAACTTTTTTTACTATTTAAACCAGCTGTCTGGTAATACCGACAAAAAAATATATATAAAATAAATCTACATAGGTATATACATATAATAAAACTGTAACAGGACATTTCTGCACATAAAATTGTGTTGCTGGTGTAGTTAGTAATTGCAATGCAATACAAAACAACAATTTGTAGAATTTTGGTCTGTCTGTCTGTGTTTGCATCACGTAAAAACTACAGGATCAATTTTAATAAAACTTTGTGAGGAGGTATCTTGATTTAAGGTACTGCAAACTTGACAGCACTTTTTACTTTTGAAATCGAGATATGTATAGCTGTATTTACAGAACTTTACAATATTTTTAAAGTTTATGTAAAGAAAATACATAAACCACAAAAGTAGGAACCTTAAAATTTGGTGTGGATTACTTTCAAACTAAAATCGAACAAAATATTATCAGGACTCCCACGCATTAAAAATATTACTCCTACACATTGCATTTTATGAAAATTTGTATTATATATTTTGGTGGGAATAACTTTTTTGAGTGAAAAAGAAAATACAAACTTCGTAAAATAATATATTGTATCAACTCCACTATAATCTAGGGATTAAATGATACCACCGACGCACTGTGGGATATTTGTCGAGAAGGCACTCAAATGTCTATTATATTTGCTAAGGTATTTAAATGCCTTTGTGAAAACAAAACCTGCCTTTGTAAAACTAAACACTGAAGCAACCAGTTTTATCGACTCTTATTGTCTTCACATATTTAATGTAACACACTGTGTAATTTTTTAAGTCATGGCAAAATAACCATATACGGACACCACTGCGTGATAAAAGACCAAAAAAAAGACCCCTGTCTCCCAGTTTTGCCCAAAGTCCTCCAGGTTTTTTTTATTGGCCCTCAAAGATGTGGGGCCTCGATGTCATTTTTGCAAAAAAATGATAATTTACTCAAGCTCATATTTTGCAAAAACGTTTGAAATTTTGATATACTCTCTGAGGCAAAGTTGTCATAAAGAACAAAAATTGTTAACATATAAAATCAAAAAAACTTCATCTTCAAGGTCAAAATCGCAAAAAACTTCAAAAAAATTCAATTTTGTTTACCTTTTTTCCCCTGTTCAGGTCCATAGGTAACAAACCGTTCAAAATCCAAGAAAACAATGAACCACAAAAATGAACCTAAGATCTCAATAAACAACTTTCTAGAACATATGAACTACCTAGGAATGATTCTTAACACCGTTTAGGTAGCGCTGAGGTAGCCGAAATGAATTTAAAAATTTTCGGGAAATTTTTCACTGAATTTTTTAAAGTTTTTTGCGATTTTGACCTTGAAGATGAAGTGTTTTTGATTTTTTTTGTTCTTTATGACAAGAGCTACAACTTTGCCTCAGAGAGTATATCAAAATTTCAAACAGTTTTCAAAATATGAGCTTGAGTAAATGATCATTTTTTGCAAAAATGACATCGAGGCCCCACATCTTTGAGGGCACATAAAAAAAAAACCTGGAGGACTTTGGGCAAAACTGGGAGACAGGGGTCTTTTTTTTTTTTGGTCTTTTATCAAGCAGTGGTATCCGTATATGGTTATTTTTTTCCGTGTTGCACTGTGTAATTTTATTGCAGGTCCAATCTGGTAATCAGTTAAATTGTGTGAGGAATGAGAAGATCGCATTTTTTTTCTTGTTTATTAAATTTTTTAGTTCATTTTTATTTGTTACAACATTAATGTTTTTTTAGAAAAATAATACTTTTTAATATTTCCAAAATCCATTCAAACCACAGTTCAATATCCTTAAAAAATTGCACTTATTTTAATATAAAATTGTATATTTCCTTTCAAAAGTTAATCCAAAAATACGATAAAAGGAAACAAATTTCATCAAAAAGAAAAAAAAATCAAAAGCTTTTCTTGTGTGCGGGCAAAGAAATTGCATTGTATTAAACAGCAAATGCAGCACGTGTATCATTAAGCTGCATCATTTTGTGGTTTTAAATGAGAAAAACTTAATGTGAAAAGCATTTCTTGTTTATCGTTCACATACCAGTTGTAGCATTATTTTCGTTCAGATTCTTACTGCCATTTTTATCTTTTTTTATTTTTAGCTCCTTCTACGTTTTCCAATAATGATTTTTTTTTTTTTTGGAAAAGAGTATTTGAAAAGCTTTCATGATTTCATTGTTGGCATTAAGGAATGTTTTGTTTTACCCATACGAGACATTTGTGTTGTTTGCTTAAAAAACACAAAATCCCTCTTTCTATTATGAGTTTCACATACCATCTTTCTAAATGCTAACTTGTCTAGATGTTGTTTGTTTCTGTATCTTTGAATTCCTTCACACTTTTTTTATAACAACTCTTTTGGCTCCTTTATTCTTATTTTTTTCTTGTCTGTGCTCCATCTTAATGCACTTGTTCTTGTTTGTATAGATTTGGAAGCCTACTAGTTCACGTATGAATTGTATGCAATTTGTTGTTGTTGGTGGTGATGATGTTGTATATACAACAAATTGGTTTTTGAAGTGCTGCCTCGTGCCTGCTACTCACTTGTTTCATGTGTCACAACATAATAAATGCATCATCCGTTAAAGGTGAAGATTTGTTTGCCGTTATATTATAATAACAATATATATACATATATGCTTTATTAGAATTTCATTTATCGTTGGCACGAGCTTGAACAAACATGCCATTGAAAAAATTAATTATAATAAAAACGAAAAAAATTTCATAAATTTTTTTAATAAAAAGACATGCTCTGCAAATCACTTAATCACACGGCCAAAGTTGTAAAACTGTATTTATATACAAAAAAAAATCAATAAATTTTGAATCAAAAATATTCAATCAATTTATACAAAAAAAAAATTATAAAAATTATACATACAATTTTCAATGAAATTTATACAAATATTTATACAAAAAAAAATCTTTAAAATTGATACAACAAATTTTCTATAAAATTGATACAAAAGTTTTCTGTAATATTTATACATAAAAATTTTCTATAAAATTTATACATAAAAATTTTCTATATACTTTATACAAAAAAATTTCTATAAAATTTATACAAAAAACTTTCTATAAAATTTATACAAAAAAAATTTTCTATAAAATTTATACAAAAAAAAATGTCTATAAAATCTATACAAAAAAAAATTTCTATAAAATTTATACAAAAAAATTTTTCTATAAAATTTATACAAAAAAATTTTCTATAAAATTTATACAAAAAAAAATTTTCTATAAAATTTATACAAAAAAAAATTTTCTATAAAATTTATACAAAAAAATTTTCTATAAAATTTATACAAAAAAAATTTTCTATAAAATTTATACAAAAAAAAATTTCTATAAAATTTATACAAAAAAAATTTTCTATAAAATTTATACAAAAAAATTTTCTATAAAATTTATACAAAAAAAAATTTCTATAAAATTTATACAAAAAAAATTTTCTATAAAATTTACACAAAAAAAATTTTCTATAAAATTTATACAAAAAAAAATTCTATAAAAATTATACAAAAAAAAATTTTCTATAAAATTTATAAAAAAAAAATTTTCTATAAAACTTATACAAAATAAATTCTATAAAATTTATACAAAAAATTTTCTATAAAATTTATACAAAAAATTGATACGAAAAATTTTCTATAAAATTTATACGGAAAATTGTATAAAAATTTATACGAAAAATTTTCTATAAAATTTATACAATTTTCCATAAAATTAATACAATTAATTTTCTATAAAATTTATACATACAATTAATTTTCCATAAAATTTATACAATTAATTTTCCATAAAATTTATACAATTAATTTTCTATAAAATTTATACATACAATTAATTTTCCATAAAATTTATACAAAAAATTTTCTATAAAATGTATAAAAAATTCTATGAAATTTATATAAATTAAAAATAAAAATTCCAAAAAATGTATACAAATAATTTTTTTTTACAAAAATTTACTGACTTTAGTTTGCTACAGGAAGAAAACTCGTCTGGTATTAAAGAAAAAATTTCAAGTAGGCTCACGATAGCGTAAGATAGATAAGATATAACAAAATTATATTATTAATTTTGAAAGGAAACAATAGATTTTATTTTATTGATACATGCTTGTTCATCCGGTTTACATGGTAGTGCTTAGCCGTATTCAGTTTTTTAAATTTTATTTTTCAATGCCATTTTTACAACCTGTTTTTTATATATAAATTATTTCCTACTACGATTAACTCTCGATTATCCGCGGGTTTATAAAAACAGAAAAAAATATGCAAAAAACAAGAGCGATATTTTTGTAAAAAGGTAAAGTTTAAATTACAGTACATTAATTAATAATACACAACACGTATTTTAGTTGCTTATTTACAATAAAATTATTTAATATCTTAAGCCATTGTTTAACCGCTATCGGCAATTTGTCGGCTCATTCGCAAAATTGAAAAATTAAAAGTACATTTTAATTATTCTAAGTAAAACTTTCAATGCAATATGTCAATATTTTGATTACCTACAACAAAGAAAAGTAAACTTGTGTATAAAGAATACCGCAACATTGTAATTATTGTTTATACAAGTGTCGCAGATCAACTCAAAGTAATGTTGCTGCACTGTGTGCAAAAAAATGAAATGATGGAAGACAACAAATTTAAACAAACACCCACAAATTAAAAAACCATTACAAAGCTAAGAATACTATTATAAATATTGACATTAACGCAAGGAGTGTTAAAGGAGTATAAAAAATAACTAGCAATATAAAGGATGACAAAGAGTATATAGGCAGGCAGATGGGAAATTACAAAAAAAAAACTAATACTTCAACGATAACAATTTAAACAATTTGAATTCATTTCATTCAATTCAAAGGACATCATTTAAAATTAACACAAAGACGGCTTTTAATAAAAAAACAATTTTATTTACATTCCTTAGTTCACACATGCAGGCAGTGCAAAAAGTAATTATTTCGAGCAGCTACTTAGCGTGTTTGTACAAGGCAGCAAAAACAACATATACATACGTATGACCTCTGCTTGTAGCATTAATGATTTAAAATAATAGAAGGGTTTTAATTTTCAATGTCACGTATTCTAAGTTAAACACACGGCACAGAAAAAGAGGGTGAGAAACACACTTTATGTTTATGATGCTGGATTTGTTTGTTACGTGCTACGTTCGTTCTATCTTTCACTTGGTTGACTGAAACTGTGACTGCATGCTCTTGTGATTGCTTTATTACAACAGCTGTTAGCATTTTTTATAATTTATAAACTATAGTGTATAATTAGCTCTGTTTGATACCTTTTACTGGTGTACTGTTGGTTTTCAAACATTTTTTTCACTAATTCATCTTTCAGCTGTAACACATCACTTGTTCGTTTAGTAAAGTACATGTGAAATTATCATTATTAAATATTTTATGGCCACACTATAAAAAAATATTAATCATGGTAATACACTTCTTTCCTATCATTTGCAGATTATTAAATTGTCTTAACGAGAAACATATTTGTCACTCTCGGCTCAAGTATGCTTGCTTTCAATCTCAAAGCTTTATGTGGCCATTTACAATAGACATTTTATTTTACAGAATCATGACATCTTCAGTAGAAATGAAGTCAATGAAAATATTTATCTTGATTTCTTTGCTTCTTTAATTTATTTCATTTTTTTTTTTCATTTAACGGAAACATGTTTGAAGTTGCACTTGAGACTTAAAGACCATATTAAACGCGTGTTGCCTCTTTAATATTTAAATCAAATGGATTCTTTAAAGTTTTGAATAAAAAGTTCTATCTTCAATTTCAATTACGATGTTTGTGTTTAATAAGGAAATTTTATTTTAATTGCCTCTTGGACTTGTCAAATATTTAAACAAGTGTGCTTTTAATCATTCATGTTTGACAACAACATCTTGCAAATTTTTCGCAACAAATCATTCAATTTTAATTTATTAATGTTTGGAGTTTCCGGCACTCGTTTTGGTTGTAAAATTTATCAAGTTTGAAGAAATGGGATAGTCGTTAATCGATAGTCGATTAGATATTACTTAAAATTCTAAGCTGAGTTGAAGAAGCAGTTAAGCAGAGTAAATAAATGTTAGGTACAGTTTGTGTGTCAATATCTATCAACAAAATGTGTTTTTTATAGATGTATGCCCTTATGCAAAATAAATAAAGTCTACTTCAAGTCTACTTTATGACAAATTTTATATGGAATGTTTTTCTTAAAGTTTACTTCAAGTAAACAATATGGCTACCGATAAAATCTACTTGCACGACTTTATTTTAAAAGAAAAAATCCCTTATCGCTTATTATTCACTACGTAAAATTAATCTTTAGATTTTAAACTTAAAATTCAATAAAAGTCTCTTCTCTTTATTAACTTCATAATAGATTTTTGCAAAGAAACACATTTAACTTTTTACAAGGACTTTTAAAAATGTAGGTGTGTCCACTCTAAGACACCTTTGCTTGCCTATGTGAAATTTCAAAAATAAAAAGTTTTTAAACCACTGTGCAGGGCTAGAATTGTGCCTGGCTTGTCGCCAGAGAGGTCAAATCGCATGGTCTGCTTCAAAACATGAGATTACTTGCTCACCAAACTCGTCTTAATAAGTTCACGGTATAGTTTGCTGAGTGGCATATGATATCCAAGCCTACTTCTTAAATTTTGGGCTGCAATATTTTCTTTAGAACTCATTCTTCGCATCAGTGCCGCCACTAGGGCAGGGGCGGTGATGGGGTTGCAAACTTGTGTAAGGGAGCCCGAATATTCAAATATGAGCACGAATATTGTATATTTGACGAAAAATTTGAATGCAATCAATGACTATTAAAACTAACAACAATAAGTCGTAGAAGAGCACCTATGTATGCTCCACTCGTGGCTCAATGGTTGTCAGGTGTAAACACCGTTTTTCAAATGTACGATAAACCGTGACATTGACGGCTGCGAGTGAGCAAATTAAAAACGGCTAGCTATTGAAAAATTTGTATTGGTTCTTTCATTGCCTACAAAAAAGTAATAAAAAGGTAAAATACGAAAACAATAATATTATATTTACCATACCATAAACATTCAGTAAGATTATTACAAACTGAATAATTTTTTACCATCATGTCTAAAAACCTCTCTGGAGCACAAAGACTTAATTAGTAAGAGAAGAGAAGGCAACGACTGAAGTGCTTTTTAAGAAGGTCCCAAAGCTCACTTTCTATTTTGCTCCTTTTAGTTCTTCGGCTATCATCGCTGAACTTATCACGAAGATATTAATGAAAATGAGGCTGAGAAAACGATATTACTTTCTTCTCCTAAAACTATTGGCTTAATAAATCCGGATTCATCCTCTTGGTCAGAATTTAAAAATAAATCGGAAAGAATGAGTTAATTTTTAAAGGGCCCTTGCCATTAAAGGCTGATAATTATTATCCGAAAATTTCTCAAAACAGATATTTTTGTAATCAACATCAGCTTCGTTGTGCAGAACATAGGGGGAGAAACGTCAATGTTTACCATACCAGATTTCATTGAAACTTTTTTATTTACATTCTTTGGCTCCCTGAATGGAAATATAATTTAAAAAAAATCATCTCTTATAGTTTTTTTAAATTTACTACATAATATGTAACCATTTTATAAATATAAGTATAAAATAAAAAAAATATATGAGAAATATAAATTTATTTATTTAGTCAATACATACAATATCCTTACAGACTAGCAACTTAAAACTAAGTGTGAACCTATAATAAGTTATTTAAAAGAGATTTAAAAGTTTTAATTGGCAATGTAATATCTAAATTAACACAAAGACTATTAAATAATTTCATTGATTTGTTTATTGGTTCATTAATTAATTAATTAAATCAGTTCTGTGAAAATTAATATAAAAAAAAATTATATTTCCTAAAAGATCTATGAGGAACGAATATTTTTATTAAGGATAGTAAGTCAAAACAGTCAATATTACCGTTGACTATTCCATGAAGAAATAAAAGAGCACAGATATTTCTTCGGACTTCTAAAGATTTCATTGAAATCCATATACATCTATGTTCATAACAGGTTAAAGAAGTTGAGAAATACAAAGATGAAAACCAGAAAGTAAGTATATATAAATCATATTGCCAGCAATATGATTTATATATTCTTACTTTTTTAATAATTTTTTATTATTTATTTAGACCAATTAATTGTGTAGGGGCCAGATCACAATCTCGCCCCGGGCGCCTACTAATCTCGGGGCGGCCCTGCTTCGCATATGGATTGGTGGATTAATGTTCAATAAACTAATGAGAAATTTGGTCACAACAGTTTAAATAGCCTGTTCGGTGGGTCGATTACGACGACCATAAAATGGAGACTATGGCAATGTCGCATGTCATGAATCTTTTTTTACCAATAAAAAATTTAAACTGAAAAACCAAATAGTAAAAAGTCTCCATTTACTTATACTTGTTTCTTAAATGCTAAATTAAAAGTCGTTTCCTCGCCCCACTCCTTAGAGTGGTCATTTAACAATTTTAATATGACTTTGGGCTTAATTCTACAATTTTATGCTCACTCTGAAATATCAGTCATTTAATCAGTCATTTTGTACAATTTAGTCTTTAGAAGATGAACTAATCCCTTGTATATGTGTTTGCAATAAATGTCATACACACGCTTGAATTGAACAAAGATTGGATTTGTAGACAATGTTCAAAATGCCATCATATTTATATAAAAACGGCATACAGCTTGCAACATGATGCCATGAGCTTTTATTGTTTGAGAAATTGAATCAACTCAAGTCACATTCTTATGTGCAAATGGTATAGTTTTGTTGTTATTTGATATTTGTGTATTGTTTATTGACTTCATTTGTTTAATGGTTTTGGTAATTATTCAATTTAATAAGTTTCTGCTTTAAAAGTTTTGTATGAGCAAAATAACAGTTTAGTTTTTTAAGTCCTATTGTAATAATAATAATCAAAAATAAAAGCTGTTAGATAAATGTTTATTTTGAGAAAAAACAATCGACTAAAAAAAACTAATTCGTGTAAAAGACTTATAGAGACTTTTTGGCTTCTCTAAAATTAGGAAAAAAGTTTCCTGATGATCTGGCAACCAGTGAAATACGTATAGGAACTAGCTCTTTTCCCCCAACAAATAAATTGCATTTTTATTATAAAACGTTATGGGTAATTAGCATAATATTAAATAATTAATTTTATATGAATTTTAATTTTATTTGAACTATTTTTAAATGAAAAAATTAAATTAATTTTATATAATTTCGCAGAGCGGCCACGGAAAACACAAGTAAATTTTAAGAGAAGCGTTTTCTTCCAAGTGTTTATTTTATTTTACTTTATTTTATTTTATTTTATTTTATTTTATTTTATTTTATTTTATTTTATTTTATTTTATTAATAAGGGGCAGCGAAGCGCACCAATGATATGTAATTGTTGTTAATTGCTAACCAGAGGTTGGCTAATAGCAAGACAAATATATACAATTTTCAAGTAAAAGAAAAATATATAAAGAGAATAAAAAAAATGATTATAGAATCATAAACTATGCATCTGATCATGTTATGATCTTAAGCAAAGTTGTTGCCCAGGAGCCGGCGAAGGTTTCTAAGTTGGTTCGATTAACTTCCGACAGGTGGCGCCACGGAAAATTACTCAAAATTAATTAAATCTTAAGCTGTGCATTTGATGATGGTTTGATCTTTGTTGCGTTGTTGCGCATGTGCCAACGGAGGTTCCTAAGTTGGTGGGGTTAATTTTCGACAGGTGGCGCCACAGAAAATTGCTCTTTTTTCTAAAAAATTGCTGAAGGGAAAATTTTCGCGTTAGAGGTAGTCAAATAGAGCCAAAAATAGCTCGAAAAAAGTTAAGTTGGCATCGCTGAATACAACACTAATGTTTGCTTAGGGCCAGCAACGCGGACCGGGTCAGCTAGTATAATATAAAAATTAAAATTTCTCATATCCTATATCTTTGATAAGTTTGTTTAAATAGAAAATTAATAACAATTGAAACTACCTTGTAGATAGATACAAAGAGTGCTGATGACGGACGTAGCATTCTACTCTTTTGGTGTCAAATTTTTCTTTATCTCTTTATAATTAAGAACTTAATCCCAAATAATTAATTAATTAATTTATTCATTAAATAATTAATATTCATTCAATAATTAATATTTAAAATTAATTACAAAAATTTTTTATATAACAATAGTCGTTTTGGTATTAAAATATATTTTTCACTATGTAATTTTTTCCGAGATTGTTAAGTCCTTACGGTTCTAGGCAGCGGCGAAATATAAAACCCTGTATAGCCTTTGATCACACTGTAGTTTTATAGTAAAGATAACCTTAGAAAAAAAATCTTAACTAAATTCTTGTGATAAAAAAGTATTTTTTGCTGATGTAAGAAATTCGATCTCTAAACTGGTTTCTGATATCAGTTGCAGCATTAAATTACAGGACAAATTCTAATTATGTTAGTAAAAACTAATCTAAGATTTTACATAATCCCAAGAGTTGACGGTTTGCAAAGAATTTATAGATGAGCTATTTTTTGTAGGGTAACTCGAGGAAAATATCGGGAAAATAATCGTTAGGCCCAAACGTTACATAAAACATGTATGTGCTGTGCCCTCCAAATTTAGTAAAAATATATAAAGATATACTTTAAATTCATATTTATTCACTTTAAAACACACAGAAATTTCTTAAACTATTAAAAAACTATTAATATCTTTCTTTCAGTATTGAGAGTATTATTTATACTTTGATGACCTAGATAATCACAGGAATCAAGTCAATGATTCAGTCTTTTTTGCAACTAAACCATGACAAAGATAATAACGAGTGATTTTTTAAGAGCTTGAGAATTTTTTTTTAAAAAAAACGCATAAAATTTGCAAAATCTCATCGGTTCTTTATTTGAAACGTTAGATTGGTCCATGACATTTACTTTTTGAAGATAATTTCATTTAAATTCTGACCGCGGCTGCGTCTTAGGTGGTCCATTCGGAAAGTCCAATTTTGGGCAACTTTTTCGAGCATTTCGGCCGGAATAGCCCGAATTTCTTCGGAAATGTTGTCTTCCAAAGCTGGAATAGTTGCTGGCTTATTTCTGTAGACTTTAGACTTGACGTAGCCCCACAAAAAATAGTCTAAAGGCGTCAAATCGCATGATCTTGGTGGCCAACTTACCGGTCCATTTCTTGAGATGAATTGTTCTCCGAAGTTTTCCCTCAAAATGGCCATAGAATCGCGAGCTGTGTGGCATGTAGCGCCATCTTGTTGAAACCACATGTCAACCAAGTTCAGTTGTTCCATTTTTGGCAACAAAGAGTTTGTTAGCATCGAACGATAGCGATCGCCATTCACCGTAACGTTGCGTCCAACAGCATCTTTGAAAAAATACGGTCCAATGATTCCACCAGCGTACAAACCACACCAAACAGTGCATTTTTCGGGATGCATGGGCAGTTCTTGAACGGCTTCTGGTTGCTCTTCACTCCAAATGCGGCAATTTTGCTTATTTACGTAGCCATTCAACCAGAAATGAGCCTCATCGCTGAACAAAATTTGTCACATTTGAACATTTCGAACCGAACACTGATTTTGGTAATAAAATTCAATGATTTGCAAGCGTTGCTCGTTAGTAAGTCTATTCATGATGAAATGTCAAAGCATACTGAGCATCTTTCTTTTTGGCACCATGTCTGAAATCTCACGTGATCTGTCAAATACTAATGCATGAAAATCCTAACCTCAAAAAAATCACCCATTATTTGCATATCAAGCTCTAAGTAATCTTCAATATAAAAATGCCACAGTAACTTTAAACCACAATGACAAATGTAAAGTGTTGAAAAAATCTTAAGCATGACAACAAAGTGATAGCGTCACTGCACAAATAACAAGAGATATTAGTTTTTGCCTGATTTTATGTCACTGCACAAGTAAGAAGGAGATATTAGGTTTTGCATGCTTGTATTTGTTTTGTGCAAGTATTTAGCGAAGATGGCAAAAAAAATAAGAAATGGATTATATTCGTCAATGAACTAAAGAAAATTAAAAACTATACAATCTTGCACAATATTTTTACAAGCTTTTAATAAACTTTCTCAATACATTATGTATATGCCTAATATAGTCTGCAGGATTTAACTCCATTGATAGGATTTTATGTTATTAAAAGACTAAAAAATGTTTGATCTTAATTAAAAAATTTGAGGCTCTTATCCGAAGAAGCACTGAAGCCAAAACTGTAAGAAAACTTTTTTCATATACGAAAAACAGTTCGTATATGAAAACTTAAATCATTGTTATATTTTCACAGACAACGATAATCAGAACGTTAAATGTTATAAAGACATGCTTACTAAGTTCTTCGTTCCTGAATTGGAAGGCATGTGGATTCAGCATGATGGTACCACATGTCACGCAGCGCTCGATGCAATCAATTTATTAATTCCATATGCGGAACAAATAGTATACCGGGAAGGTATACTACCTTGTTTTGCCGCCATTTTGGTAGACATTAGTTTTGACAGATCATATTTAGGATATTTAGCATATTTGAATGATTTCGAAGAAAGAGGGTCTGCAGGTGATAGGCTCAAGCATGGACCACAAAGTACTGCAAGATCGGCTGGAAAAATTACTGCTGCTCAAGAAAGTCTTCAAAACAATCCATCAACCTCAATTCGACGCATATTCAGGAACTTGGTCTTTAAAGAACAACTTTGGTCACAATTTTGCACAAGGATTTACATTTGTTTCCATTTAAGATTTAGTTGATACAAGAGCTTCTTCCACAAGACCGTTTACGCCGTCGTACATATGCCAATAGTTACAGCTCGCCAATGACAACCCCGATTTGCATGAAAAAATCATAATGAGTGACGAGGCACATTTTCATTTGAATGGATATATAATTAAACAGAATAGTTGGTTCTGGGCAATGGAAAACCCTCAAATTAATCAGCTTTGCAGCCATTAAAAGTGACAGTCTTGTGTGCAATTTGGTCAGGAGGAATCATTGGACCTTACTTTTTTGAAAATAAAAACGGCGTAACGGTAACTGTGAATGGGGAGCAACATTGTGATATGATTGAAAAATTTTTAATGCCACAACTGCATGCTTTGGGCTTGATTAACATGTGGTATCAACAATGAAATTACTGCGAGTTGTATACCTTCCCGGCGGACACACTGTATTTTAAAGAAATGGAGGCGATTAGCAGATTTCCTCTAGGGATATGTAAAGCCGAAGACTGTTAGTATGAGTGAAATTGTACTTCCAGGTTACGTTATTTAGTTGCAACGGCCACATGCCCTACTAACTCATATTTAAACATTAATAATATTATATTATTTAATTAATAAGGCTAGAGAGATAAATATTCAAACCAGTTATTATGATTTATATTAATTTCCGCCTTTGTAAAAATACGCTTTTCCTACATGACGATTCGAAGGCATTTCAATTACTTTCGCTTATTGTTTCTATAAGTATATTTTTGAAATTTAATAAGACAAGCTAATTGCAATATCAATCCTTTTGTCCTAAAATTTATTAGATTTGTGTCTTTAGGGATAAACAAATATTCAGACGTACGACAGCAAATATTTAGTTGTAAATGAAAACAAATACGTTTAGATTTCAAATTGAAAGCTACAATGTTTGCCGAATAATATCAGCACATATAAACACTAATATCTACATTGAATTCTAACTTATCTCGCTGTTGATAATTAAGCACCAAATTAGGCTAATTAAACTTAAATTCAAAGCGAAATAATAGAAAAACAATTTTTTCTTATTTTTTTCATATATAAGTATGAACAATAATAACAGAAAGTAAAGTTTCTTTTTATATATATTTACAACAAATAAGTCGTCCAGGGTACGTACCACAACGATTTTACCATAAATATATGTCCTACTGCAGAAATTCGATAATTTGCAATTATTTAAATTAATAAATATGTTTTATAGTCATGTTTACTTGGGCAATTCTTTAATGACTTTTAATAACAGCATTTATATAATCAGGAAAAAACTTTTAATCGATTCGTAAAGTGTGTGCTTTGAAAGTGTCATTCATCTCGCAATTAGTTCCTTTAATTTGCTTTGTTTCCCCTTTAAGTTTCCGAAAAAAATTATTTAAAAGCTACATATTTTTATGACATATTTTAACATATTTTAATGACCTATAATCCTTCAAATGTCTTTTTTCTTTAGGAAAGGTTATGTTATAGGCAGTTTCCAATGATTTGTCTGAACGTAGCAGCTCTCTGATACACTGTTTTTAAAGAGTAAAATAATTTCGCATAAAGTCGATTCTTTTTAAGCTCCACATTATCTTTGTGTATAAAAAAAATGCTAACACAATTAATACGTTGACGAAATTCGTCGTGCGTAACGAACTCTGCCATAGATTTATTTTTATTTGTTATGCCGACGAACGACGACTTCTGCAGATTGATTGTATTTCTTTTTAGTCGTTTAACTATTAAAGTAAATAAAATTATGGTTTGTTTAAATATTGATTTTTTTCTTGTTTTATAGCATACAATAAAAAAAAATTTAAATGTATAATTTTGTTTTCAATGTATTTTTTGTTATTATTACTTCTCTTTTAATTTGAGCATTATTTCTGTTGAAATATGGTTAGAATATCAGCTGCTGACTTAAAAAAAATATTTATAAATTAATTTATACAATAAAGAGTTTTTAAATAATTTAAATAAAAACGTATGAACAGTGTAACTTTGTTGAAGAAGTGAAAAACAATAAATGTCTACATAAACTGGTAGCAATAAAATATATATATAGAAAATATATAGAGAAAAACGGAGATTTGGTATAGTATTGGCACTTCTTTTAATTTTGTTCGTCCTCATTTTTTTTATATATTATTAAATTAAATGTTTGCGGTGTGTTGTTAAAAATTAAATAAATATGGTGAACAAATTTTAAACTATTAGCGATTTGGAATTACAATATTTTTATGGACAATTTGAGAAAAATCTAAAATCAAATGGCCGCACCGGGAACTGAAAGCTTTATTCCTTTATTTTTCGGAAAAGAGGAATAGGAATTTATTTTAAGCAGTTTTATTTTGTATTATGTTGAAGATTTGTGTGTAATAATAAAGATCTTTTAAAGAAAAAGATTGAAAAAATTAACTTATCATTAACTATATTTTAATGACATTTACGCCCTATTAAATAACAAAAAATAATATTTAATAATAATAAAAAGATATAAGAAATTTATTAAAATATTTTTTTTTTACTTATTCGTCTAAATTTTACTAAAATGTTTTTATTTTATTTTTCTTTAATTTTAAAAATCATTTGCTATTCTCGGTTTCATTTAAAAGATCTTTTTGATTTACATCACAATAACACTGTGGAACAAATTCAAGTTAACAAAAGTTAGGTCGATTCTGAGAGTGAGGGGTGAACATAGAGGCTAAATAAGAAGACCCTTTTCGCGGCCTTAATCGACCTTCGAAAAAAAAATCGAACTAACATAAACAATCGCCACGATACGAGTCTTCTAATTTAGCCTTTATTTTCAACACTCACTCTCAGAATCGACCTAACTTTTGCTAACTTGAATTTGCTACACAGCGTAATTGTTATCATATACTTAATGGAATACTCATCAAAAAGAACACCACTGTAAATTTTACAAAAAAAAAATCTCAGTTCCAAAAAAACATTTAAAATTACATAAAAACAGAAAATTTACAATAAAAAAAAGAAATTTATATTAAGTATTATTATAACCAAAAAATCCATAGTACACTAAGTTTAAGCTCTTTATTTAGGTACATAAAGGAGTAGCAAAGGAGAAAAAATAGAAGAAGTATTTTTTTCTGTGTTTTTTATTTGTTGTCGTTAAAACCTTTGCATTTGCTTACACCACATTATGTTGTAGAAAATTAAAACACTACCCTAGAAACGTGGAAAAAACCAAACCAAAAATAACTCTCAACCATTTTTGCTAGCCACAGTATATTCTTAAATAACGCAAACCGTTCAAATAAGTAGATCGAGGTCTGCGTAATTTTTATAGCCTAATTTATATCCAATATTTACTTGTTATTTTCACACCAAAATCAAATTTTTACGATTGCATGATTTAAGTAATGTTAATGCCGCGTTAAGAGCACCACTTCAATGTTTACACTTTACGATAACTTTAAATGCAATTTGTTGATTTTATTATAATGCTTATCATACCTGTTTTTTTTCGTACAATACAGTATATTATTTGTGGATTTACATATGGATATAATAAATAACAAATTTTACTTTTATGTTGTTGTTTGTAGATGTATGTATAATAAAGTGTAATATTTTATATTATTTTTATGGTAATTTTATAAGGCTCATAAAATGTTGGAAAAGTTTTAGTAAATTGCAAAATTGCTTTGAGAAAACATCAGATATTAAAAGATTTTGCTGACAGGTTTTTCTGCATTAAAACAATTAATTGTGGTAAAAATGTCATAAAAATATTTATAAATATGTGTCAGGTGTCTGCACACCGAAAATTTATATTTACCACAACATACAACTACTGTTTAACAGTTTTTAGAAATTAAATTTCTATTTGGGCTTTTGCCATATCTATTAGAAAATTACAAATTCACAAGAATAGCCAATATCATGATTCTCATTTTTAGTAAAAAGGATTTTTTTACCATGTTTTTGTTTTCCTTCGCGATTTTCTTAGCTATTAGCATGAAACAGCTACAAAAAACACTAGAATTTTAGCTTTACCAAACACAATTTTTCAAATAGCAATGAATAAAATTTGCTATCTGGCTTAAAAAACCACGATCAAACAAGAAAACTTTTATAATAAAATTATTATTAATTAATAACATATTTTTTTTTTAAGATACTTATCTCAGGGCATTAAGCCTACCAATTGACAATGATGCAACTGCATATCAGTGTTGGGATTTATAGTACAATTGTACCAAATTTAGTACAATCGACACATCAATGGCACATTTTTTTGGGTGCAATTTCATATAAAATTCATTCAATAAATTTTTTAATTTAATAATTTTACTTACAACAATAACAATTTCCTGTCTAGAACTAACTAAATTGCAACATTTTTGATTTGATGTTCAGGATTTTTATTACTTACTTTTATAACGGTATTTATTTTGTACTAGCTGTGCCCAAACAAGTTTTTTGCGTCCTGACAATATTTTGTTCGGTTTTGTTTTGAAAGTAATATACATCAAATTTTTTGACTCTTACGTAATTACTTTAAATAAAGGTACCCTGGATAAAATTCTAAAATTTATATAAAGTTATAACAATTATTGTAAAGCTCTGTAAAAGATAGACAGAAAATGAGTTACTCTTTTTTTTAAAAAACAGCGGTATCTGTTGCGCAACATTGATTTAAATATATTGCTTTCGAAAAAAAAGATGCCTGAAAGTATGCAGTAACTTTAAATCGGTAAAAAAAATCATTTTCCTTTATTGGAATCAGGATACTAAGGTAGCTCCTCACAAAATTTTGTTAAAATCCATTCAGTAGTTTTTGCTTTATCCGAACACAAAGAAGAAAGTCAGACAGGAAATGAATTACTATTTTATTATCTATATATAAATAGGCAAAGACAAAACTTTGGATCCCTTTTTCTCCTATGTTTGTCAACCGATTTTGTTTATTTTTTTACCGGTTAGTAGATGTTATCTAGCTTTAGTGCACAGTCTATATTTGATTAAAATCCGTTCAGTATTTTAGGAATAAATGGCTCTTTAAATTGCCACCACTACACATGCTAAAAACACACATGCATGTGGTAGCTTCAAATAAAACCAAATGTGCGTGTTTGTATTCAATTTCATTTTTTTGAAAACAAAAAGAGAAGGAGTAATTATACAGTTGTTTCTCTATTTAAATGAGTAAAGTTGAAAACACAACAAAAGATGAGAGTTAATAAACATAATTAAATGTGTATATTTGTATGCATGTCTACACATTCCTACATATGTTCACATGTGCAAGAATGACGAAAACATGAAAACATCTTATATACACATATGTACACATAATTAAATAATTGCCTTTTAAACCAATGCAAGAAATTTGAAACAATGCAAGAGATTTTTAAATATTTTTGCCTTTGAATTCAAAGTGACTGTTATCCTAATTTTGCATTTATTCTGAAAATATATTTTCTTTTTTGTTAAAGAAACTAATTTTTATATTTTTTTGAGATGCCACGAAGACGATCAATAACAGGTAGAATGGAGAGACGGCGACGAGCAATTCAATATCTTACTCAAAACAAATCTGGAAATATTAACACCGACAATCTGCGTAATGGCAATGAATTATTAAATAGTTTTAAATGTGCTTTCAATATTGATCCAAGTAATTTTGTAAGTCATAACTGTGGTCCAATGCACTTACTATGCCGTTTTTGTAGTGCTAAGCATTTTGAGGTTGAAGTAACTCAAAATGATTTAACTGCTTGTACAGCATGTTGCCACAAGGGAAAAGTTTCTTTAATGCCATTGTCTCAAAATAGCTTTTTTAATTCTTTATTTAATAAAAGCGTAAAACAAAAAACTTTTTTGAAAATATTCGTGCTTTTAACTCAGCATTTGCAATGGTTAGTACAGAGGCAAAAATTGATAGAAATTGTATGCAAGGAATCTTTTAAAATTCATGATGTGTTTTATCATCGCGTCGGTGCATTGGTGACTGAATGTGGCAGAAAACCATGCTATGCGCAGTACAATTTGATATGAATTACGCACAATTTATTTACTTTTTTTTTAAACCGAAATAAAATACGTCTACTACTGCGAGTATGTATAAGATTTTTGTTACAATTTTGTCTCCCATTTTGTTTAATTTAATAAATATATGAATAACATGAATTGCTATTAACGTTTGTTTCATTTAAAAAGAATGTGTACTTGTGTATGTAAACTATATAAAATGTGTCAGAAATAAACTTGGTCGAATTTCGACCACGGGGCGAACTCTAGTATGTATAAATAAGTAATAAGTTATTTGAACGTTTGAACGTTTTTTGTCGCCTCAATCAGTTATATCAGGCAGCATTCCGCTGATATATATTTCCATTCTTTCTAGTGAGAAATTGTAAGGTCTTTTTGGTAATTAAATGACTCTTTAATTTTTCTTCCAAATAACTTTACGAATTAAGGTCCGATGACTGCCCCAAAGCATCTACAACTCACATGATTTGTTACAGCTTTCATGTTCTGTGCGGTTGTTGTTCCAGCTAACAAGATTATTGGTCTGCTTTATCGGGTCCTAGGAGAATGGGAATGGAATACCATCTGTCGTTGTCCAGAAACAACGTTTTTTACTTAATGCCAAATTTTGGTACAATTTATGATGATTTGGTACAATTTAAATATTGTCAGGTCCCAACGCTGTTGCACATAACAATTATTTTTAGAACAGTGTTGCAATGTCAAGTAGGCCCATTTATAAGCTATAAGCTGTATGGCCATTTTATAAATATTTTCTGATGCACACCATTTATTAAAATTATTCAGATCCGTTTGAATAAAGGCACTTTGTTAGAAATGGTTTATGATGCAGAGAAAAACCTTAAAATTACACTGTCCAACAAAAAAATATTTTTGTAATGTTTCCTTCACTTCATGAGTCAAATCTTACTAATTTTGGTTTGAAAAAAACGAAAATGACAATGAAAAAATTTTATTAGCTCTAGTTTCTGTGATACACCATGGGTCAAAATATATAACGTTAACAAATTGAGGCAAATCAGTAAATTTTAAACCATAAGTTTATCCTTCGAACGCTGTCTATACTGTGATACCCTGACATCATGCTGGAGAAGATTCCACTGCTGTAGTCTTGAGCCTAGAAGTTCTGCCTTATCCTTTGACAAATCAAGGTCTTGAATGAGATCACTCAATTCCGCTTGACTCAGTCTGTGCGGTTTATCATTTGTTTCCTTAAAATCAGGGTCGTGAGATGTGCTAGGCTGGCTGAGTTCTTCTGCACTATCTTCATTTTCCACTTCAAGTTCATAACTGTGGGGTGGGGTAGGTATTGGTAAACCATCTGAATGTAGAATTGGTCGAGTAGCCGAAGGAATATTTGGTATTGAACTGTTCTTTTTTTCTTTGTTGACAATCCCGACTTTATTGGTGGAGTCAAGCATAAATAGCAGTCATTTATATGGTTTGTAGGCTCCCGCCAAACCATGGGCACAGCAAAAGGCATAGATCTTTTTTTATTTTTCAGCCATTCTCTTAAAGTAACTGAACAAGAGTTAAAACATATATGTGGAGCCCACGACTTATCTTGGTCACCTACCGTAACTCCAAAATAATGCTTATAAGCAGTCTTAACAGCAAGAGTAAGATTGTGTTTCAGTGACGAAAATGTTACTTCACCACAAATGTAACAAAAGTTATTCACTGAATTCACACAACTTCGTGGCATTTTGGTTTAGTACACTTAAATATCACTCCAAAACATTACATTCGAATAAGAAAGCAACAGAAACCACATCAAGCACTATCTGAAGAACTGAAATCAAGTATATAACCTCAAAATAGCTGTACAACTGTTGGTTTTGTCAGTTAACAGGCGTACCAACATCCAAAAACTAAATTTCTCGACAAAGTGAAAGCTGAGCATTAAAAAATGACATGTTACTGTATCTTGAAAACAAGAGCTAATTGCTCATTTTCGAGGTGATTTTTGAACTCAGGGGGTGAAAATACATAATAACTGGGTATTTTTAAGCCCGAAACAAATTCATTGTTATTCAGTGTTATCGGTTTTCATTAATATTTTGGTATGAAAAATAGCAATAAAATTGACACAACTAATTATAATGTTCACATGATTTTGAAACATATAGCGTTAAATTTAAAGTTTTTGATGTTGTCTAATGATCAATCTTTCGCTTCATCAAAATTTCAGATTTAAAACACAAAATTTAAAAACAAAAGCTACCATTTTGTGCAGACTAAAACCGCAGACGCCTGTTTAATACTGATAAAAGTATTCGCATTCACTAAAGAACCCTTTAACTTTGAGTATAAGGACACATGTAGAGACACAACATAAATATGAATGTAAATGTCATTATTTACTCGAATATCAGTATTTATATTTGTGTTCGTGTGTTTTGTAGTACATTGTGAAAATGAAAATAAAAGGGTATGAAATTAAAGTCAATGCAAAATACAAACGTTTTTTCTTATATTCATTCAAACAGCCATTAAGGATAATAAAACAAATGACAAAACACAATTCACCCACTACAAAATATTTGTATTCATTTACTCATACAAAACTTCCCTTTTAAAAGAAAGAATTTTATTGCAACACAATGAAAGTCAGTGGCAACACGTAGTGAATGAGAGATCTGGCTGTTGCTGTTTAAAAATGAAAATTTAAAAATGTTGGAATACTGAATAGGAAATTTTTTCTAAAAAAAAAAATAGGAAATTGTTGTTAAATTCAAATGAAATTAACTGAAATCGTTTAGAAAAATAATTTAAACATGCGACAAAAATGTAGGTTTAATTCGCTTTTCTTATTTTCTGGTATGAATCTGACAAAAGTAAAAAGGATGCTTCAGCGATATTTAAACTAAAATGGAATTTGTGAAAGGAACAGTGGGTTGAGTGACAAAAAAAAGCTTTTTTTAATTTAACTCATACCTGTATACCCGATACAATTTCCCCCGGGGGTTCCAATTGTCACTACAGAAATGGCAAATGCTTTGACGCGGTTCACTCGGGGAAAATAGTGGCACCAGACGCTAGGGTTCCTAGAGCCTAAATCTGGAAGAAAAGTTCTGTGAAAAAAAATCGCGGGTCCTCTTCGAGGCCCGACCAGTGCCCAAAGGACTGGTACCACGGGAATCGGTGGCCCCACAGAGAGCCTATCCTCTCTGTGACCGGTTATTGGTGAGGTCCCCTTCGGGGGTACACGTTTTGGTTGTGGTTTAAGATCGATTAATGTAGGTATGGTGCAAGGTCGATCAAGTGTGCTGTTGCACTCTCAACAGACGGAGTTTGGATAGTCTCCAAACCCCTAAGCAAGAGGCTATTATATGGATCTAGGCTTGCCTTGGATAAGGCTTGCCATATTTTATATAATATGGCTACTCATTGTGACTGTATCACACACAAATTGCGATTGGTGGCAATCGTAAAGTGTTGTTATACTACACAATGGGGGCGCTAGTCTACGCTTACATTTCACTCGGTGATAAGACCACCGTGAGATTAGGCCAACTAGGCAGGTACTCACGTTAATCTTGTTCCACAATAATATAAAGGTATAAAGGATGCAATAATATAAAGGTATTTATATTTTTGAGATACAACAATATTCGACGTATGAATATTTTATTTAACTTTCTGTTTTTTTTTTTAAATTTGTATTATCATCGCCTTTATCATATCCTCAAAGTATTTTTCCTCTGCATTTTATGGTGGGATGAGAAAAACTGTTTCTTTACGGGTCAAAAAGTCATTGTCAATATGTTAGACGTAACCCTTATACTCCATGTGAGTCATGCTACGTTTTTCCGGCTTTAGAACATGGAGGTTCCGAAATAAATTTTTGTGATTTCTACTAAACACTGGCCCTTTATTTTGGATAAAGGGAAACTGGAAAGCCCACCTTTACGTCAATATATTGGAAATTGTATAATTGTGTATACATATATATAATTGTGTAACAAATTATTCAAAAAGGCAACGACTCAAAACTCACTAGTAGAGCAGCAAAATCGTGGTTAATGGCATTTATGCACAAACCCTGGACATTAAAGAAGCAGTTTTCAAATCAAATCCAAAAAATTAATAAGAATTGTGGAACGTTTTAGAATCTGCATGGCGAAGCATTTCAGAGAAGAAATGTCAAAAGCTAGTTATCTCCATGGCGTGGCGAAGGTTCGCAGTTATACAAAATAAAGGATTTTCTACAAAATATTAGCTAAAATCTGTAATCTGAAATAAAAATTCATAAGCTGAATGTACACAAAAAAAATTTTTTTGCTTCAGTGAAAGGTTTTAACTAGTTTTAGACACAAATTTAATTCAATGTTTTATTGATTCATTCATTTATTTAAAAAAGAATATAATTGAATCAATTAAAAAATTAATTAAAACTGTTTCTGAAAATAATTAAAACCTTTAATTGGAAAAATTATTTTTTTGTGTATACATGACACATCAGTTAATAAATTTAAAAAAGAATTTAAAAAATATTATTTAATTTTTTTTTAACCATTAAATTACAGTTCAAAAAGTTTGTAGATTCACAATTTATTGTTTAACTTTAATTTCGATTTTGGTCCTAACAAGCCAATATCGTTTACTTCTTTTTATCCTCAGCTGTCTTTGTTAGCTTTAATGTAGCCTCCAGGTTAATTTTCTGTCTAAAGTAATTCTTAGATGCTACTTTTGGAAGTTAAATAATAAATGACCATAAGACGGTTATGTGATTAACGATGAAAGGACGAAGGGAGAGAGCGCTTGTTTCTAGCTCTTTTGTTTTGTGTCTATATATTCTAGAACTAAATAATTGTTTATGATGAATTTAAACAATTTATTGTAGAGAAAATTATACTTCTTAACAATTAGGAAAACATATAATGCACCCACTTTTATTACACGGTGCACTGTATGACGATTATGTTGCCATGGCAGGGTTTGCTTTGTTTTGTGCATAATACAAATTAGTGAATGTGTATAAGGATTTATTTCTACACGTAATTTGGTTTATGAACTCTTATCATTGTAGACAGACAATATTTTTGCAGAAAATGATGATGATGATGCTAAAAATCCTTTGCATAAATGAGCACAATATACACACAGTTATTTTACAGCATGTAATATTATGTATACTCACACATACAATTTTTACACATATTCATAAGTAGATGAACACAACTTTTACTGTAATTTTTAGGAATTGCATTATATTCAGTTTTCCTGCTGAAAGCTTAAACTACGATTATATCATCGGGTTTCGAAACAAATACACTGACTCGAATAATTTATCTTACCTACATATGTAGTTCATTATAAAGGGTGTTTTTTATAGAAGTATAGAACTTTAAGTTGCAATAAAACAAGGATGGATTATTCGATTGACATGAATGTTATTTATACGAAAGATAATCTTGTGGCATTACATTTTAAATATGATTTCTGGCATATGACCGCCACGGCTGGCGCGTATTTTCATGACTTTTTCATTTGTGGCCGTATATCGGCAATAACACGGCGAATGTTGTCTTCTAAATTGTCAAGCGTTTGTGGCTTATCCGCATAGAACAATGACTTTACATAGCCCCACAGAAAGTAATCTAGCGATGTTAAATCACAAGATCTTGGAGGCCAATTCACATTCACGTGAAATTAGGCGGTTACCAAACTTTTCTTTCAATAAATCTATTGTGGCACGAGCTGTGTGACATGATGCGCCGCCTTGTTGAAACCACATCTCCTGGACATCATGGTTATTCAATTCAGGAATGAAAAAGTTAGTAATCATGGCTCTATACCGATCACCATTGACTGTAACGTTCTGGCCACTATCGTTTTTCACTCCAAATCCGGCAGTTTTGTTTGTTGATGTAGCCATTCAACTAGAAGTGCGCTTCATCGCTAAACAAAATTTGCTTATGAAAATCGGGAACAACGGTAATCTCGTTTTTGGCTCTTTCGACGAATCTACGCCTTACTTGATGATCGTTTGGCTTCAATTCTTGCACGAGTTGGTTTTTGTAAGCACGCAAACCAAGATCCTTCCGCAAAATCTTCCATAAAGTGGATGGACAAAGATCCAATACCTGTGATCGATGGCGGATGGACTCATTCGGATCTTCCTCAATGCTACGCTCTACAGCAGCAATAGCTTCTTCTGTACGCACCGTACGGCGTCTCTGGGGATGCGAGTCATCAATAAGAGTAAACGTTTTGCGAAAACGTTCCATGGTTAATCGAATTAACTGCTCTGATGTATTATTTTGTCGACGATAAAATGGACGTAGTGCGCGATACCTTTTCCGCACAGAACCATTATTTTCGGAATAAAATTGCACTATTAGCAAGCGTTGTTCAGGCGTGAGTCTATTCATGATGAATTGCCAAACCAAACTGAGAATAAATCACTTGACGGCTGTTAAATCGGTCGCCATCTTGAAAAGTAATGCCAACTTAAAGTTCTATACCTCTATAAAAAACACCCTTTATAATTAAATTGCTGTTTATGATTTGTAAATCGTCTAGAAAACTTTTATATTTTTTGAGTTATTTCTATACAGATTTTCTAGTAAACAACATGTAGATAAATATGTAAATGTAGTTTGAAAAGTATATACATAGAATACAAAAAATACAAAATACAATAATATTTCAGATATTTTTAAACAATTTAAAAGAAACCTCGTAAATTATTCTTTTTTTTCTTTTTTCTTTATATGATATTGGTTGACGTATGGGTCATGTATTATTCATTTTACCCACGGCCTCAACCTCTGGAACATTTTATAATTCCAAGTTTTCTTATTTTCAACAACATATTGAACTGAAGATCGAGCTCTATAAATAGCTTCCATTTCGATTTTTAATAGTATTTTTATCGATATTATTATTTGAATTTACCTTAAATTTTAATAAAGTACAAATCAGAAAGCCGATTCAAATTAGTCCATTTTATAGCTGTTTGTTCTATCCTCAATTTGCTAAGCCGTTTGCAAGATTTTTATAAAATGTTTATAGTATAACGGAAATTGTTTGAGTCACTGTATGTATATACAATGTAAATTATAAAACTATAATGTTTTATTTGAAATGAGATGCTGTTGCTTATGCTGTTTTTGGAAATGTTGCTATGTGATTTCCATGCTTCCTGCTTTTCAAAACAGAAACTAAAACAACAGGATATATCAAAGCACTCTTGGGATCTACATATAACCTTAAGTTTTACTTTTACTCGAACTTCATTTTCCTTTTTTATAATTCCCATATGATCTCCTACTGCTCTACGTATCTACATATATTTCTTAAATAAAAAGTTTATTTTCATTTTCTAAAACTTTTCAATATTGAAGCACTCGTAGTTTATAGGCGATGTGAAAACATTTTTGTTTTCAATTTCATTAAAGTGAGTTTCTTTTAGAACTTTTATTTTCATTATGTCTGCAACACAAAATAATGAAAAACATTGCAACCAGGAAATTGTATGGCAAATTCGTACATTTGTTAATGGGAAAAAGGTGGATGATGAGTCTTACATTTTTTAATAGTTAACCAGTTCCGGTATTGCTAGAACCTTTAACCTCTGAAAATGCTCTAGATTTTTTATTAGAATTGTATAACTAAGGATATTTGATTTATTTATTTATTTATACTTTATTATAAAATTTCAATTCTTTATAAAGAAGTGACTAGAAATTATCAGATTTTTGTAAGCGATGAAAAAAATATGTTTTTTTTTCCTAGAAATAAACGTATAAAAATTGAAAGTGCCATATCCACAGCCAAGATCATTGGTTTATTATATGTAGATTTTACCGAATAAAGCAATTACACTTAATTAATTGCTCTGTAGTTTGCGTTGTTTTTGATACATGGGAAAGCAAAATAAAAAAATATAGTCATGTAATTTTTCTGTGAAGGAATTTTCCTTTTTACACGTTTTTTGTCCCCATAACGTCACCGTTAAAATACTATGGGACAACAGGTTTTAGGTATTATTATTAATGGAGGAGAAATATCGAAGCAGACTACTTCTTAACGGGTCCCTTTTCGACCACCTTCCGTCCTCTATGATTATAGACAACCGAAATCGCGCAGTCTCTGGTAATTGCTAGCATGCTAGCCAGTGCCGGATATTCACAATCGCACATTGTGTGTGCGCTACTGTCCCAGCCTCTTCCAGCTTAGAGTACATCTATTGTATGTCAGTACCTTACTGGCCTTCCTGCCCATGGATTCTTTAAGCAACATTCGAGACTTCCTATACGTAGTGGTCTCCCTCCACCTTTTCAGTTTTATTGAGTCCTCCCATTGTAGGACCTTAGCTCGTATTATGCCAATAATCAGCGCTACTCTAATTTCTGCTCCACAGAAATTTACAGCAGATCTCATTTTTGCTATCTGATCTCCTGCTGCATTTCCAGCTGTGCCTATGTGTCCCTTAACCCACATCTGTTAAGTTTTAAAATACATTCCAGCATTAGTCTGCAGTATACCTTTACCTGCCTCATACGCTTTATAACCCGATGGTTGTCAAGTGCAATAAGGACCTTTCTCCCTTGTACCTGACATTCAAGCAGGTGGTCCAACGCATGCAGCAGCGCAAGCAGTTCTGCCTGGTAAACGGAGGCGTACTCTCCCAAAAGCAGACTACAGGACAAGTTCAGCTCAGCTGAGTATACACCTGCTTCTGCTCCACCAATAATATGAGAACCATCAGTAAAGATGCTGATGTAGTTCTCCATATACTCATTGTGTATAACGCCTTCCGCAATGAGTGTCCGATGCAGTCTTTGGACTAATGAATAAGTCCAACGGCTGCTATCCCAATATTGCCTCAAATACCTGTGTTGGACCAGTACACATTGCGCCACATATAATCATACAAGCAATCCTCTGAACTCCATCTTAGGTGGTAGGTTAGGAACTCCATCTTACTTACGCTTAATTGTAATCCGAGAGGCTTTTGGCCACCAAACCACAGATTCATAAGTTATTATGGGTCGCACAATCATTGTGTAAATCCAGAATGCAGCCTTTGGAAAGATTCCCCAATTACGGCCACAAGCTCGTTTACACTGATGCAAAATCCTTTTGGCTTTCCGTATCGTTATTTCAATATGTTCCTTATCCAGAGTAACTCCCAGATAATTCACCTTCCTTGAAAATCGGATTTCCGATCCGAAAAGCATTAAGAATCCAACCTCTATACCATTCCTCCCACGAGTAAAGAGCATTTATGGTTAGCCCCTGCCCAACGCACCATGCCTTAGTTGTTATGAGAGCCTCTCTCATACATCCTGCCATTAGCTAAATTTAGGATTTTATCAGGGAGACAAGTGTTTTTTCGTTATTATAAGTATGCTTTTAGCTTGAATGACTGATAAACTAAAAGGAAGAACATCTTGTTTGGTGTTGCCATGTTTTGTCATCTATAAAGTTGCCGTATCTTCTAATCAATGAAGAAAAATAAATTCATGTTAATTTACTTTGGCATTGAAAAATAAAAATGGAAAACAAATCTCGTTTGTTGCATGTAAAATATTTTCGTTTGTTTGTGTACAGGTAACTAATTTGTGGTTTGTTGAAAGTAAACAAATAAATGAAAGGAATGATGTTGCCACTACATTTTTAAAACCAATTTATTTTGTCAAAAGTAGTCACACCGACTTCCATACTACCATTCTTGTACTACCATATTTTCAAAAATGTTAATTTTATTGTACAATGAAGTTGTAATAAGGAAAAATAGTTATTGTTCACTTCATCGCTCACTTGAGCAAAAGTGAAATTTAACTAAAACGTACTTTAAAGGCAAGTTATAATAATGAACCTTACTTTTATACTGCTTCAGTTATGGTTTATGTATTTACTTTATATAGAGGTACCCATGCCAGCATAAAATTCTATATTTTATATAAAATTCTAGAATTATTGTAGTGTTGTATAAAGAGTGTTTAAAATATCCCGCTGATAAAAATAAAAGGTGCTGTCAAGTTTGCAGTACGTTTAAATCGGTAAAACTGCGTTCTTTCACTAATTTTTCTCTGTATTCTCTTGGAAATGAGAATAATATCCTTTTATTTTTTTTAAGACTCAGGCAATTATTGCTTTGGAAAGCTTCACCCATGGCAACACTGCAATTGCACTTATGATTTTTAGAACAGTGTTGCAGCGCCTCTGGTGTTATGCAGGCTTGTTAGTTTGAAGCTAGCATAGCCAATTTATAATTATTTTACTTCGTCGGCGATTTAGTGCTATGTGGCAATACCGGCGTAGGAGGGCGCTGTGATATGCATTATTATAAAGATAATTAATACATATCAGAAAAATTTTGATGTTGCCACGGCTGAGTATTAAAGTCTTGAGCATGCTTTAGTAGTCAACGTTCTAACCGCTTGAGCTGCAGCACCTCCAAGATGCTAAGGTAACTTTATTAAAGTTCATCCAATAGTTTTTACGTGATGTGTAGACAGACAGACATACCGACAGACAAAAATATTTCATGAACAGAATTGGCCCTGTTACAGTTTTATTATATGTATGTATAGTTTTACAATTAAGTGACTATAGTGCATTGGAAAAAATTGCATATATGCGGGTCAAATTCCGGCATATGTACACAATGTGTAACATTTACACGTGAAATATAGACGACCCTATTCGCATCGTTTTTACCCTTCATCTACTCTTATTTCCCTTTTTCGTAAATGATGAAACTTAAAACACAACTCATATGGGGAGTTTAAAAGTTTTACAGTTTACGATGAGTTAGTAATCAGAAAAGTGTAAAATCGTTAAATTTTTATCACGCCACAGTTTCAGTGCTTGCAGTGCTGGACGTTTACTTTACTTAAGATTTGAAAAGATCATCAAGACTGAGGTGAGCAGTATTTTGTTAACTCTACTGCAGTATGTAAGTTTGCCTAAGTTTGGAATCTAGGATAACACCTAGATATTTTACCCTTTCACCCTTTTCGTTCACAATATTCCTTTTCTGAGCATTAACGGTCAGACCACTTTCAGTTCTTATTTTTTTCATTTTATAACAATTGATAGTTTAACAGAAAAAAGGGAAAATTTAAAGAGAATATTAAGATTTATATCCTCACAGGACACACCATGATGTGTGTAAACACTCAAGCTATGTTTAAGTTGGTGAAGGCAGTACATGAACTGGCTTGTAACAGTATTCGAAATTGCCATAAAAAGCGAAAACTAAAAACGAAACTTAAATTTTTTCCTCTGTCTAGACAGGTGAAAATGCGAAAAAAAATCCAAACGAATGTATTGAAACAATAATATTCAGTTGCGGAAATATCTTGATTTATGTTGCTTGCCCATACGTAAGTACGTGTACATATGAATGTGAACACTAGACATGTAAAACAATTTAGCACAGTTTAACAGTTGAAAGACTTTTTCGTCGCTACTGATTGCAAATCCAATTTATAATGTCATAACTTTTAATTGCCTTTGGAAAAATGAGGATGACGGAAGTTAATAAAAGGAAAAAAAATAATCAAATTTAAAATATTCAAACAATATCAATTTAGGATTCCAGGACATGGTAAAAAGGATTAACAGGATATTGTTTCAATCGCATTAAATTCGATTTATATTAAATACTTTTATTTAAAACTAAAATAAAAAACATCTATATTTTTTGTTTAAGAAAACTAATCATTCAACCCTAAAATAAAAAATGGTTTACCTCTGTATGTTTTTCTAACACTTAAACCATTCTACTCATAAGTTTGATTTTTATTTTTTTCAATAATTTTTATTTTTTTTTTAAATATAAGTAAACATTGATAAATGATAAAAAGCTTTTATGTTGAGGGTGTTTGTTATTCCCTTTTTGATTGCTGATATCAATAAACCGAATACCAAATTATGATAAAGTATAAAAAAATTAACGAACAATTTACGATTAAAAAGACGCGTGTCTCTTGGCATCATGTTTCAATTATTTCGGTAATCACAACAGGATAAAAATTATAGCACAAGTGCAGTAGAAATATTGAAGCGATTAATCGAATAAATTGAAATTTCTTTATTTGTGCTCGTAAAGTATATAAATAAAGAAATATAAATAAAGAAATAAATTGAAATTAATATAATTTTTTATCAAATAAGTATCTTTATGAAAGTGCCCAGTAAAAAATACTGCTTCGCCGTATGCAGGTTTGTAAGGGAATGATGAGTAGTTATTGCTTACAAACCTGCTCACGTATGACATGATATTTGTTCACGAAATCATACTCATTCGCATGATCTGTCAAAAACAGCATGTGTGGATTAGAAATGTATGTGTGTGACAGACTTTTTGACAGGTCTGTATGATTTGATAATCTTTCGAAAAAAATCATAAAATAGTATTTTTCCATGCGATCAGAGTTGCAAAATCTTTTTTGTATGATAGTGTGGCATCTACATCGCCATTTTGAAACGATTTTTGAGTACGACAGAATTCTGTCAGATGTTTTTGTGATTGAATCGTACGATTGTGTAGGATAGTGAATCCTGGCCTTTTCGATATCCTAAAATCATACCTATTATTTTCGTTATTCGTCGTAGCTCCTCGCAAATTAAAATTTTTGTAAAAAATTCATGTTTAATAAAAACATAACATTTTCTGTCATACCAAATTGCATTTGTTTAGTCAACATTTATGTGTTTATTATAAAGAGCTTTTGTGTGGCCAAATAGTGTGCTACTTACAAAAAATCAAATTTTTGTTTGCTGGGTGGGCTTATGTGAAAACTGTACTTAACTAGCTGTCCCCACACACGTTGTATGCGTCCTAATAATATTTTGTTCGATTTTTCTTTGCAAGTAATCCACACCAAATTTTAGGACTCTTAAGTAATTACTTTATATAAAGGTACCAATCCCTGAATAAAATTCTAAAATTTATATTAAACTCAAAAATCATTGTAAACCTCTATAAAAGGTTTTTAAAATATTTTAATAACAATATAATTCCTCAAAGTAAAAATACAAATCAAATATAAATTTTATTCAATTGGCTATTTGGCAGTAAGTACTTCATATTTTGTCATTATGTATTTTAAAACGGCGCTATCTGCTGCGCAACTGTGCATCACTTTCAAAAAAATGTGCCTCCTTAATGTATTTTTCATATTTTGTCATTATGTATTTTACAATACCGCCATCTGTTGCCAAACCGTGTTTAAAATATCCCATTTTTAAACCGGAAATTGCAGTACCTTTAAACCGGAAACTGCGTACTTTCACTGGTTTTTCACCACTTTATTTTGGAAATGAAATATTTTTGAGGAAAAAGCGTATCCTATAAGGTACCTCCTCACAAATTTTATTAAATTCGAACACAGACAGAAAGATAGACAGACAGACAGACAGACAGACAGACAGACAAGAAATGAGGTACTATTTTATTGTATGCATAGTTTAGATTTAAAAAAAACCTTATGTGAATCACCCAACTGCTTTTTAGGGTTCCGTACACAAAGTGTAAAAACGAAACCCTATTGTTTTCGCTACAATGTCTGTCCGTCTGTCCGTCTGTCCGTCTGTCCGTCTGTCCGTCTGTCCGTCTGTCCGTCTGTCAGCGCCTTTTATCTCTGGAACCGTAATAGGTAGACTCTTGAAATTTTCACAGATGATGTATAGTTGTTGCCGCTATAGCAACAAATACTAAAACTTATAGGGTGTTCCAATAGAGAGGTGTTATTTACGAAAATGTGTTTATTTCTTGAACTGTAGGAGGGATACACTTGAAATTTACAAACAGTTATTAAAACTTAGTTCACTATATAAACAAGTATAAAAAAATAAAACTAAAAATTAAAGGGTGTTCCGATAGTGGTGTGAAATGCATGTATAAGGCATAAGTTTTGTACCATAATAGGTAGACTCTTGAAATTTTCACAGAAGGTGTATAGCGATGGCCGCTATAACAACAAAAATTAAAACTTATAGGGTGTTCCGATAGGGAGGTGTTATTCACGAATATGTGTTTATTTCTTGAACTGTAGGAGCATACACTAAAAATTTACAAACTGTAATAAAAACGTAGTTCGCCTTATATAGAAGTCTAAAAAATAAACCTAAAAATTAAAAGGTGTTCCGATAGTGGTGTTATTTTGATTTATAAATCCTAAGTTTTGAATCTTAATAGAATCTTGAAATTTTTACAGAAGGTGTATAATTTTGGCCGCTATAGCAACAAATAACAAAATTTATAGGGTGTTCCGATAGCGAGGTGTTATTTACGAATATGTTTTTATTTCTTACAAACAGTAATTAAAACTTAGTTCGCTTTATAAACAAGTCTGAAAAAATAAACCTAAAAATTAAAGGGTGTTCCGATAGTGGTGTGCTTTGTATGTGTAAGGCCTAAGGTTTGAACCATAATAGGTAGACTCTTGAAAATTTTACCAAAAGTGTATTACTGCGGCCACAATAGCAAAAAATATTAAAACTTATAGGGTGTTCCGATAGAGAGGTGTTATTTACGAATATGTGTTCATTTCTTACAAACAGTAATTAAAACTTAGTTCGCTTTATAAACAAATCTGAAAAAATAAACCTAAAAATTAAAGGGTGTTCCGATAGTGGAGTGATTTGCATGTATAAGGCCTAAGTTTTGAACCATAATTGGTAGACTCTTGAAAATTTTACCAAAGGTGTATAACTATGGCCGCTATAGCAAAAAATATTAAAACTTATAGGGTGTTCCGATAGAGAGGTGTTATTTACGAATATGTGTTTATTTCTTACAAACAGTAATTAAAACTTAGTTCGCTTTATAAACAAGTCTAAAAAAATAAACCTAAAAATTAAAGGGTGTTCCGATAGTGGTGTGCTTTGTATGTGTAAGGCCTAAGGTTTGAACCATAATAGGTAGACTCTTGAAAATTTTACCAAAAGTGTATTACTGCGGCCACAATAGCAAAAAATATTAAAACTTATAGGGTGTTCCGATAGAGAGGTGTTATTTACGAATATGTGTTCATTTCTTACAAACAGTAATTAAAACTTAGTTCGCTTTATAAACAAATCTGAAAAAATAAACCTAAAAATTAAAGGGTGTTCCGATAGTGGAGTGATTTGCATGTATAAGGCCTAAGTTTTGAACCATAATTGGTAGACTCTTGAAAATTTTACCAAAGGTGTATAACTATGGCCGCTATAGCAAAAAATATTAAAACTTATAGGGTGTTCCGATAGAGAGGTGTTATTTACGAATATGTGTTTATTTCTTACAAACAGTAATTAAAACTTAGTTCGCTTTATAAACAAGTCTGAAAAAATAAACCTAAAAATTAAAGGGTGTTCCGATAGTGGTGTGCTTTGTATGTGTAAGGCGAAAGTTTTGAACCATAATAGGTAGACTCTTGAAAATTTTACCAAAAGTATATTACTGCGGCCACAATAGCAAAAAATATTAAAACTTATAGGGTGTTCCGATAGAGAGGTGTTATTTACGAATATGTGTTTATTTCTTACAAACAGTAATTAAAATTTAGTTCGCTTTATAAACAAGTCTGAAAAAATAAACCTAAAAATTAAAGGGTGTTCCGATAGTGGAGTGATTTGCATGTATAAGGCCTAAGTTTTGAACCATAATTGGTAGACTCTTGAAAATTTTACCAAAGGTGTATAACTATGGCTGCTATATCAAAAAATATTAAAACTTATAGGGTGTTCCGATAGAGAGGTGTTATTTACGAATATGAGTTTATTTCTTACAAACAGTAATTAAAACTTAGTTCGCTTTATAAACAAGTCTAAAAAAATAAACCTAAAAATTAAAGGGTGTTCCGATAGTGGTGTGCTTTGTATGTATAAGGCCTAAGTTTTGAACCATAATAGGTATGTAGACGCTTGAAATTTTCACAGAAGGTGTGGCCGCTATAGCAACAAATATTAAAACTTATAGGGTGTTCCGATAGAGAGGTGTTATTTACGAATATGTGTTTATTTCTTACAAACAGTAATTAAAACTTAGTTCGCTTTATAAACAAGTCTGAAAAAATAAACCTAAAAATTAAAGGGTGTGCCGATAGTGGAGTGATTTGCATGTATAAGGCCTAAGTTTTGAACCATAATTGGTAGACTCTTGAAAATTTTACCAAAGTTGTATAACTATGGCTGCTATAGCAAAAAATATTAAAACTTATAGGGTGTTCCGATAGAGAGGTGTTATTTACGAATATGTGTTCATTTCTTACAAACAGTAATTAAAACTTAGTTCGCTTTATAAACAAGTCTAAAAAAATAAACCTAAAAATTAAAGGGTGTTCCGATTGTGGTGTGATTTGCATGTATAAGGCCTAAGTTTTGAACCATAATAGGTATGTAGACGCTTGAAATTTTCACAGAAGGTGTATAACTGTAGCCGCTATAGTAGCAAATACTAAAACTTATAGGGTGTTCCGATAGAGAGGTGTTATTCAGGAATATGTGTTTATTTCTTGAACGATAGGAGGCATAGTCTCCAGATTTAAAAACAGTAATTAAAGCTTAGTTCGCTATATAAACAAGTATAGAAAATAAACCTAAAAATTAAAGGGTGTTCCAATAGTGGTGTGATTTGCATGTATAAGGCCTAATTTTTTAACCATAATATTAGACTCTTGAAATTTTCACAGAAGATGTGGCCGCTATAGCAACAAATATTAAAACTTATAGGGTGTTCCGATAGAGAGGTGTTATTCACGAATGTGTGTTTATTTCTTGAACTGTAGGAGGCATACAGTAAAAATTTAAAAACAGTAATTAAAACTTAGTTCGCTTTATAAACAAGTCTTAAAAAATAAACCTAAAAATTAAAGGGTGTTTCGAAAGTGGTTTTATTTACATGTATAAGGCCTAAGTTATGAACCATAAAAGGTAGACTCTTGAAATTTTCACAGAAGGTGTATAACTGTGGCCACTATAGCAATAAATACTAAAACTTATCGGGTGTTCCAAAAGTGCGTGTTATTTACGTTTATGTCTTTTTTTTGAGCTGTAAGAGGAAACCACTTACAATTTGCAGAATGTAATTAAAACTATGTTAGTTTTATAAACAAGTATACAAAATTGAACTTAAATATTAAAGGGTGTTCCAATAGTGACGTGATTTGCATGTATATATCCTAAGTTTTGAATGAATAGGTGGAATCTTGAAATTTTTACAGGAGGTATATAACTATGTCCACTATAACAAATAATAAAAATTAAAGGGTTTTCCGCCAGTGACGTGATTTGCATGTATAAAGCCTTATTTCTTGAACCGTAACAGGTAGACTCTTGAAATTTTGTACAGAAGATGTGTTGCCACGGCCGATATGACAATTACTAAAAATTAAAGGGTGTTCCGACAGTGACATGTTTTTCACTTATAGTGACTTATTTTGTAATCGCAATAAGTAGACTCTTAATATATTTATAGAAAGGAAGTTGCCATGGCCACTATAATGAATAATAAAATTAAAGGGTGTTCCGACAGTGATAAGATTTTATAAACCGTAATAGATACCCTCTTGAAATGTTTACAGTAGATGTAGTACTTCGGCCGCTATAACAAATATTTAAAATTGAAGTGTGTCCATTAGTAACGTGTTTTTCACGAATATTACCGTATTTTTTTAACCGCAATAGGTAGGCTCCTGATATTTTAATAGAAAGTGTATTACCATGGCCGCTATAAAATCAATTACATATTAAAATTTAAAGGGTGTTCTAATTATGATGCGATTTTCGCGAATATTACTTTAATTTTAAAATTTAAGGGTGTCCCATAAGACATAAAGAAATAAACAACTGGAATTTTTAAATTATACTGAACATAGTACGGAACCCTACGTGTGTGAGTGTAACTCGCACTTAACTAATTTATTTTTTATTGCCTTTCAATACACCTTTCTAGCCCTGTACCTCCTTAGGTCGAGACCAGGCAATGACAAAAACGGGCAAGCTGCAGAAAAATTACGAAGAACTATTAAAGGGGGCACGCAATGAGCGACTGAGCGGCGAAGCTCAGGAATAGAACTTGTTCTAATTTTTAAGTTGTTTCTAAGCGATTATAAGTAAAGATGAACAAAGTTAATTGCGGAAATTGCTTCTTTTTGTTTTGTGTTACTGGTTTTAGTATTTTAAAACACCATTCTAAATGATTGTACGGACAGTTTAAATAACAGCAAACTCTACATATGTATTAAGTGCTTTCTTCTATGTGTTATAATTGTCATTTATTGCGTCGCTATACACTACTGTGAACAATTAATTAAAAATTAGTAATATAATATTTAAAAAAAATCAAGCAGGTCTTTACGGATTGACTTATGAGTACATATTTAATAAAAAAAAATCACTCTCAGTCCTTACAGATATCAGCACAAAAGCAATAAAGGCTCCAAAAATTTTTTGTAATGTACAATGAGGAATAAAGATCCGTTTCATCATTTACAGGGTTAACGCGATAACAAAAAATGTTCACCTAATGGAAAAACACTCAGTGTCTTTTCAAAACTACACGGTTACCCGATTCAATTCAACGAGTCAAGGTTAAAAATGAGTCTACTTTTGTTTTGCAAAAAATTTCTATTACATTATTTATCAATTTTTCATAGTTGTTTATTGTTCCTTTAGCGGATGCGATAACATAATGAATTAGTTAAAGTCAATTGCATTTTTGCACTCTCTTTCACACACATGTACACAATGACTCGTGCGATAAAAATAACATTAAATATCCTTAGGTGGTAAACCTTAAAAGGGTGTCCTTATTATTATTGTAAGAATTTCATAGTAGACAAAAGTTTACTAATATTTTCAACATAAATATTGAACCATAATCAAAAGATGAAAATATTTTGCAGACGTTTTGTCGCAAACGTTATCAAGAAATAAATTAAAGTCATCTTCAGTCATGTGGCATGAGCTTTGAAGTGCGCTGGGTGAAAATGTCGATGAATGCGTTCTTATTTACGTGGTTGTCTTTCGCTACACTTTTAGTTTGCCATACACTTAATGGTTTAAATAATGCCTCTAGTCATAATCTAATGTTAAACACGTGCCTAAGTCTACTGCTTTCAGTGTTTGTTCCACTAAATGATATGCTTTCTTCGATGGTTGTTGGGTGGGTGGGTGATAAAGTGTACTGTATTTAATATTTTTGTGGATGTGGTAGTTTATCGTGATTGTAGTTTCGTAAAGTTGTAAAAAATTGTTTGTAAAAAAATTTTGTGGTCATAGTTGTTATACGGTGAAGTTTATACAATTTGTCAATATTTGTTGTTTAATTTGTTGCATAAGTGAGATTCTTGGAGCTGCTTTAGCAGAGAAAATGTTGAGGTGACATTTTTTCTCTTTTTAGTTTGATCATGTTAGTATGTTAATATTTTAGTTTTATTATTTTAATTTCGTGTTAAATTCAGAAAAATTTAAAATAAATTGAATTAAATAATAAACAGCTATAAAATACGAATAACACAACGCTACCTTAGCTTCTAAATATTTTTTTTTTATATTTTAAAGTGTTAAAACAAGACATTAAATTTATCACTAGTGTGTTTTCCTTGTTTCCATTGATTTAATTATCTCCCAGTGTCTCTAATTGTATACCTGTTTTGAAATTAAATAATAGTTAAATGTCTTAAAATATTCGCAATATCAAATTTATATTCAATATTTTAAAATTTTTGAGATGTTATATAAAGCTGGCAAGTTTATCTCCAAATAAGTGGTTTAAAAATAGAAAAATTTGTTAAGTATTTAAACATCTTCCTAAAAGTTGTCATGTATGAATTTCTCACAAATTGTATTTTATTTAAATAAAAGTAAATCTCTTTCTAAGCATATTTTTACAATAAAAAATAAAGTATTTTTTCCCTTTTCTTTTCAGAAAACTTTTATCGCTTTAGACTTGTTGGTTGCCTGCAGTAGCTACGTGCGTTTGACAAGTACCAAGAAAGTTCGTAAACTAAACATATTTTCTTTTCTTTTATTTCTAAGATTATGGTTAAAATGACAATATTGTATTTTGCATTCATTATGGTTGTAAGTTTTCACAAAAATCTATACAAACTTATGTAAAGATTGTTTTTATTGTTTTCGTTTTTTTTTTTTTTTATATTTGACGCGTCGGTTTTCTTGTTAGAGTCAGTAGTTTATGACACTTTAGCAACAACAAAAAAGTAATAAAAGTGTCAAAAGTTTATTGTTTATTTATTGTTTTTTTATGCTGTTTTAAATCTTTGAGTTTATTCCGCTTGTTTTTTATGGTTTATCGATAACAATAAAAATAGCAACAAACAAATTGACATCGCATCACTTCGCTTGTTTAACGGAGGAGGTATAATACGGGGACATTTGTTTATCTCTCTATTAAAAAAACACATTGAAATCAGAAATATACATACAATTTTACAAATTGCACACTAAATGAAAAACACTCACTATTAAAAAAAAAACAAAATGTTTAGGAGAGGTAAATCACTCAAAGTCTTTTTTGTGTGGGTGGGGTTACCTAATAATTATGATTGCTTCGCAAATGGGTAGGGTCTAAAAAAATTGTTTACCTCTTTTGAACAAAAGTTTATCCTTTTATTTAAACTACTATACAATCTCATATCAACTCACTGAGCAATATACCGTGCTTATATAAAATAAAATTTGCGATACCCGTGCTTATATAAAATAAAATTTGCAATTGCACAAATACTTAAAAAATATTTTTTTTCAAATCTTGAATTATTGTAAAATTATTAAAATGTTTATAAACTTATAAAGAGGAGACACCGTTTTTATTGCACTACTACATCCTTAAGAGAAGAGAACTGCTGAGAAGAAGTATGGGGACTATTTTCGTAGTAATAGGAACTGGGCCCAGTTACATTTATGTATGTGAAGACATCCTCTCACATTAAAATGACGGTTTCATATATAAGATTATATCTGAAATCAGCTTGTTCACAATAGATTACTTAATAGCTGTCCTACTTATTTTTCCAAGAAAGCAAGTAATATCACTAACTTTGAAAAATATTCTTAAATGAGTCCCAGATAAATTTGTTACTACATTTAAATAAAAATTAAATTCTACTGATGTAACCTTGTAGAAATATACAACTTTCGCAAGCACTAAAAATATGTCATCTCAAAGTGTAAGTTTTCAACCGGACCCTATATATGTATGTATAAATTTTTAGTAGTAAATTAATAAATATTACTACTAGATCTTTTCAGCGCACACGAATTCTAACATTTTATTAATTTTTATTTTCACAAGTCTTGGAAACAACATTTTTAGACCAATTTTCGCCAATATCCCTCAGGGTAGGCTAGGTTGAGCGGCCATTTTGATGATTCAATGAATATCTATTCGTACAGTTCCCTGCAGAACTCTAGTACTCCCAGTCCATAAGAACACCATGAATTATAATTTGTTATAATATTCTGTCAGAATCTTTAATGCGCAATTTAGAGATTTTCATGCTATATTTTCCTTTTTGTGTACGAAACGCATCACTTTTTTCAACTTCTAAAAACGCTTAAAAATTTTAGCACAATCCAATGCTAAGTTTTAAAAATTTATGGCGCTTTTCTTTATTATATTTTCTTAATTTTCGTATATATTTTGTGGCAGTGAAAAGCACGAACAGTCAACTACTAAAGTTTTGGAAGAAATCGGAGTCAGTCAATATAGCAGAAAGTGTACAAGGCAAAAAGTTGTCAGTAATTCAGCATCGTACATAAAAACTCGGCACTTAACTGACATCAATGCGATTCCAAGAGTATGGCACTATTTATTCCTTAGCTATTCAGAAACAGTTTTTATTGCATGATTTGCTAAAATAAAGAAAAACAAAAGTCCAACCCTTTTATTGTAGCAAAAATAAATTATGATTTAAAAAATTGTTAAGGAATTTAATTTAATATTAACACACTACGAACTCATTGAACTGGAATTAAATAGATAAATACAAGCGACAGAATAATAAACGTTGATGTTAATGGAAAATACATCATAGAATTTTTGTTTACTTATTCTCTAATGTATTTAAAATAAGATACATTGTGAAATGTGCCCAGAAATCACTGCGATACCCTTTAGTGTTTTTGTTTTTAATCAAAATAATATTTTCTATAGACCTTTCTCTATTTATACAAGTATTTATTTAAGTTTAATTGTAGTCGGAATAAAATTTAAATGCAAAGATAATTTATAACGAACCATCAAAAAATTAGGGATTACCAAAAGAAGTATTTGAAACGTAACGACTTACTTTTGTGATTTTATTAAACTTAAAATACAAGACTAGTAATATTCTTAGTAGTTAGGTTAGGTTAGGTTAAACGGGCCGCCCGCAAAAACGCGAGTTCGCACGGAAGCCAATAAGGCCCATTGTGATGCCCCAACGATCATCAACCCCCACCATTCCCTTAAGAACTCCGATATCGGTGGTTCTTGTAAACCACCCGGAGCTTTTCACAAAGCCTAATAGGCTACTCAGTGTCACATCCCTGAGACAGTCCAGGTCCTGAAAGAATCTTTGACCCAGAAATTTGAGCCTACGCTCTTGAAGAGCCGGGCAGTCGCAGAGAAGGTGTTGAACTGATTCCTCCTCTTCCTCATCCATACAGCTTCTGCAGCACCCTCCACGAGAGATTCCCATACGATCCGACATACGTTCAATCATACAGTGTCCCGTTATAACACCAACCAGAAGTGCTAACGAGCTTTTCTCGAGGGTCAGTAGTGCCTTTGTCCTTTTTTTATCAATTGAGGGCCAAAGAATTCTAGATAATCTGCAAGTGGTTAATATAGACCACCTGCGAGCCGTTTCCTTCAGCGACCATTCTCCCAGTATGTTAGACATTTCGGCCAAGGGGATATTGATTTCCCCTTGGGCAACCGTCACATCCAGATTCGAACCGTTCCTCGCACATTGATCGGCCATCTCGTTTCCATGAATGCCCTCATGTCCTGGAACCCACATTATCCTTATACGATGTCGTTCAAGTAGGGCTAAAGATTGCTAACACACATTTAGATTTCACTACTTTTGAATTAAGGGCCTTAATGGCGGCTAGACTATCTACGAAAATATCGATAGCCGACGCCTCCATCGCAAGTTCCTCAATTTTCCTTGCCGCTACCAATATAGCATATATTTCAGCCTGGAACACGGTGCAGGTATCGGGAAGCCTAAGTGAAATTGAAAGATCAAGATCCTCAGAGAAGATCTCCGATCCGGTCCCCGTGTCTAACTTGGAGCCATCCGTAAATATTGAAACCGCATTATTTCTTCGTAGTTAAGTTTGGATAAAAAAAAAATCAACTGAGATATTGGCGTGCCGCATCTCTTAAATTTAACAGCAATTCCACATCCATATGGAATTGATAAGATAGCAAGTGCTAACGAATTTTTATATTTTAATAAAAAAAATATTAACTGTTGTTAATTTAAGTGCAAAACGAAGCCTACAGTTTACTCATTTTCTGCAAGCTTGTTTGGAGCAAGTTTTCAATGCGCTTATATTTTCTGGTTAAATGAGACAGACTTTGTAATCCTTAGCCACATGCTTTTTTAAGAATCGAAGTATAAGAAAGAAGTGTGCGATCTAAACTAAGGATAGATTATATGCTGATCCGCCAAATTATTTGTACTACTTCTATCTTCATGAATGTCAATTTTACTTTAATCTGTTGTAATATGTATGCACTTACACATATTACTGTTAATAAAAAAATGTAATTTAATTTTTTTTTTATTTGCTATTGAACACTTTTTATGAGCGTCAGCAATTCCGAAATTCTTTATTGAGAATTCGTGAGAAACTATGAATTGGAAAATTTACTATATTAACTTTTAAAAAAATTGTAAATAAAATTTAAAATTGATTAAAAATCAAATTCGTTCACATTCTATTGATTCTCAAAAAATGACGTTTTGATGCTCGCCAAAAATCAGCAGAAGTGTTCAGAAATACCAATACTACACATATTGTTTTTCATCCATCCATTCATTCTGTCCACTGTCTTTCTAGTTTAGGTGCCGAGAAATATGTGTACCGAAATTATTGACCTCCAAATATTAACGTGCTGATTGGCAATTTATTCGAATAGAATGGCATTCATTAACCTTTATAGCATATTCCTTCAACCATGTTGCTAAAGAAAATATACATATATATGCTTGTAAAAATTGCGACGCTAGCTGGGAATTTTCGTGAATGCTTAGAAAATTAAATTTACAATTGCACACATACTTAAAAATCATTTTTTTCAAATATCTTGAATTATTGTAAAATTATTAAAATGTTTATAAACTTATAAAAAGAAGACACCGTTTTTATTGCACTAATACATCCTAACGAGAAGAAGTCTGAGGACTATTTTTGTAGCAATAGGGAAAATTGTATATGTGCGGAATCGGCTGAAATATTTAAACAACAAGCATAAATTGGCTACCCAGATCCTACCATGGTTTTACTTAGCTAATTCGACCCTAAAAAATATTCTTTCCTTAGTATAAGTGTTGTGAGGAGGTACTTTAGTAACCTGATTCCATAATATGATACTTTTTCCGCTAAAATATCTTCTTTCCAAAAGAAATTGGAGAAAAATCAGTGAAAGTACGCCAATTTTTCTTACCGATTTAAAGGTACTACATACTTTGAAAGCGGGATATTTTAAACACGTTTGCGCAACAGATGGCGCTTTTTTAAAATAATGACAAAATATTAATTATTTACTGCCAAATAGGCTATTGAAAAAAATTTTTAGTTATTTCTTATTAAAATATTTTAAACACCTTTTACAGAGGTTTACAACAATTTTTTGAATTGTATATAAATTATAGCATTTTATTCAGATTGAGTACCTTTATATAAAGTAAATACGTAAAAGTCCTAAAATTTGATGTGGATTACTTTCAGAACAAAATCGAACAAAACTATTGTCAGGACGCACACAACGTGTGTGGGCACAGTTAGATTTATTATAAAAATAAAATTTATTTGTTGAGTGAAAAGCTAGTTCCTATACGTATTTTTGTTGTTGAAGAGAAGTAAGCACTTGCTGCAAGTAAACTTGTCCTATGTGAATCTGGTATAAGTTCTTATTGTTTTTTATTTTTATTAATTTTTTCAATTTTCTGTCTGTTGGGTTAAAAGTTGTGGGCGAAGTAGTTATGTGACAATTGTTGATGATCTATAGTTAATACCGTGCAAGTTAGTTGACATACAAACATGATGTAGAAAAAAGTAGATAAATATATTTCTAAATTATATTTCGTTTTTGACCACATGGTGTTATGCTCTCTTATATCTTGTTCTTGGAAGTTACGAGAAAATTCAGTTTTTTTTTAAAGATATAAAATACATAAAGAAAGGACATCAATTAGTTTTTATTTTAATTTTTTAATACCTAGACTCTTGGTTTTTAAGTTACATTAAAAAAAAACACATAAAAATTCTTAACCTATATGACTATATCAATGTCTGCGCACCAACCATTCCAAATATGCTTTATTCACGCAACTCAATTGTGGCTAATCCTAATTTATGAGCAATAATAATATAATTTTAGTTTATTATTTTTTATGGCCAGATTAAACCTTTTTATTACACTTTTGGTTACAAGTAATCTTGAATAGTCTAAAAAAAACATAATTTCCTGCATTCCCATAAATGTTTTGCCTCATCATCAGGTTCACTTTGGATATTAATTTGGATTTTTATGAAGCGAAAAGTAACTAAAAACAAAAACAATTTAATTTGTTTTCACTTTTTTATGATATTGTTTTTTTCATTCGTTTTCTTAATGAATAACAAAGCCAAACATAATATGAGAAACATCTCGAATGTTAACATGTGTCAGAACAGCAACAAAAATTAAATTATTTAAAGAAAAATTAAAAAGAACCTACAACAGTTTCAGCCCTCAGCAATTGTATGGTAAGTATAATATGATGCTAAATGTTATTGGAAAAAATTAAGATTACGACCATATGTAATGGCGCATTTACACAGAAATATAAAAATACTAATTCCACTCATAAATAAAAAAACCATTAAATATTATATTCAAAATATGAAACCATAAGTTGTTGGGATTTAAAATTATGTTTAAAATAAAATAAAACTTTTGACGAAAATATTTTATGAAATTTTACAGTGTAAAACAAATCTCGGCGCACGGTTGAGCTCCAGGTCAAGTTCCGGCCTATGTACTCAGTGTCTATATTACAGGAACCCTTTATCTCTTTTTATATATAATAATTTTGCGTTGAAAGAATAAAGAAACATAAAAGGAGAAAAGAAGAAAAGAAGAAAAGCTTTGGGTAGCGCTGAACACTGTTCTAATAAAATGATGCTTGGTTGATTAAATATATGACGTTCACAACTAAACACTTCCCAAAGTAGATAAATCTGAAGAATGCTGAAGAACGATCTAACGATCCAGAAAACACCATACATTTTCCTTCTACATCTACTTTGCAAACAAAAAAAAATTCTTCCAATTTACCTGCAATCGTTAGAATATACGAAATTGATCAACCTAAAAATAATTCAATTGTATATTAAAAACTATTTTGCAAAAAAAAGGTCTGATATTACAAAATGTAGCGTTTACAAATACCCTATGTATTTGTAAACGTGTATATACTTTAATTTTGTATGAAAAATGTGTATACTTTATTTTGTATGAAAAATGTTTAAAAATTTTCCCAGTATTTTATAAAATTAGGACCAACATTTTTTTTCATAAACAAATTTTTTAATTCCCTTTATAAAATGATACTCAAAATTTTTAGTTAAATCAATGAATTAGGGTATAAAATATTTTTATTTTATTTAGATAGTTAGCATAAGTTTCAGTGTATATTCAAGGTAATTTTTACCCTTATGTTCGGTTGGTGTGCATCCGCAATGTCCAATTTTCCGCGACTCTGGCTCATAATGACAGGGTTAGTGACCTTTTTGCATATACCTGCGACGTAAGAAAACCCTACCAGAAAAAGTCTAACGTGATCAAATCGCACAATCCTTGTGGCCATATTACATCAATGTGATCGCCCATGTAGAATGTCCATTCATAGCTAAGTGGCTACTGAAAGACCCTTTATATAATAATTAAAACCCGCCACGTCATGGGCGTCCTGATAATATTTTACTCGATTTTTCTTTGAAAGTATTCCATAGCATTTGTCAGACTCTTACTTATATAGCGCTTCAGTTATGGTTTATGTATTAACTTTATATAAAGGTACACATCCCTGGATAAAATCCTAAAATTTATATAAAAATCTAAAAATTGTTGTAAAGCTCTGTAAGAGGTGCTTAAAATATTTTAATAACAATATTATTCCACAAAATAAAAATACAAATCAAATTCAAATTTTATTCAATTGACGGCATCTGTTACGCAATTTTGTTGAAAATATCCCAGTTTTAAACCGAAAATTTCAGCACCTTTAAACCGGAAATTGCTTTCTTTCATTGCTTTTTCTTCACTTTCTCAAGATAAATAAGAAAAAAGTATCCTATATTGGAATCAGGATGCTAAGGTACCTCCTCACAAAATTTTGTTAAAATTCATTAGTAGTTTTTACGTGATGCGAACGGAAAAAAGACGGAATGAGTTACTAAATTTGAAGACGGAATGAGTTACTAAATTTGATATAAAATTAAAATGTTTACAATTTCTGCTAATTAGATCTACTTTTGGATAATTATTGCGGAGAGAACTGTAAGAACAATGGCTGATACCATCGAGTTTAATGACGCGGAGTAATGCCTCAGATACTATAAATCAGGGATACGTCTGCAATTTTTCCACTAATGAAGTTGATTACAAAAGAGTAATAAAACATTGTTCTGCAACTTTTCAGCATTGGAAATCTGATAAATTTTAGCCTGCAACTATAGGAAAGAAGATAAACTGAAGACTGTCATGTCAAAGAGCCTAAGCAGAAAATTAGAAACTATTTCTGAACCGATTTAACATGGTCCCATATTATTAAACCATATTCTAAAATTGGTCTTACAACTGTTGTATATAACTGTTTTGTTATGTATGAATCCGAAAACTCTTTAGCCCACCTTTTAATAAACACAACTACACCTCTTATTAATGGTCATATGAGATATAAAAGTTAATTTGGTATCCACCAAAATTCCCAAATCGAATAAGTTATCTTCCAATTGCAAACTAATTTTTTCCCAAAAACAAATACACTTACCTTTCAAGTCAGACTGAAACAATGATTGATCCAATATATTATTGTAACTGAAGAAAATTTTGACATCATCTGCGTACATCAAAATGTTGAAGTTTTGGAGATCATTAATAAAAAAGGGAAAATAAAATTGGTCTAAGGTGACTGCCTTGGGGTACTCCAGATAAAACTGATATTCCCATCGATACCCAATAAGAAGTGCATATAATGGGTGATTTTTTTGAGGTTAGGATTTTCATGCATTAGTATTTGGCAGATCACGTGAGATTTCAGACATGGTGCCAAAGAGAAAGATGCTCAGTATGCTTTGACATTTCATCATGAATAGACTTACTAACGAGCAACGCTTGCAAATCATTGAATTTTATTACCAAAATCAGTGTTCGGTTCGAAATGTTCAAATGTGACAAATTTTGTTCAGCGATGAGGCATATTTCTGGTTGAATGACTACGTAAATAAGCAAAATTGCCGCATTTGGAGTGAAGAGCAACCAGAAGCCGTTCAAGAACTGCCCATGCATCCCGAAAAATACACTGTTTGGTGTGGTTTGTACGCTGGTGGAATCATTGGACCGTATTTTTTCAAAGATGCTGTTGGACGCAACGTTACGGTGAATGGCGATCGCTATCGTTCGATGCTAACAAACTTTTTGTTGCCAAAAATGGAACAACTGAACTTGGTTGACATGTGGTTTCAACAAGATGGCGCTACATGCCACACAGCTCGCGATTCTATGGCCATTTTGAGGAAAAACTTCGGAGAACAATTCATCTCAAGAAATGGACCGGTAAGTTGGCCACCAAGATCATGCGATTTGACGCCTTTAGACTATTTTTTGTGGGGCTACGTCAAGTCTAAAGTCTACAGAAATAAGCCAGCAACTATTCCAGCTTTGGAAGACAACATTTCCGAAGAAATTCGGGCTATTCCGGCCGAAATGCTCGAAAAAGTTGCCCAAAATTGGACTTTCCGAATGGACCACCTAAGACGCAGCCGCGGTCAACATTTAAATGAAATTATCTTCAAAAAGTAAATGTCATGGACCAATCTAACGTTTCAAATAAAGAACCGATGAGATTTTGCAAATTTTATGCGTTTTTTTTAAAAAAAAGTTCTCAAGCTCTTAAAAAATCACTCGTTAGTATAACCTGTGGAATTTAAGACACATTCTTGCTCCTTTTATTGCTGAAGTTTCAGTATGAATAGCGCTGCATTTATTCTGTAGTCTAAATTTCAGCCCCTTTGAAAATCTAGGTATACAAAACTTCTTCAGTTTAAAACATTTTCTCTCAATCTTTCTATTAGTGGGCAAATAATAGCCTTCTACGGCTGACATTCTTGAAAATTATTTATAACCCACGTCACCTTGGTTATAGGTATTGGTGTTTGTCGTCCGCCTAAGGCTACTTGTATCAGCTCATGATATACGATGGTGCATCGGCGCTGGTGTTTCTTTCGCTAGCCATAACTAATGACGCGATTGTAATAATATTTGTGATAATCATACTAATCGAACTAATTCACACACATCGTTTGAAGTGTCAGGCGAACTAACACAATGGTGTTCGATTTATTGCAAAGTCTAAACAATGTTTAACCTAAGTTTCAATTCTACCACAGTGGGCATTAAAGTTTTTAAAAATTCTATCGGTGGTACGAGTAGGACTAATAATAATAATTTATGTAAAAATATTTTTTAAAGAGTTAACATGCAAAAAACCATATTTAAAATGATATTAAATTACAAACACAATAGAGATAATGATGACTACAACTAAATTATTATAGTAATTTATCAGAATGTTTAAGCATATGCTTAACCCCAGAAAGATAACGTTATTTTTTCGTAGGGTAAAGATAACGTTACGTCTGAAAGACGTATTGTTTCTAACATCCTTTTAAGGACTTAAAAAAAATAAATATTGGCATAGGAGTTATTGATATCATTTATTAATTGAATTTTCTCTTTGATAACAAAAAAATGTGGTAAAAAAATATAATAATAGAAACAAAAACAAAAAAAAACAAATTCAATAGAGATCAAAAATTAACATTTTATACACAGCCTTTCGCAAAAGACTCAAAAACTGTAATAAAAGGATTAAAAAATATTTTTTTTTAATTGATTTAACTATTTTTTATATAATAAAAGCTTTGTGAATAAAAAATCTTTCTTTTATGCCATTATATGCAAGTGGTGCAGATAACGATACGTCTCCGAGACGCATGTTGTGTAATTTCTCAGAAATATAATCAACTTACCGCAGGAAAACAAGCACCATTAGCAAGCTACTGAGATCAACTGAGAATACTGAGCATATAAATTTTCTCTCACTACAAACCACAGAGATGGAGTACAAAATTAAATAGGCATACGTCTGATAGACGTAACTTATCTATGCAGGGTTAAATAAAACTCAATTTAACATTAACTGAGAAAGGAGGAGAAATAAAAGTGAAAATAATCTAATTAATGTATGTTATTATCATCACAAAACACTTGGTATTTGCAATGAACTTTAGCTTCCAAATGATGAGCATATCCATCGAAATTTAAGGTAAGGCATTTTTTTATTGAAAAAAGGTAGCGTCATGTTTTAACACTAATTGACACCTTTTAAATGTCATTTGAAAATTAGTATAGTTTTTTGTTATTCATAAATTAATCTTCCCCAAAATTAAGGCAAAAATCCACAGTAAATTTCGATTCGTTTTTTTTTTTTTTTTTTTTTGTTAAAATGTATCCTCCCTCAAAACAATAAAAATATGCCACAAGCATCTGTATACAATTACGATTAAGGTGGGGTCTAAAAGGAAGATGAATCACGCAACAGCTTAATCTTAACATTAATTATTCCAAAGGTACAGTGTACTATTCATTACGTTTGCTGGCTGGCTGGCTGGTCAGTCAACTGTTCTGTTGGTTTACCCAAGCTTTTCTCTTAACTCAATATTCTACATGATACTGGTACGATATTGTAGTGATGACAAGCATGTAAACTGACCACACATAAAGATGTATGAGCCTTAATATGTAAAAAAAACACACAATTATAATCGTTTTACTTTCGCATAGGCTTAAATTGTTGCATATGAGTTTTATTTTGTTGGGGGTATTAAACAATTTCATGTAATTAATCATTTGTTATCTGTTCATTTATTCCATTCTTTTGCTGCCACATCACCACTTCAAGAACTAATCATTTCCTATAGTTCCTGTTCATATAATTTTATATACACTTTTTATTTTATGAATTTAAAAAATTGGATAAAGGTTTTACTAACAATTCATTTGTATATTAAGTCCTCAATTCATAAAAATTAAAGTATACGTAAAGTATTCTTTATGATAAATTTGAAATGAAAATTTTTCATAAAGTATGACTAAAGTAAACTTAAGTTTTTTATGAATAAAAGCTAAATAATTTAGTTCAACTTTAAAATTTAATTGTTAAATATTAATGTTTCTTAATATTATTATTTCTTTTCTTAATAGAATAAGATTCTTAAAGGATGTACCATTTGTAAGCAAAGTACTAGTTTTAAATAAGCGGTAGTGATAACTAAAGAAAATAGTTAATAAACAATTTCTGGCAGATTAAATATCAAATAAAATATTTTAAAGCAGTCAACTAAACAACTTAACCAGACTAGTACGCCAACAGAAGTCAGTCATCATCAACATCGTCTTGTTACTCCTTTTCTTTCTTTGAATAGAATTCAATAAAAAACCCAGCCTTTTTAGCAGAAACTCGCATATGGTCATGTGTGTAGTTTCCTGTATAAATGCATTTGGCTTTTAGCTTTTCTTAGACAGCTACTAAAGGCGTTATTGAAGAAATATCAAGTTCATATTAGTGTTTAATGTAGCACACCATATTGGCAAACAATTAAATAAACGTTTGAGAAATTCCATAGAATTTTTAGTTTATATTGATATCTGAGAGAAGAATTTTTTTAGGTAGTATATAAATATAGGATCCCATATTTTACTTGTTGTATACTTTGTTTATGCAAAAAAGGCTACTGATTCCACATATCGACTTTTGCTGTCTTCATAAGTTTACAAGAGCACAGAGGCTCATACTCTCTAATCGCGTAAATAGTCAAAAAAATTTTAGAAGTTAAACACATCTTCATGTGTAGAATGTAAGGGGTGATCCATTTGGAGCTTCCCTACTTTATTAAAGAAAAAACACCGAAAATTCAAATTTAATGGAGAATGTTTATTATCATTTGAAAGAACATTCTTTGGCATTTATTTTTTAAAGATTATGTCTATCAAATGTTGGCCGTTGCTACGTCGCATGTGGTCCAATTTTCAAAGACTTGTTCGAGCATTTCGACTGGTAACTGGCGAATGACAAGCGTGATGATTTCCTCCAAGGCCTGAATCGAAGCAGATTTGTCTGCATAAACTTTAGGCTTTACATATTCCTACAGGAAAAAGTCTAACGGTGTGATATCACACGATCTTGGTGGCCAATCGACCGGCCGCAAACGTCAAATTATGAGCTCACCGAAATGTTTTCTCAATGATTGATGCGATGTGTGAGAAGTGGCGCCGTCTTGCCGAAACCAAATGTCGAAGAGACCACAACATTCAATTTCAGGCATCAAATAGTGGGTTATCATGGCACGATAACGGTTGCCAATGACGGTTACGTTTGCAACGGCATCATTTTTAAAGAAATATGGACCGATGATTCCGGCGGCCCACAAACCGCACCAAACCATGTTTTTTCTGGACAAAGTGGCAGCTCTTGAATCTCTTCAGGTTGCTGATCGTTCCAAATGCGGCAATTTTGTTTGTTTACATACCCATTGAGCCAGAAATGGGCCTCATCGCTAAACAAAATTTGCCTCAAAAACGTAGGATCTTCTTGGAACTCAAGAGCCCATAGAGCGAAGCGATTCAGGCGTGAGTCTTTCCATTATGAAACGCCAAAAAATACTAAACAAAAATAACATGACACGTGATCTGTCAAAAGAGGCTATTAAAAAAGTATATCTACTTGAATCACCCTGTATAATTAAATTTAATACAAATTAAGTAAAAAGGAGCGAACAAGGTGATCCAAAATGGACTTTTTCAGTATTTTGCTTAAATTAAAAAATTTTCAATAATAGCATGCTTATTAACCCACGTTATAAATTCACTGCAGTTGATTACTACCGAGGCAAGCTATAATCGATGGCCTTTTCGTTAAGTGCTTAATTTAACTAATAAGAAATATATAAAAGCTTAATAAGAATTAAGTCAAAACAATTTAAGAAGTGTAACAAAGCTGAAACAAAACAGTAATAACCAGTGTAGAAATAAATTAAGAATATATTATTATTTGGTAAAAAAATGCACAAAAATAAAAAATACATGTTAACAAAATTTCTATTGAACACTATCAAATGATTTTTACATTTGATAATAATATTTCCTTGAATGAACGATTTTAGGTAGATCTCGTTGCAGTCTCCATCAGTAGTCTGCCATCATATCCCTCCTAACGATCTTCCATTGTCATAAGATGTCCCTCCAATACATCATTAATATTTTTAAAAACTTGATCATAATAAAAAAAAAAAAAAATATTAATAGTAAGAGTATAAATAATGTTGGTAAAATAGTAAATTTTGAAATAAAGCCATCTTATTTAGTAATGTTTTTATTGTCGAAGTTTTTAATAAAAATTTCATAAAAGAAATTGTTTTGATTCACTTGAGATCCCGTACTTAATATTTCGTAAATGTAAGATTTATACTTTATGCTGACTTTGAAAGAGGTTTTAAGTCTTTTTGAATTCATTAAAAGTATAATTTTTTAATTATCACACTTAGGCCCATTATTATAACTTGCCAATAACTTAAGTTAGAATTTTCGCGGAGCGATATTGGCAAGTTATAATAATGGGCCTTAAAAAATGATTCCATTATAAATTTAAATCAATTTAATATTTAAAAAACACAAAACTAGTGTAATAACATATATCCATATTTTTCAAATGCAAAACCTTAAATATCCCTAAATTATATAAAATACACTTACACCACTTTCGAAGAAAAGGGCTCAATTATTACATTTGTATTCTTTAAATATAAAATGTAAGCAACTTATGTTATCCTCAAAATGTATGTTAAAAGTTGTGATAACATGCAAAATAAGATATATTGAATTTTTTATTAACAAATTATTCCACAAAAGACTCAAAGGGCTTTACATTCTTTTATTTTAACACGTACTATTTAATGAGATATCGCTTAGGTGGTTCTTCTTAAAAATAACCGCACATATTTATGTTTCTATTACTGCTCCATTTGTTAGAATATGTCTTCCTTGTCTTTTAAATATCTTCAAATTTCAAATTTGTATGTAAACGGGTTTAAAGAGTTCCTGGAAATCTACTAACCAAGAAAAATACGCCTGTTCTCAAAATACCATTGTTCTTTAAAGCGTTTGGTTTTGCTTTTGTTAAATAATGTACTGAATCAGTTATTAGACCACGAATTTAAATGCAAATGCTATACACATGTTTCTCTATTTGTTATGACAACATGTTTAGAATTTCTTATTTGCATTAACATACAATCAGTCAACCCAAGAGTGCATAATGTCATGGGCCTGCGCATTTGTTAAACTCGTGTCCATGTTAAAAATAGGTGATAAACAATTGTTTTTTCGTGGAATCGCAACTAAATAATTAGGTGATTTTGTACATGATATATTATAATTTTCTTTTTGTTGTTACTTACCACATAAATAAAACTTAAAATACCTTTTTTTATAACGGGTGGCGCAAAAGTAATATTTCAGTTTGAATATGCTTTAGTTTTTGCAATTGGTATTAAATATATGTATTTGACTTCTATGTTGTACACAGGCACATGTGGAAAATATTTACGTCAGTGTCTAGCTTGTTGCCTTAACTTTGCCTTACTGCCGGATTAATATTATGCATTATCACTGCTCCTGCTACACAAAGCAACATAAAACGTAGCTATTTTATAACATGGCTAACAGGACCAAACCTTTGTTTTGGAAACAATCAATACTCACGCCGCATCATTTTTGACTTCAGTTGAAATGCAACAGCACACCGGACTAAATAACCTAATGTCACCCCGTTATTTCTCTGTATGGCTACAGCTTCCTCTGATATCTGTCGTTTGGACACTATTTAGACCTCGAAGGCTATTATCTTCAAGCTTCAGGACTCGTGCAAATCTCGGGTACTAGTGCATCCATATACCCCAAAGCATTAGGATCAAGGTCTTAAAAATTACCAAGAAGGAAGTGAAATTATTGTTAGTGCCTTGGAGATGACGCCAGACTTTGAGCATAACTCAAATCTAGCGTTTACCACAACAAACCACAAACGTTTCAAGTGTGAAAAGCTAACATTGCCGAGCACAAACGAGCACAAATGTTCATAAACTTGCGAGATGGTCATTTAACTTTATAATTTTTTAGCTAAATGCTGCCAAGTTTAATTCTTGTCGTGAATACACATCCATTTTTTTATTTCCAAAAAAAATTACCAATATTTTTCTGTGAGTGTTGCAAAAATCACTAACCTGCCCACTTTACCTGTTATTGCCATGCTTACCAGTAAAAACTTTAGTTTATGTGATGCTTAGTGGTGTGTTGTCGTACTTGTGTGCTCATTATTCCGCGTAGGTTGACGTTTATTAAGATTTATTAATTGAGGTGTCCCGGATTCAGTTTATTTCTACAAGAAATTTCAAAATATCATACAATTCAAAAAAAAAAGTATTTGTTATGTTTGACGACAAAAACGTTATATTTCTAAAAAGAAATATTAAATTTTGAGTAATGCACAAAATTTTTAAAAAATATTAGAAATAAAAATATATAAATGTTCTTATTATTACTGCAAAAAATTATAAAAAATTATAAAGAAAAATATTTCATCTACTTTATTCATATTTTTTTTACTTTGTTTATTTCGTAAATATGTAGTAAAAATATTTATTTATTTATTTATTAAATGTTACTATACAATCACAAATTATATTCTAACTTAAATTATCGAGCATAGTAACAAAGACTTTGACTCCTTGTAGTGAAACACCCAGAGCCTTAGTCGGAAATCGAACCCACAACCCCCAGACTGATAGACTAGCATACTACCCACTAGCCTACCGTTTTAACAAGTTTTGCTTTTACTGCAATTGGTTTATTTTTTTTTTTTTAATTCATTAAACAATATATTCGAATAGTGTTTGGGTTCTAAAAAAGCGGGAGCACCGGTAGGCTAGTAGCTAGTGTGCTGGTCTGGGGGTTGCGTTCATTTATTCATTCCCACCAAAGACTCTGGGTGTTACACTACCACGAGTGAAGGTCTTTCATTACTATGCTCTCTAAATTAAGTTAAAATATAATTTGTAATTGTATTGTAACATTTAATAAGTTAATAAAGAATTAAAAAAATATGAAAATGTTTCTTTCTGGGTCACTTCTTAATGCTGGTTCTTATCTATCTACTTGGATAGTGTTTAGTCGTGAACAGCATATATTTTACAAACCTAATTTAGATAAATGAATACCAAAGTTTATGAAATTCAACATGATTTATAATCTATTGTCATTTAGTCAGATGAACTCTGCCCCTATCTGAAGCTTTTCTTGTTTGTGCTTTGTTTCTGCATCTGCTAATTGTATGTAAGAATGTAACTTTATTTTTTTCTCAATAACGTTTATAGTTGATATCTCAGCATCAATCCAGTGTTTATAAGGTTAACATCGAAGCTTGGCGCATCGATGCATTTCCGAACAAGCCCATGTTAGAGCAATGCCTTGAGTGTTTTAATATTTTTGTGTATATTTGAAATTAGTTTGTGTAAGCTAATTGCTCATTATTTAATTTTAATGTGCAGAAATAAGCATTCTTTTGTGTTCTAGGTGACCTAAAGTGGTCATTTTACCTTAGAACGACTATGGTCAGAATGCAACTTTTTGAGCAAGCAGCTGTTAAAGGTATTTAAATGACTTATTATGAAATTGTAAAAGGAATATAGAAATTCAATTTAAATCAGTGGAAAAATACTTGGAGGAATAAGATGGAGGCGATAGAGACTGTGTGTGGATATCAGTGATATAGATGATACTGTACCAGAGGCTTTCCAAAAAAAAAAAAAAAAAAACAGAAATGTAACCAGCAAAATATAATTTAAACTTTAATTGTAATTTGCAGCAAAACAAATAAAAAGCGTTAAATTTTCTATTCAGTTAAATTAAAAACAAATTCGTTTTTCTGATCATTGGTACTTCTCATTGTATATGCTAAATATATTGATAAGCTTTTTAGCCATCCTTAATTTTGCTAGTCTGGAACAATAAATTTTATTGGACTTATTAAAAGCACAAAAAAATTAAGTTAATATTTCCTAAGCTCATGTTTCTCATAAAACTGTTGGACATAAATTAATACTGGAATACTTTTTACCTCCGTGAAGTATAATTAACAATAATTTAATAAAAATTAAAATTAGTTTGTCTATTATTGAGATACTAGTGATCATATTGTAGTAAATACTCTAAATTAATCTAAAAGCTTTCTTTGTTATTTTTAAAGAAAAACATAATTTCACAATCGTCAATAATTACAACTACATATTACTGTAAACTACCTTCTGAACCTCTTAAGGCCCAACTATAATATGCATAAGCTGGCTTAAGCTAATGTCAAAAAATTAACGAAAAGTCTGTCAAATGCTTAAGCAACTTATTGAAGACTTTTAGGTGGCTACAATGTACTTACTTGAATCTAGAAACTATTATGCCACAGTTGCATATTTGTTTTATTCGTACTTTTGCAAAATAATACTTTTTTCTCAATAATACTTTTTTTCTCAATAAATGAAATTTATTAACAAAAAGGTGTTAAATAAACATATTAAATATACTTAATACCATTCATATGAGCCCTTGATTATGATAGTGGTATAAGTCATATATTTTATGTTTCGAGATATTAAGAGGTTTGTATTTTAAAGGTTTAAAAAATATTTTTGTATTATGGAATAAAATATTTTGACAATTAAATATTGCCAACAAAAGAGTATTTATTATGATTGTGAATATTATAACCATTTTTAAAAGGTAGTGTGGTTTTAAAAGGTTGAAATGACTTATACCATTTTCAAATTTAACTGCATGACTTAAACCATCAAGAATAATTTTTTGTTAGAAATTTTATTCAAAAGTATTACATTGTAATTAAGTAATTTATTTTTAGTATTTAGGGAAAATAAAGAGTTTGTGGAAAATTGGTGGGATATAGGGTAGTAAATCATCATATCTTTTCTTCTGTTATTGGTCTGACGGTTGTATATAGTGAAAGCAAATCAACATTTTCGTATATTTGGTTGAAAGGTCTAACACTTTGAATTCGGAATTGTCATCCAAAGAAGTTTTATAAAACATTTTCTATGGAGATTTTTTTTAGAAATCTAATCCATTGTATTTTTAGCTAAGATACAGCTTCTCCTTTCTCTTTCTATTAGTCGTTGATTCTCTCAGTTATTTCGTCGAAATGAAATCTTTCCGAGCCATTTGTTGTACCAAAAATGGGGTTCTCTTTTTACATAATTCTATTAAATAACTTATTCTTCTTCGCCGTATAATGTCTACAATTAATTATAAATATTGCATTTTACATTAATAGGCTTACCTGATCATAACTGGAGATATGACAACATTACTAATAATTATTTTGCCAAACTTTGAAAGTAGATTGACTTAAACCACTATTAAAATATACAGTTATTGTAATTTGTTTACCAACCAAAAAATAAACTCAATTTATCAACTTAATTTTCATAGCATACTGCGAATTACTTCAGATTATGTTACTTTATTAGGATTTGATATGAAATTGCTGATAAACTAGATTTAAAAAATTTTTGTCTTATAAAACTTTCAAAATCAAGGGCTCATATACAAATTAATAATAATTTTTAAGAAAATTAATTAGTTTTAAGAAAATTTCGAATGAAAAATTTAACATTTTTTGCTGTTTGTGTAATTTTGGCCAAAAGTACCAAAAAATACAGCGGTGTGCATCACTCAACTCATAAACAATAAAATGCTCTTTCTTTTTAATTACGATTATTATACAACGCCTACCTTTTTTCTTATATAAATTTATTTTTTTAAACATTTTATATTAAATTTAGATACAATTTGTTCACTTTCGTTCTCCATTGCAATTTTTTACGAATGTACATTCATATGTAAAACCCAAAATACAAACAGCTGTTTCCGTACGGAATGTGCGATCGGTTTCGGACTTTGCTTAAGCAAATGACATTTGACGAAACTTAACGAAAAGTGTTGTTAAGTACATTATAGTTTGCCACATATGATTTATATGTAATTGCACAGTTGCTTAAGTTGGCTTAAGCTAGCTTATGCATATTATAGTTGGGCCTTTAATGTGCAACAAATCAAATCCCAAAAAATATAAGTGAATTTTTACCAGTCACGACAACCATTACTCGTAAAAATTCCCTTCAACCTTACTTTATGAACAGAAGAACATGATGTAAATCATTGTCATCGCCTTCTGCAGGATGAAAGAAAGAGCGATAGGAGCAGCAAGTGTATATTTGTAGTTTTTTTTTTTTAAGCCATCAATGTCAATATTACGTTAGGTTTCTTTGTGTTGTTGATGGCAAAAAGGAATAACGTTTAGTTTCATCGTTATAGTCATTGATGAAGCATCATCAGCTTTGAATATTATAAACATCGACAGCTCACAGCATTTTTGTAAATGATCATACTGTTGTGCTGACATTCAAGATCGGAGCTTGATCATGGCAAAATATTTTGAAGGTAAGGCTAAAATTTAAAAAAAAACAGCAACATTAATAACATAAGTAGCCATATAAAGTCAGTTGGCTTCAGCTAAGGCTTACGCATCAGCCCAACCTGAAGCTATTACATACTACACCGTTTACACAAAAACTTTATAGACAAGCTTAGAGAAAATATTCATCTTATTTTTATGTTTAAAATATCTTTTCATTTTTAAAAAATTTGCAATTAGATTTTAAGCTCCACTGAGATTTTGTTCAAGAAAAGTTATCTAATCACTGGTATAACATAGATGAAAGTTTGAAAGTGATAAATCCTTAATTATGTCAATTTAAAAACAAATTGACTAATGCCACTTTCAAAATAAACGGCTTGTAAACCACTTTCTTTAAATAGCCCCAAAGAAATAAATATCGAAGTGTGAAATACAACAATTTCGGAGATCATGAAATGATACAACCAACAATTTCGTTTAGCAGTAATATCTATTGCAAGCGCACCGTCTTGTTGAACGAGATGGTCACATCTTTTAAATGGCTCCACAAACGATTGTTATTATATTGCAATAGTGAAAGAAGCCTTCAGTATACCTATTTTTGCAAATAAAGGGAGGTTAAATTTGAAGGACCGATTTTAATTTTCAATAAAACACAAATTATTTAGGAAATCAATGTCATTTCTTTTTATTTTGATAATATTGGTATGGTTCAGTTATGTATGGAACAAAATATCCGCCAAATGGCCGGCGCCTCCTCGGCGTCACACCTTCATCCGATGCTCCAAATTTTCGAGGACGCTGAAGAATAATACAGGTTCTATGCCGTTAAAGTGCCGAATTATCTCATCCTTTAGCTTTTGAATTGTTGCTGGCTTATCGACGTACATCTTTTCTTCAAATAACCCCAAAGAAAGAAGTTCAATAATGTCAAATCACATGATCTTGACGGTCAATTGACATCGCCACCACGTGAGATAACACGGCCATTGAATTTGCGAGCAAAAGAACCATTGTTTCGTTAGCTGTATGGCAAGTGGCACCGTCCTGTTGAAACCACATCCGTATTCTCCAATTCGAGCCATAAAACGTTCGTTATCATAGCAAACACCATTCGCAGTAACTGCCTGACCTGACTGCCATTTTGGGAAAAATACGGCCTGATGATGCCACCAGCCCATTAACTGCATCAAATAGTCAATCTTTGTGGGTGCATTGGTTTTTGATAATCACTCTTGGATTATCATGCGCCCAAATGTGGCAATTCTGCTTATTGACGAATCTACTGAGGTGAAAATGTGCCTCATCACTGAAGATGATTTTCTTCAAAAATTTATCATCCACTATTGCCATTTCTTGCCACCATTCTGACCATTGACGACGTATCTAATGATCAAGAGGCTTTAGTTCTTGAGTCAATTGCACCTTGTAAGCGTGTAAACGCAAGTCTTAATACATAATGTTCATTAAAGACGAGCGTAAGAGGAGCAAGTATTGGGAACGACGACGGATTGAGGTGGACGACTCTTCAGCCACACTATCGCGATCAGCAGCAATATTTTCTGTAGTACGAACATGAACTGGTGTTTTCACATCTCCTACAGACCCGGTTTGCACAAATTTTTACAGGATTTTTCCGATTTTACACGTTTGGACGGTTAAATTGATTAAGCCTAAATAACTTTACCTTTCCAAGGCTCAAATTGAGTTAGTCTGAAATTGAGAAATGTCAAATTAAATGAAGAAAAAAACTTGAAGTTTTGGTGTGGTTCACATTCAACAACGGCCTTATACATGCGAGTGGTTTATAACCATTTACAAACTTTAACTTTAAGTATTTTTAGCAGCATTTTTAGTTTTTACTAAAACCACATTTGACCGATATTACTCTGAAAGTTTTGTATTTAGAAAATAATTTTCAATGAATTATTTTTGCTTTTTATTTTTGCTTAAGAAAGAAAAAGAGCAGGTCGGCTTTTGCATATTTCTACAACGAAAACACGTTCATCACACACACTCTATTTGTAATATTGTGCACATTTCTGCATCTCTTCAGCTAAGGTATTGAGTAGGTGATGTTAAACAAGTTATAAATGATTAATTATATTAAACGTTCGTACAGTTTATAGACCTAATGTGGTCAGTTATTTTCTTCTTTCCTCTGTTCTTTCCTTTTAAATCATCTTTACTTGGAATAAAAACTAAAGAGCAAATATCACTACATTGTTAATGATTGTAGTCTCGTTATATTTGTTGTGGTCTGTTAACATTTAAAATTTTTTTTATAAATGTGGCTAATGATGTGTTTATATATTATTGTATAAATATTTTTTATTTCTATAGGAAATCATGGTTGTAATGCTATGAGCTAATCATTGGCTGAATAGTCATTTATTAATAAGATTAAATCACCAGAAGAAATAAAAAAAGATTAAGAAATCTTTTTATCATTTTTAGAGTGAATTCTAAAATTCTTTACATCCACTCCAAGTATTCATGCCTTATTAATCATCGCTAATAGCTCTTGCAAAATTATGATTGATGATTTTCCCTTTGTTAAGCATCATCAACGGACGCGATTAATCACAGTTTAAAATAACTCTAAATTGCGCTCAATGTCATCAGTTTAAACGGACAATTTTTCATTATAGAATTGTAATACGATCTGAGCAGTGTAATATCAGGTTAAGCTAACTATAAATCGCATTACCTTGTTTTTGTTTTATGGAGCTAATCGAATTGTGATTTGTAGGGATCCATTTTTTAATATTGTCTTTACTTTAATATGATATAATTTGATTTGACTTGGTTTAATTTTAGTTTCTTTTTACATTTTTTTTTTAGTTTGATTTAGACTTACTTAATGCAATAAATTTTTCAAAATTAGAAAAGGCCTTAATATGTTTGTAATTTAGGAGATTAATACAATGCCGAATTACGTATTTTTGTTTTTTGTAATTGAAGATAAATTTACGAATACATTACAAATAAATTCTTTATTGTATCGACGAAATTAGCAGTTAAAAAGCTATTTTAAAAGATTCTTTTAGTCTAAAGCCTAGTACTCTGAAAATTGTTGATCAGTAAAAAAATAAAATATGATGTCTATATCGCGATTTTGAAGAATTTTACAATCTTATTATTTTTACCATCTATATTTACAATCTTATTATGTTACCAAAAGCTGTTGTTTGAAAAATTCCACTTCTGCAACATCTTTCCATGACTTTTTCATATAAATTTTTTATGTATGTTGCTTGACAGCTTTCCTTATGAAAAACTAAACAGAGTACCAGGCTTTCTAGTTAAATTAATATAAAGAAGAGTGCTATATTCTTCCATGCCGAAACTTATAAACCCTTCATTATAGTAATGTGAAATATTCCCTAACTCTGTTATGTTTCCCAATTTCACAATAATATACATTCGGTTTTTACTATAAAGTTTGTAGATTTTTTTTTTGTAAAAATTTTATCGAAAATTTTTTGTAAAAGTTTTATCGAAAATTTTTTGTAAGACTTTATAGAAAATTTGTTGTAAAACTATGTAAAACATTTTTTCCAAAAATTTTTTATAAAATTTATCGCGAATATTTTGTACAAATTTTATGGAAATTTTTTTTTACAAAAATTTTTTATATAATATCAAACTTTTTTGTGAATATTTATAACAATTTTTTGTAAATTTTATCGAAATTTTTTATAAAATTTTATCGAAAGTATTTCGTAAAAATTTTGTCGAAAATTTGTTAAAATTAAATCGAAATTTTTTTGTAAAAATTTTATCGAAATATTTCTGAAAAACTTTTACCGAAATTTTTTTTAAAAATTTATGAACATTTTTTGTAAAAATTGTAGTGAAAATTTTTTGTTAAAATTTTATCGAAATTTGTTGTAAAATTTTATAGAAATTTTTTGTAAAATTTTATAGAAATTTTTTTTAAAATTTTATAGAAATTTTTTTTAAAATTTTATAGAAATTTTTTGTAAAATTTTATAGAAATTTTTTGTTTAATTTTATAGAAATTTTTTGTAAAATTTTATAGAAATTTTTTGTAAAATTTTGTAGAAAATTTTTTGTGAATACTTTATCGAAATTTGTCTGTAAAACTTTTACCGAAATTTTATCGAATTTTTTGTAAAAATTTTATCAAAAGGTTTTTGTAAAAATTGGAAAATGGAATTTTTTTTGTAAAAATTTTATCGAAATTTTCCTGTAAAACTTTCAGACCGTTTTTACACCTTGCAACAAACGCCGAATTTTTTTCCTATTCTTTTTTAAAGTTTCTTCGAAACCCTGTATTCTTTTACATTTGAATTTTTTCAACATATTTATTTTTGAAAGTTTTGTTTTTTATGTTTTTCTGTTTTCGAGTTACGGACCCCTAAAGTTTCTATGTAAAGTTTTGTATATCTCAACTATTTAATGGAATGAGATAATATAAGTATCACTGGAATGGTAATAAAAAGTACTATCTAGCTAAATTGACATTAATGAAAAATATTATAAAATATCAAGCAAGCACAAAAAAAAAATTTTTAAAGGATTTTTTGTCTATGTTCTGACAAAAAGAATGAAAATTAAAAAAAAAATATTTGTTTGTTCACCTAAAATGTTTCCCAAAGGTAAAAAGTAACCCAATTGTTTTCGCTACAATGTCTGTCAGCGCCTTCTATCTCTGGAATCGTTATAGGTAGACTCTTGAAATTTTCACAGAAGGTGTATAACTGTGGCCGCTATAACAACAACTACTCAAACTTTTAGGGTGTTCCGAAAGAGACTCGTTTTTCACGTATATGTATTTATTTCTTAATCAGTAAGAGGAATAAAGTTAAAATTTATATAAATAATTAGTGAGGAGATTTAAATGTATACGGTCTAATTTTTGAACCATAATAATTAGAGTCTTTAAATTTTTACAGGAGGTGAATTACTGTGTTAGGACAGGGACATATTTTTCACTTATATTGCCTTTTTTACCGCAATAGGTAGGCTCCTATTATTTTCATATAAAGCTATAACAATAATTACTAAAATACAATGAGTATTTCGATAGTGATGCAGTTTTCGCGAATATGACTGTTTTTTTTTTAAACGCGAGTATATACAGAGTGTGTGAATTTATGGAAAAATACAAAAAAAAAGGGTTTTGCGAGAGTGGCAAATATTTTCGAATAGTTGTAGCCTAATTTTTGAACCGGAACGGGTAGACACTATACACCTACGCAAACTACGTACAAATTTATACCCTAGAACAAAAATCAAAACCAAAAATTAAAAGGTGTTTCGATAATGACTCGATTTTACATATATAACCTTATATTAACACTTAAAATTTATACATATTATATTTAGCAATATCTACAGTAACAACAAGAAACGAAAATAAATTTAATAATTAATGTATCAAAGTTGCGCAATTTGCCTTTCTCTTCTTAACCTTGTAGGCAAACACTTGATATTTACACAGGATATTTAGTACTATGCTCTAGTAGAAAAAATAATTTAAAATTAAAGCATAAAAGCAAGAATTTTTAAAGTTGAACTGAACATAGTTCGAAATCATACTTGTGTGATTCTGACTCATATTTGGCTGATTTATTTTTATTAATTTCATTTTATTTGGATAATACTTTTAATTACCTTTCCAATCGCACGCATATTACCTCATTCTACCCTAAAATAGTCGAGATTTACCATACTTTTTTACATACAAATTTAATCGGGTCCGCAACTGCGAAACTAAGAGTACCGCCCAATTTGTTCTTATACATATATATCTTAAATTATAATTTGGAAATAATTTTTTTATACAAAACAAAAATACAACTTGTCATTTTTTCTGTAGTCAAAAAGTAGACAACACTTTAAAAAAATAAAATGAAAATAATCAAAGACCACTTTTACACCTTGCAATAAACGCCGCAACTTTTTCATGCAACTTTTTTCTTGATAGTAAGAGGGGTTGGGAGGCAAGCGGGGTTGAAAAAGTTGCATGACAAAGCCTGACGAGGCATTTTTTGTTTTTTGTTTTGGATTATTTTCATTTATTTTTTTAAAGTGTTGTCTACTTTTTGACTACAGAAAAAAACGATAAGTTGTATTTTTGTTTTGTATAAAAAAATTTTTTTCCAAATTATAATTTAATATATATATGTATATATAAAAATTTAATTTTAAACAAAAATGTCACAAGAACAAATTGGGCGGTACTCTTAGTTTCGCAGTTACGGACCCCATTAAATTTGTATGTAAAGTATGGTAAATCTCGACTATTTTAGGGTAGAATGAGGTAATATGCGTGCGATTGGAAAGGTTATTAAAATTATTATCCAAATAAAATGAAATTAATAAAAATAAATCAGCCAAATGCGAGTCAGAATCACACAAGTATGGTTTCAAACTATGTTCAGTTTAACTTTAAAAATTCAAGTCTATAATTTTTTACGTCTTATGAGGCATGCTTTAATTTTAGTAGTATAGTACTAAATATCCTGTGTAAATATCAAGTGTTTGCCTACAAGGTTAAGAAGAGAAAGGCAAATTCCGCAACTTTGAGACATTAATATGTATAAATTTTAAGTGTCAATATAAGGTTATATATGTAAAATCGGGTCATTATCGAAACATCCTTTAATTTTTGGTTTTGATATTTGTTCTAGGGGACAAATTTGTACATAGTTTGCGTAGGTGTAAAGTGTCTACCCGTTGCGGTTCAAAAATTAAGCTACAACTATTCGAAAATATTTGCCACTCCGCAAAACCCTCTATTTTTACTTTTTGTATTTTTCCATAAATTCACACACTCTGTATATACTCGCGTTTAAAAAAAACAGTCATATTCGCGAAAACTGCATCACTATCGAAATACTGATTATATTTTAGTAATTATTGTTATAGCTTTATATGAAAATAATAGGAGCCTACCTATTGCGGTAAGAAAGGCAATATAAGTGAAAAATATGTCCCTGTCCTAACACAGTAATTCACCTCCTAACTATTATGGTTTAAAATTTAGACCGTATACATGCAAGTCTCCTCACTATTTATTTATATAGATTTTAATTTTTTTCCTCTTACTGATTAAGAAATAAACACATATACGTGAAAAACGAGTCTCTTTCGGAACACCCTAAAAGTTTTTGTAGGTGTTGTTATAGCTGAAACAGTTATACACCTTCTGTGAAAATTTCAAGAGTTTACCTATAACGATTCCAGAGATAGAAGGCGCTGACAGACGTTGTAGCGAAAACAATCGGGTTACTTTTTACCTTTGGGAAGCATTTTAGGTGAACAAACAAATATTTTTTTTTTTTATTTTTCATTCTTTTTGTCAGAACATAGACAAGAAAATCCTTTAAAAAAAGCTTTTCTTTGTGCTTGCTTGATATTTTATACTATTTTTCATTAATGTCAATTTAGTTAGATAGTACTTTTAATTACCATTACAGTGATACTCATATTATCTCATTCCATTAAATAGTTGAGATATACAAAACTTTACAGAGAAACTTTAGGGGTCCGTAACTCCAAAACAAATTAAAATTAATTTTACAACAATATAATACTTATTTTTAAATATTTATAATGTGTGTGTGTTAATATTATATTAAGAATGTTTAATCGCTTAATCATAATAAAATACGTTAAGTTGACAATACAGTTTTTTGTTTATTTATTAAAAAAGAAAAGCATAAAAAACAAAACTTTCAAAAATAAATATTTTGAAAAAATTCAAATGTAAAAGAATACAGGGTTTCGAAGCAACTTTAAAAAAGAATAGGAAAAAAAACTCGGCGTTTGTTGCAAGGTGTAAAAACGGTCAAAAACAAAAAACAAAAAATGCCTCGTCAGGCTTTGTCATGCAACTTTTTCAACCCCGCTTGCCTCCCAACCCCTCTTACTAACAAGAAAAAAGTAGCATGAAAAAGTTGCGGCGTTTATTGCAAGGTGTAAAAGTGGTCTAACTGAAATTTCATCAAAATTTTTTGTAAAAATTCTTTCCAGTTTTTTGTAAAAATATCATCAAAATTTTTTTTTGTAATTATTTAATTAAAATGTTTTTGAAAATTTTACAGAAAATTTTTTGTAATATTTTATTAGGAAATTGTTTGTAAATTATTAATCGAAAATTTTTTGTAAAAACGATCGATAATTTTTTGTAAAAAATTTATCGGAATTGTGTTGTAAAAAATTACTAAAATTTTTGTAAAAATTTTATCGATTTTTTTTTTTAAATTTTATCGAAAATTCTTTGTAAAAATTAAATCGAAAATTTTTGGAAAAATTTAATAGACAATTCTTTGTAAATTTTTCCGTAACCGCGTTGGTTTCTATACATTGGTCTGCACGTTTTCGTTGAAGAAAAATTATTTAACTACCATCATCGTCACCTAACATTGGTTCCTATACACAGGTCTGTCCGTTTTGGTTGAAGAAAATTGATTGAACTCGCATCATCGGTTTAAATAGAAAAATATCATTTACTGGTAAAATACAGATGCTGGTATTCTTTATTTTTATTACTTACTTTTTTATAGTAGACCAACTTTACTCTAAACACGTTTATTATTTTCACAAACCTTTTTACCGAAACCCATAACCAAATTGTGTTATGTGATTTAAATATTAGACATTGTTATTGTATTTTATTTACATTATCGATAAATAGTCATAAGATTGTTAGGAAATATTAAATTAGTATTGATGTTGTGTTAAAGTAATGCCTCAAAATTGACGATGATAGTGACGACGCTAAATAAAAAAAGATATAAAAATACATTCTTTCCATATATTCTTGGTAATTAAGTTGGTTTTTTCTTCAGCCAAAAATGGTTAAAAGAATGACTATTCATTAACGTGCGTAAGTTTGTTAAACGACAACATTTTCTTTGTTTAATTTTTATTTTGCTACCTTCCCCTTACTGTTTCACAAGTAATTGCAAACTTTTCCGGCTGTTGTAATATTAACACAAACAGTTTCATTACTTTTCTCTTACATTGAGCTCCTTAAGTAAAACTTTAACTCCCCTTTTTCACTGTCAATGATCGTCTGTCGGGTTGATGCTGCGTCTGTCTGATTGTTCATATGTGAAAATGAAGTAGTTGAAGTAAATTATTGCATTTAGTGGCACATTACGCATCATTAAATGTAATTAAGCCAAACTAAAAGTCTATTGTCACAACACAAGAAGTTCTTCTTTTCCTAGTGTAGTATCTAGACGACAGAAAAAAATAAACAACTAGGAGGGATTTTTTAAACAGACACAATATTTAACAAAAATTGGCAGTTTTTTCTTTCAGACAGTAACCCAGTGAATTTTTTTTTTTTTGTATATAACAAAAACTAATGTTGCAAGAAATTTCTCCAGTGAATTTAAATGATTAACAGCAAAATAAGAAATGCTTGTAAGGTTTCCTCATACAATTCTTTTTCCATAGATAAAATGCTAATGCCCTTATGCAAAAGAAATAAAGTCTACTTGAAGTGTACTTTAAGAAAAATTTTCTTATTAAATTTGTCATAAAGTAGATTTGAAGTATACTTTTGCATATGGGCATCTATATATTTAAGACTCTATTTCATAAATTGTTTGTGTATCAAACATTTCGGTGGGTTATCTTAGTGCTGAGAATCATAATGGCGAGCCAAAATTGTTGTATTCTTAAATATTTAGTTCAGTTGCTTCAGGTTTTGTTCCAAACAACCACATATAAAAATGTATATGTAGACTGTTATTGCATGAAAGGAATGTGTCAAATGTAAAGACACTTGATGAGCTGTCATAACAATAGATCACCAATCTAAGTGATGTTATTATGATTACAGCAACTGAGCAATAATTGCCAGGCATTAAGTTTGTTGGTGGTTGTGGTAATGATGACGATTAAGGATGGCCAAAACTATAAATTAACTAAAACTCTTACGAGATTGCAACGTAATTACTTTACAAGATATTTTTATACATGGTGTGTGGAATTTTTGGAATTCAGTTTAGTCGTTTATTCTTAATTAAATAATAAAACTGTTATTTTTGTTAATATGATCTGCAGATTCAAGAATACACTTACAGCTAGTAGATTGATGGTTGTACTCATTACAGTATTATCGTAACAAACAGCAGCAATCATAGAAAACAAGTTTTGTGTGGCAATTGCTGGACTTAATTAAGTAGAAAAAAAAACAGGCAGAATCTTTAAATCAATTATCAATTATATTAGTACTGGAAACATAAGATGTTGCTATCATATACTTAAAAATCAATAGGTTTTTATTGTTTTTAAAAAATATTGTACTCGTAGCTCCATAAATCCGAGATATTTTTTCTAAAAAAATGAGAATCACCACTGACAAGGTTAGGAGAATCACCGTTCACAAGGATAAAAACTGTGGTTTTTGACCGCCACCGACAGAGATAAGGTGTTTTGCATTTGTTTCTTGTTTTTTGCTAACTTTTCTGCGAATAGAATAATTTCCAGATTATTTATTAAGAACTTCGACACTACTTTCAGAAAAGTTTTTTGTATGTTAGATTTTTAAACCAGAAACTTTCTAAGCCCATAAGGCTTCTTTTTGAATAAATCACCTCTAGATATTTAATCACAGACAGTAAATTTTCGAGTAAATACAAGTAGTATATCCTTTCCATATAGCAAAGTTACTTTATCACCGAGTACCAACTAGGTACCGATAAAATGCTCTTGCTTTGGGATTCGCTTGACATTTGGACAGATACCATAAATCACTTTTCCAAAAAAAAATCTATTCTAAAGTTAACAGTGCCATGAGAGAAATGAAATTAAATCGTAAACTAGGGAATATTTCTAGTGTTTTTGGCTAATATTTAAAAGACAGGAATGTCATTGCATAAAACTACTTGAGCTGTAATAATCGCGCTAATAAAATTTCCACATTGTAAAAAACTGCTTGTGATAAAAAAAATAGTTTCATATTTTGATTCAAAAAGGCACAAAAGTCGTAAAAAGTGTAAAATATAATGTAATTCAATTTAACATGTTAAAAAAATTTAAAACAAATAATCCAACTGTCAGGCGCTTTGTCACCATTCAATCTTCAGGCTAAAATTATGTTACTTTATCGAGGATTAAACCAATGATGAATTATCTGATATCGAAGTTGCAACATTTTTCTTTATGGTGTAGTATGTCATACATTTCCGAACCAAACTATTAGGTGAATGCATTAAAAATCACGTTTTAAAAGCAGATTAAGAGTCCATATTTGACTTTTGCACCAAATATAATAGAAGAATTCAATGATTTAAAACCTACATATCCAGAGTTATAAGGGTGATTCAAGTAGAGATACTTTTTACAATAGCCTTTTTTTTGACAGATCACGTATGAGTCGTGTCATGCTGTTATGTCATTTTTGTTTAGTATTGTTTGGCATTTCATAATGGAAAGACGTCTGAATCGCTTCGCTCTATGGGCTCTTGAAAAGCTCCGAGAAGATCCGACGTTTTCTAGGCAAATCTTGTTTAGCGATTAGTCCCATTTCTGGCTCAATGGGTAAGTAAACAAACAAAATTGCCGCATTTGGAACGAAGAGTAACCAGAAGAGATTCAAGAGCTGCCACTTTATCCAGAAAAAGCTACGGTTTGGTGTGGTTTGTAGGCCGGTGGAATCATTGGTCCATATTTCTTTAAAAAAGATGCCGGTGCGAACGTAACCGTCAATGGCGACCGTTATCGTGCCATGATAACGGACTAGTTGATAGCTGAAAATGAAGCTCGTGAACTCGGCGACATTTGGTTTCAGCTAGACACATCCCACACATCGCATCATTCAATGGATTTATTGAGAGAACATTTCGTTGAGAACATAATTTCACGTTTTGGGCCGGTTGATTGGCCACCAAGATCGTGTGACCTTTTCCTGTGGGAATTTGTAAAGCTAAAGTTTATGGGGACAAACCCGCTGCGACTCAGGCCTTGGACGAAAACATCACTCGTGTCATTCGCCAGTTACCAGTCGAAATGCTCGAACGAGTCATTGAAAATTGGACTCAACGGATGGAAAATCTACGACGTATCAAGGGCCAACATTTGATAGACATAATCTTCAAAAAATAAATGTCAAAGAATGTTCTTTCAAATGATAATAAACATTCTCCAGTAAATTTGAATTTTCTGTGTGTTTTTCTTTAAAAAAGTAGGGAACCTCGAAACGGATCACCCCTTAAAAACAAAAATGCCTATAGTTGGCCAGATTTCGAAGCCAATCGAAAACTTAAAAAAAGGTATAGGAAGTAGCTATTCCACTAACAAATAAATAATTTATAAATGCAATTTATTAATATTATAAATTTATATTAAATTTCCAAAATTTTATAAAAATTTTAATAAAGAGGGTGACATTTTGTTTAAAACAATTTCCTTTCTGACTTGTTATGTGATTCTAAGCGAAAAAGTAAATTATTAGAATACAGATTGACAAAAATTCTGAATTTTATTGTTGTTTTGCTTGATAAATACATCCATTAAAAAGACTCAGCTTAAAAACTTTACTAAAACATGAAAAATATATAAGTAATTATTGCCAAAAAGAATGATACTACACATTGCTGTTCAAGATGCTGCTAAATCTTCGAAAATTAAGATGTAATTGAAGATATAAGTGTAAAAGGGCTATTAACTAAGAAAAGAAAGGAACGAAATAAATTAAGAATTAAAACAAAATAAAATGAAATGAAAGCTTTCAACGAACATAGAGTACTTAAAAAAATTTTTAGACTCTTCAATAACTAATTCAATGTACTACTCCTAATAGTTCATCGAATCCTTAATTCTCATAGCATTTGTATAAAAAAATAATATTTTTTTTATTATGGGCAATGCACATAGGAAGCCATAGTTTGTCTTTTATCTATCTGACGATTTATTAAAAAATATTTAAGCCAATTTTTTATATCTTGTTCTAAGAACTAATTTTAAAGATTCTGTAAATACTGCTTCCATTCGATGAGGTGAGGGTCTTGGTCGAGTGAAGCCTGAATCTATTGATTTATACCAATAAAAGTTTTGTACAGTGGGTGGCAATTCAATGCAACTTTCTTTTTATTTAAACAAAATTTTATTTGAAAATAAATTATAAAAATAAAAATTAGTTTTCTAAAAAAAGTAGTAATTGAATTGTCACCTATTATTTTATATTCTTCTTTGGTATTCTTCATATCTACATATCTACTATTTGAAGTTCTCAGTTGCTTGTGAATATTTGGTATTTCTTCGAACTATTTCGTTTTATTGTGTTTTTTTTTCTTTAAATTTATATTTTGTCAGTTTTATAGTTTGGTTTCACTTCTTCTACTGTTGTAAACCTATTGGCATTCTCTAAAAATTTTCATTCAGGCACACGATTTGTGCTTCATTCGATTTGTGAAGCACATTTTGTTCAGTTCTCAAGGAATTTGAAATAAAATAATATGACTTGTATGAAGTTAGAAATAGAAAAGCATCTGTTTGCTAAAATATTATTAAATTAATGTAATTTTTCAAAACATATTTGGTTAAGAATAATGAATAATATCCCTTAATGCTAATAAAAAAATTATTTTAAATTAAATTATATGAGGGCAATAGAATAGAAAATAAAATTGTTTTTCAGATGGTAATTTAAAATTGGTTTTACGTCTACAAAAAATTGTATTGTAAAATTTTATTGATCTAAGTTTCAAATGTAAAAAAAAACCTAACAAATTTTTTCTTCTGATTTCTGTAGTATTTTATCATTTCAAAATATTTAATTAAAAAATTTTCTATCTAAAACAATATCTTTGTGAACGCATCATGTCCAGATATAAAAAGTAATTCAAATCAAGTATGACAAATGATTTAGTTTAACACTTTATTAATTGCTAAGCTCAGGACGTTGATAGTTATTAACGATGCTTTTTTTCCAGTTTTGCTTACAAAACACTTCTAATGTCATGTACCCAGATAAAAACACAGCTACCTTTTCTTTAATAAAATAAGAAAAAAAAAGTAAAAATTAAATAAATAGAAATAAATTCTGTGGAATTTAACAGTAGTTCCCAATAATTTTTATGCACTGTAATTTGCAGTCCAAATCTATGGTGATCTTAGAAAATCGCTCTCAACTCCATAGTTAAGAGTTATTTTTCAACGGAACAATAAAAGTTCAAATTAAATTTTTAAAAATAGAGTTTTATTTTGCTGTCATAAAAAATTTTTGTGAGAGTTTTATTTTTTCCGTTTTTTTACATGTTTATTTACATGATTTTTTTAGGCAGTTTTGAACGGAGGGCTCTCAATGCCAATTTAAAAGCATAGAATGCACTTTTCACGCTTCCCTGGGTGCAGGAACAAACTGCTGACTTTTTTTTCCAATTTATGGATATGGATAATGCATTTTTCCTCCCAGAGAAAAAATTATAAATTTTCAAGAAAACTTTTTTGCAACCTCAATCATTTTCTTCTCTTTCTTGTTCTGCTCTAAAAGCGATGTATGAGATATATCGAATAAAACCGTTGAAAATGGGTAAACATCCGGTGAAGATTAATCAAACAATAAAAAATTTTCATAAAATAAAACTCCTAAAAAAGTTTTATTTTATGAAATAAAACTCCTAAAAAAATTTTATTTTATGAAATAAAACTCCTAAGAAAGTTTTATTTAATGACGGCAAAAAAAATTCTTTTTTTAAATTTTCATTTGAGTTTATAATTTTACGTTAAAAAGTGAATGTTTTAGATAAATATTTTTATTTAATTCTTAAAATAACTGTTATTAAATATTTTTTTTAAAGTGGTTTACTGACTTCTGTTGTCGTTGTATAAGCACTCACAATTCTGGCGTAAAAACATCTTTTAAAATACATTTCTTACATTCGCACTTAGATTCTTTCCTTTCAAACCATGGTAAATAACACAGTGCAACACGGAAAAAAATAACCATATACGGACAACACTACCTGATAAAACACCAAAAAAAAAGACCCCTGTCTCCCAGTTTTGCCCAAAGTCCTCCATGTTTTTTTTATGGGCCCTCAAAGATGTGATTTTTGCAAAAAAATGATCATATACTCAAGCTCATATTTTGCAAACCGTTTGAAATTTTGATATACTCTCTGAGGCAAAGTTGTAGCTCTTGTCATAAAGAACAAAAATTTTTAACATATAAAAGCAAAAAAACTTCATCTTCAAGGTCAAAATCACAAAAAACTTTAAAAAATTAAATTTTTTACCTTTTTTCCCCTGTTCAGGTCCATAGGTAGCAAACCGTTCAAAATTAAAGGAAACAATCAACTACAAAAATGAACCTAAGATCTCAATAAACAACTTTCTATAACTTATGAAATTCCTAGGAATGATTCTTAACACCGTTTAGGTAGCGCTTAGGTAGCCGCAAAAGTGTGATTTGCAAGTCCAGGGCCTTCAACATTATAAACGGTGTTAAGAATCATTCCTAGGAAGTTCATATGTTCTAGAAAGCTGTTTACTGCAATCTTAGGTTCATTTTTGTATTGATTGTTTCCTTGAATTTTGTTTTTCATGTTAAAAAGGCGTAATTTACGAAGCAATTAACACCCTTTCCTAGTATTTTTTATAGCAAAGTTCACTCTCGTATGATAAGTAACATTTTATTACCATGCCTTCAATTTATTTTAAATCGCAAATCTAATATCATGTTGAGAACGGCTGCTTAAAATGCTTGATTGTTAAATAAACAGAAAAAAGATAGAAAACCCATATTCATAGGTAAACCACAACCTCAGCTAAATAAAGAAGAAATGAATCACAGAATGTACCAGAAAAAAATTAATCATACACATTGGAAACAAAAAGACTGCATACGTGTTCAGTTGAAACGCTTCTTGCTTTCTATTTTCGAAACACTCTTATTGTAGGTGTACACAATGTACTCTGATAAAGTGTAAGGTAAAAGCAAAGAAACATGTTTAAGGACATGAAAAGGAAAATAAAAAAATAACAGAACTAGAGGAAGAGCACAAGAAATACAGGAAATAAAAAGGAAAAAAACAGGAAACATTTTCAAAGAAGATAACAGCAGTACCAATAAGAATAAAAACTATTTTATAAAACAAACAATTGTTAAAGACAACAAAAATAAAAAAAATGTTTTAAGTTGTGATGGAAAGACAGAAAAATAAACACAAACATTCAGACTTACCTACATTTAATAATAGTGTAATATAAATATTTAAGAACGATTGCAGACTTAAAAGGTCCTAATAAACGACGGAAGTTAAAAAAGGAAACGATTTTATTGCTTTTATTAACTTCGTTCATGTTTTTATAAATTCCTTTAAAGTTAAACCACAACACTACATTACTATTTTTAATTTTTTTAATCGAATTAGTGATCATTTTTCTCCACATATGCAATTCCGCGTTTTTTTTGCAATTTTTTCAATGACTACTTTTCTGCTTGGCCAAAGTCTCTGACAAACCAATCAGTTCTTCGAATTTGAAAACAAGCAAGTGCTTAAATCATTTTGACAAATTCATAGATTTTTCATCTTGATGGTCTAACATTCTGTTCTTAAATTTAACGTAAATCTATCCAAAGGCCCCCACCCAAAAAAGTGGTTAAAATAAAAATGCATTGGTTTGCTTAATATTTAGCAAAGTGACACAAACCTACATTGTTGAAAGCTGGTATGCTACTGATTTAAAATTTTTACATGTTTTGTTCACTTTGTGAGATTGTGTATGTGCTCACAGACCCTTAGGAGTTTGCGTGGGGCTCTTGATCTATCCAAAAGATAATATTCGCCGGTAACAGTTTAATCCTTTTCAAGATTATCGTAACATATATGACACCAAATGCATATCAAAAACCTTTTTGGCCGACAGACCCAGCTTACCCTTCGATTGTTAGCAATTGTGACACTTATCGCATTTTTCTTCATCTTCAAATTCGGTGCGTTTTTAGACAGACTGTGGTGCGCTAGTCTATCAGTCTAAACGTTGCGGCAAAGGCTCAGGGTGCAGACAAGCAAAAAGCCTTTAAAAAATAAAAATGAAATTAAATGTGATGCAGATTTTCCATTGTGATCTCTAAAACCTAAGCCACCTTAGTTAATCCCATTCTCCGATCGATAAATATCAATTCATAGATTTTATCGACTATTTCTGGCTTTATGACCACTTTTGACCTAAAGCTTGGCGGCAGCGATGCTGGTACGATTATACTACAACTCCGTATACCAATTCAATTTTTAACTATTTAACATGATGATGCATAAAATATATTTCGCTTGTCGTTGACGGTGGTGGTAAGAACAACGTCGCTTTAAAAAAAATGTGGGCCGATGACATCGCCAGCGCAAAATCTTCACTAAATTTTGACTTTTCTGGGATTTATTAAAGGTTCTTGTGATGCATTGAACGCCCTTGGATTGGTATCGCTTGCAATTCGTCAATGGTCCTCATCGCTGAAGATTATTTTTAATGAACGTTGTCCATACAGAACACCTGTTTTGATAGAACAATTTGGTCATTTCCACATGTTGTTCAGACCTATATGAATTAGTCCATGGCGAATTGGCAAAACATACTGAATAAATGAACATTGAACATTGTTTTTAAAATAACATTTACTTGCATACATTAAGTTCAACCTTCTTGTGCTTTAAATGGATTTTTTCCTAAGCTGTTTTAGTTTTTCTAAAATGCTTTTATTATTATCGTAATGGTGGATGGTGGAAAATAGGGCTGATGAAGAAGGGCTGGGGTTTTTCCTGGTGTTAAGCTGATTATCAATTGGTTGAGTTAAAATTGATCTAAGGTTGGATTTGAATGGTTTCACCACATACACACTTCCAAATCTTGTCGAAGGTCACAGATGATGCAAATTGGTTGCTTCTAGTTATTACACTTGCTGCTTGAAAAAAGAATATATTAGATAAAGAAAAAATGTATGTTAAAGTTAACAAAAAATCAAATAGCATACTAGGAATCAGACGTCATTTTATTTTCTTCTTTCATTTTGATTCTTCAATTTTGTCCATTGGGCTTAACAAACAAAAAAAAAAAAACGATAGCAGTATCTTGCAGTTTTCAGAAGCCGCATGTGTTGTTGGCAATTCTATTTTCTTAACGATAAATTCCTTATAATTTTTTTCAATCCACCATTTGGCACTGCATTTTTCTGTGTAAATTGTAAAAATGTCATAATCTAGTGACAAGCATCTCGTAATTTATGATTTTTCTCCTAAGCCAGTAAGTTTCTTGAAGGTTTGACAGTTTGTTTTTGTTTGTAGCATAAAATCCAGTAAGATTTATATGAAGCAATGTTACAACATTTTCAATAGATGTTGGGGGTTGCAGAATAAGATGTTGGCAAAAGTGATATTTGATTTTAGTAACCTGCTGTTTGTTTTCAAAAAGTTACACATTATTTGGCATCGATTTCGTACGTATTTTTTATGATAAAAAAATTTCAATTCATAATATAAAATAAGAAATGTTGAAGGAAAAATCCAAAGGGGTGCAAAACAGTCCAATATTGATTCTTTATATAGTACAATATTTAATAAACGGATTAATATTTAAAAATACTAATACACCATCCTTTTAATATATTTATGTATCAGTGATGACGTTTGCGTACATTTTTTACATTTTTCGTAACTTTAGCTACCAGACATAAAATAATGTAAAATCTATGAAATGTTTCAGGCTACTAACGAGTGATTTTTTAAGAGCTTGAGAACTTTTTTTTTTAAAAAAACGCATAAAATTTGCAAAATCTCATCGGTTCTTTATTTGAAACGTTAGATTGGTCCATGACATTTACTTTTTGAAGATAATTTCATTTAAATGTTGACCGCGGCTGCGTCTTAGGTGGTCCATTCGGAAAGTCCAATTTTGGGCAACTTTTTCGAGCATTTCGGCCGGAATAGCCCGAATTTCTTCGGAAATGTTGTCTTCCAAAGCTGGAATAGTTGCTGGCTTATTTCTGTAGACTTTAGACTTGACGTAGCCCCACAAAAAATAGTCTAAAGGCGTCAAATCGCATGATCTTGGTGGCCAACTTACCGGTCCATTTCTTGAGATGAATTGTTCTCCGAAGTTTTCCCTCAAAATGGCCATAGAATCGCGAGCTGTGTGGCATGTAGCGCCATCTTGTTGAAACCACATGTCAACCAAGTTCAGTTGTTCCATTTTTGGCAACAAAAATTTTGTTAGCATCGATCGATAGCGATCGCCATTCACCGTAACGTTACGTCCAACAGCATCTTTGAAAAAATACGGTCCAATGATTCCACCAGCGTACAAACCACACCAAACAGTGCATTTTTCGGGATGCATGGGCAGTTCTTGAACGGCTTCTGGTTGCTCTTCACTCCAAATGCGGCAATTTTGCTTATTTACGTAGCCATTCAACCAGAAATGAGCCTCATCGCTGAACAAAATTTGTCACATTTGAACATTTCGAAACGAACACTGATTTTGGTAATAAAATTCAATGATTTGCAAGCGTTGCTCGTTAGTAAGTCTATTCATGATGAAATGTCAAAGCATACTGAGCATCTTTCTCTTTGGCACCATGTCTGAAATCTCACGTGATCTGTCAAATACTAATGCATGAAAATCCTAACCTCAAAAAAATCACCCATTAGTAGTGTACTACTCTATCAGACTGGGGTTGTGGTTTTAAAAATTTGTTTTAAAACTTAAAAGCCTAGCAAAAATACTCTAATCAAAAAAAAATACCCAAAGTAAACAAATTACAACAATAAGCACACAAATCAGCGTTTATTTTTAGTTATGGGGCTCTGTACCATTCATATAAAATTGCAATTGAGCATTAAATTTTTGAACGTTTTTATAGCATCAATATTGATATTATATAAAAGCTTTTACCAGTGTCTTCCTATTACGGTAAAAAATTAGGCTACTGCACTATCGCAACAGCCTTTAACTTTTAGAAATTGTCTACCTACTATGGTTAAAAAATTAGGCCATATACATGAACATTACGTCACTATCGGAAAACCCTTTATTTTTTTGTATTATTTTTTTACTTGTAAATGTAGCAAACATTTTATTTGAAAATTTTCTGCACAAAAATTGTTTTTTTTTAATTTGTTGAAAATTTTTTTGAAATTTTTTGAAGGTCCTAAACCTTCCTGCAATCTGTATTAGAATAGTCAGACTAAAGCAAACAAAAAATCCTTAAAAAAAAACTCCTCATATTAACCCACATGTGGGTAATTCCAAGTCAAATCAACCAAAAAAAAATGTTTTCAAATTTACCACTCCCGATTTTATTGAAACTTTTTTTACTTATATTTGTTGACTCCCTGTATCCAAAATTCTATCTCTTACAGTTTTTCCGCTACACAGTTTTCAAAATTGAAAAATGTCGCTTTTTTGCATATGAGCTCGAGGATTAAATATATTCTAAATCCAGTTCTATAAGTCCTAGAATGTTGAGTAATAGCTCATTTTAAAGGGTATTTCATACGCTTTAATTTGGTATCATGAATCATGAAATTTTTTAACAAATTTTTTTCTGATATTTAAAAAAAAATTTATTAAAATCTTTGAGATAGTGTCTCTTAATTTTTTTAAATTTACATATGTTTTTGTACCTTTATTATCCAGTTTATTAAAAAAATTTAATTTTTTCAGTTTATAATGAGTCAAAATGAAGTTTTTTTATATATTTAATCCTCGATAACTGTGTAGCGGAAAAACCGTAAGAGATAGAATTTTAAATTTAAAAAAAAATAACATACACTATCTCAAAGATTTTAATAAAACTTTTTTTTTAAATATCAGAATTTCATAAATATCAGAATATCAGAAATTTCATGATTCATGATTGATACCAAATTAAAGCGTATAAAATGAGCTATTATTCAACTTTCTAGGACTTATAGAACTGGATTATAATATATTTAATGCTCAAGCGCATATGCAAAAAACCGACATTTTTCTATTTTGATAACTGTGTAGCGCAAAAACTGTAAGAAATAGAATTTTTTAAAAATCATATTTGGATTCAGGGAGTCAAGGAATATAAATAAAGGACGTTTCAATAAAATCTGAAGTAGTCATTTTGAGTGCCTTGTTGATTTGACGTGGAATTACCCATGTGCCTTTTAATTGCTGCTGGTTACCAGTGGGCTCTCTGTAGGTCCATTGGCTACCTCTACGTGTATTGCTTTCTATAAAGGCCTTTAATACAAATCAAAGCAGAAAAACCCTACCAATCTAAACACAAACAAAAATCGTCCCTCGCAGGGGGTTATTGACACCCCGAAATCTGTATTTTTTTTTCATAAAAATTTAAAAGAATTCAAAAGTGTATTAATGAGAAAGGCTTATTTTCATGTTCCTGTCTAATGCTGTATTTATTTCTTTAACTTGATAACTATTTCGCAAAATATGTATTTCATATTCATTGTACACATATAAGTATATGTATACATTGTTAATAAATCCTTCTGCCTCAACGCATATCGTTGCGGTTTTCTATACAACGGAAGTTTTTCGTATTAATCACATTTGTTTTAATGCGATAACTTTATCCTTTTCAACTTTGGCAGTGTGAGTATTAACAATTTGTGTATGAGAATATAAATATTTATAAGTAAATGCATAGATGAAAAGTTTATTTCTTTTTGTAAGAATAATAAAATATGGTTTTATTATTCTGTGAAATTTTATTATTCCAGATGATGTGTGTTTTATTATACTTTATTTATTGTAATATGGAAACTGCACATAATTTGCGAGAAACAAAGAACATGGCTTCTGACTATCATTCCTAACATAATATAAATTATTTAACGGAATAGTTATCATTTGCTTACTCCTTTTAGTATTGAAAAGACTTATTGAAGTCTTTAAAAAAAAACTCTTTAATCAGAGAGTTCAATTTAAATAAAAAAATTTTAAATATCCCCAAATATGCTGCAAGAAGGTGTCTACTGTTTTTTTTTTACAATATTAATTTTAGTAACCACTTTAGTTATTTGAAATAGTTATATTAGTTCCTAGTTAAGCAGCAGTCAATTTGTATCTTTATCTATATACATCTATAAAAAGGGTGTTTTTTATAGAGTTATAGAACTTTAAGTTAGCATTACTTTTACCGATTTAACAGCTGTCAAGTAATTTATTCTCAGTTTGGTTTGGCAATTCATCATGAATAGACTCACGCCTGAACAACGCTTGCAAATAGTGCAATTTGGGCCCAAAACCATATTACCGTTGTTCCCGATTTTCATAAGCGAATTTTGCTTAGCTATGAAGCGCACTTCTGGTTGAATGGCTACGTCAACAAACAAAACTGCCACATTTAGATTGAAGGTAATCCTCAAGTGTATGTCGAAACACCGTTACATCCAGAAAAACTGACTGTTTGATGCGCTTTATGGGCTGGTGCAGTCATTGGTCCACCAGCCCATATTATTATTACCACATAGCACTAAATCGCCGGCGAAGTAAAATAATTCTTAATTGGCTAGCTTTAAACGAATTCGCAACACAGTTAATATAGGATTTAATTGCCTGAGTGTTACTTCTCTTAAAAAAAAAAAAAACAAAACTAAAAACGTAAGGTTCTTTGGTGTGAATTGCTTTGACAGCAAAATCGAACAAAATATTGAAGGACGCTGATGAAGTGGCGGGCACAGGTAGTATTAGATAATATCAACGTACTGTGTCGAACTATTTAATTTATTATTATTTTTATTTAGGGACCTGACCGATAATAAATCGTTTTAATCGAATAATTTTTTTAAAGCTAGTAGTCGATTGAGTGCTGTATTTACAAGGACATCAATTTTTTTATAATTTGAGTTTGCAATTAAAACATAGTAGTTAATTGTTGTCAAATTTTCAGAAATATAAAAATATATGGAAGTAGCTATCTTCGCTGTGCCCCACTTGCATTCAAAAAAATTAAATAAACACTTGAAAGTAAAACTATGGCCAAACTTACGTCTATGAATAAATTTAGAGAGTTTCACTATTGCTGTTATCGAGATATACTATAATTACTTTGTATGAAGGGCTGCCGTCCTAATCCCAAAACTTTAACTTGAAAACACACGTTATTCTTAGATCATTTTCGACTATGAAATTTTTAATTACAAAACCTTACCTGGTTACTTGTGATAAATTACAAGTCCCTACCTATTATACTGATACTAGGCCATCGATAATAAATTTTCACTTTGTAAAAAATAAAATCGCTAAAAATGATCTAATCTTTTATTAAAACATTTGTGCAATTTTTAATTATGAGAAATGTAAAAATTAATTATTCTCCAAAAGCGACGAAGAAGCAACCATAACCTTTCATATAAAATTATACCAATTTAGTTGATAGTATATAAAAATTTCTTGGGCTATTTTTCACTTACGCTTTTGTGAGATTATCCCAAGGGTCATTTGGTATGCAGCCGGGAGGTATAATCAAAAAATGCAATAAGGAATTGGAAGTAAGGCATGGCCAAGCTTTACTTGAATGTTTTTCCGGAGGAGATTATGTTAAATTTAGAGAGGGTCACTATTGTAGCTCTATAGATATAAAAAAATTATTCTCTATGGGGTCACCTGATTCTGACGTCTTAATAACTTTAACTCGAAAAGACACGTTATTCTCAGAGTAAAAAATTTTAACACTCTACCTATAGTTCCCTAGGTTTACTACGATATTTTTTCACTTTGTATGCGAGGTACGCGGTACAAGGGAGCTACTCTAACTAAAATTATCGAGAGCATAGTAATGAAAAATTTCCCTCGTTGTAGTGAAACACTCAAAGCCTTTCATAGATATCGTACTTACAACCTCCAGACTGATAGACTATACCACTACTTATTAGCCTACCAAGGCACCCAGTTTGACAATGTAAGTCGCTGTTTTAATAATTAAATTAAAAATTATCAATGAACATATAATTGTTTAGAAACATATTTGTTATTTACTAACACATCGATATTAAAGAAAAAAAAAATTAAATTTTTATATATTTACTAGCTATCCCCAGTGCGCTTCGCTACACCCATAAGCACAATAAACACTTGGAAGAAAAGTATGAACAAATTTTAACGAGAAAACGCACGCCATTCCCAAGTCAAAAATGTTCCCATCCAACCTGTTTTTTGTTAGACTACACTGAGGGAAAAACGACTTTGCAAAATCGACGACTGTAGTCACTTTAATACCTCTACGATGTCACTTTTATTTGACAACGGGTGTTTTCAACTTACAAACGAACGTGTTCGAATTGGCAACGCACGTTGTCAACTTGTAAACGAGGTTGTCGAGTAGACAACAACCGTTGTCAACTTTCCAACGAACGTGCTCAAATTAACAACGCAATGTAATGAAATGTTTTATTAAATTTTTTTCATTGTCAAAATTTTATTCAATTTATGCAGACGCATTTCTAAAAATAATAATATGGATTGAGAAATATGCTATTGGAGGTTCACTCTAGAGACTAGAGATGTTGTGATGGTAAAAGATTCAATCTTTCTTAGAACCCATCACTTTGGAATCAATTTCCGATGACTTAAAATGTAAGTAAACCAAAGTTTTGTTGTTCTAAACGTGTAATATGTACTTTTGTTTTTCTATCTGCGCAAGTAATATTAAGGAGTCAGCGATTTTTGAAAAAGACAGATTGAAAGGAAGGACTGCGAGTGGAGTTCAGCGAGAAGTATATACCTATAGGTAATATAATAATTGAATTGTTATGATCAAAGTAAACTACTTATTATTTTTATGTTCATATAAAATTACAGTTGGGAATTGATGATGACACAACCTTTGTGCAATCTAAGGTAGACCAATGGTGGAAACATGATGAAACATCCAACAATACACCTGCGCAAATTGATCTAAGGTAAGAACAATTCTAATTAATTTCATATAAAACAACTTAAAACAATTTTTTGTGGTATAATTTAGGATTCGAAGACACTGTTAAAATAAACATCAAACGAAAGTTAGGTCTAAATATTCTGATAAAATAAAAAAATGAGTATATAGTTAGTTTTATTATTTTGGACTTTCTAAGCAAAGATTACCAATTCTAGATTTTATAACTTTACGGTTTCTATATATCCTATTTTTAGAATTAGATTAGTAATTAAAACCACAATTTGTTAATAAAATAATTTTATAAGAATTTATGATTATTGTTTTATTATTATGGTAAATTTGGAAAGGAATGAGCATTTATAAATCAAAACGGTATGGTATCAACTTTACAACGGTGTGGTGTCAAATCGACACCGGTATGGTGTTACTTGGACAAAGTGTACACGTTCGTTGTCATTTAAAACAACCCTTCGTTGTCAATATTTCGTTGTCGAATTGACACCGGTAGTTTACAGTTTAAGCACAAACGTGGTTGAAACACTTTCGACACCGAATGTGGTCAATTTGTACACGGATGGTGTTATTTTTTCTCTGGATGTATACGCATTAACACGATAACAAGTTTTTACTTTTAATGGGATGTGGTACTCCCAGTATTCTTATTCAATCTGAATTTTGCTAGACTATGCACATTAGTATGAGGGTTACTTGTGCAAAGTTTCATAACTATACCTAATGTAGTTCTCTAGGTACGCGATAATAATTTTTCACTTTGTATAGGAGGTACCAAGCCCTGCATTCAAATTCAGTCTGTGTTTCTTAACACAATATATTTTAATATGGGGGTTACTGATGCAAAATTCCAAGGCGCTACCTATTGCAGTTCTCTAGATACAGGAAAATAATTTTTTTACTTTGTATGGGGGGTACCACGCTCACTGTCCCAATTCAGCGTATGTTTTTCTAGAGTATCCACATGGGTATGGGGTTTCCTTGTACCCACTTTGAAGACCATACCTATTATAATAATTTTTTACTTAGTATGGGCGGTACCACGCCAACTATTCCAGCTATAACTCATGATCCAATACACATACAGAGACCGTTTGTATTTAATAACCCTGGTATTGACGTCACATTTCATATTAACTTTGCAGAAACAAAATCGGTTTACGCATTCCAGAGAACATCAATTTCTAACACAATGCAACTTTTTTTATTTATATAGATATAGTTGTTATAAAGTCGGCTGAGATGACATTTATCAAGTTTTAAAGACTAGTTGGGTATAAAAAATAAAAAAAGTATATTTTAAATTTGATTCCAACAAATACTCTGTACAAAAAAACATAGACGATGTCTTACCACGATACAAAGTTAAAGGTATAGACAGATATGTCAAATATTTAATTAGAAAAGCGTAACCACTATTTTCATTTTCACAAATATTTATTCAATCTTATATGATATGTTTCATTATAAAATATAATTTATAAAAAAAAAAATATCGTACCTTTTATATTAGGTAGTATCTTTAGTGTGTTTGCTAAGAACAAAAACTTGTTAACATAATTTAGTGGTTACGTCTTTTTTTTTTTTGGTCAAAGGTTTTACATATTTGACCATTCCTTAAGTAATGTTAAAAGTAGATGAACATCACAAAAGCAGAAAACAAGGCTTTTAATCTATTTTAAGCTTGAATATGTAAATTATACTTTAAAATGCTATGAATAACGACAAATGTACCTGAACTGAACAAAATCTAGCATCCACTTCACCACCCACTAAAGGTACAATAGCTGCAACATTAGTTACGCATTGTGACAATACTAAAACCCTTATCTTGACCTTAAACAAAATATAAATGATGTTCTCCACATGTTACCTTAAATTTAACTACTCGGTCTATCTGTTTAGTTTGCTCTTGACAAAGACAGTATAAAGGATGGCAGACAAAGGCATCTTTCAAAATGAAAGAAAACAAGCCATATTGTGGACCATAAATTATATCAAAGTCAACAATGTGTCTATTAGCACCCTTAAAATAACAATTATTTCTTGTGACCCCCCTGCTACCCAAAAAGATACATAAAGATATCAACATCCATATGACTCGATTGCTTAAATGAAAACTTTTTCTTGTTTTTCGTTAAGGTTTTTCTTCTTTTACACTTTACTCACTTTTGGGTCTACTCGAGTGTAATTGCGGTTTTTAAAACTCACGAACTTGTATGTTGTCATTTTAACCACAGTAAAATATTCAAAGTTTAAAACCCTTAGTAATTGATAAAATGTTACTAACACAAGCGTTAATTGTCTGCTCCAATGTTGTCGCTGTTTTTATTGCTTTTTTTGGGGTAAGAAGACATCAGTAGCAATAAACAACTTAAATGAAAGACGACAAAACCGTTTAAGTGAAGTATGTAGTTTTCTTTTTGTGGGATTAGTTAAAGGGAATAAAGTTGTAAATTTTAAATTGAAACATGTACAATCAAATTAGGAAACATATACTCGTACATATGTATGTATATGCTTTTAAATATTTCAGTGTTTTAACCAGTAAAAGAATAAAATTTCTCACAAGGATATTGTGTTGTTAACAACAGTAACTTCAACATTTACTTGTACATTGTACAACTGGCAGTTACATGCACTTTGAAATGTCAGTAAGACATAACAAGAAGATGAATATAATACCTTTGTAACTCACAATTAGAAATAAATAAAAATAGATGTTTATATTTCGAGCCCAACAGTTTTCTGATGATACGAATAATATTTAAAAATAAAGAATTTATTATTTAAATTTTAGAATATATTATAAAAAGTTGAGGCTGGACTAAATGTATCTTGCTTAGAAGACAATATAAAACGCTTTTTGCCGCAAAAAATATCTTTTATTCAAAAAGGTAAGATATATCGAATTTCTCTTGTATTTGAAATTATTATTTTAGACTCAGTAGGAAAAATTTTATACATAAAGAAGCAGACTTTTTATGCTCGCCTTAGTCAATTAAAGCTAGAGTTCCCCAATTTAGTTATATGGAGCCTATTTTAAACTGGTTGTCGTCATAAGAAAAATAATTTTTGAGGACATATTGTTGAGTAACATATTATAATTAAATTAAATTATATGATTATAGTTCAATTATAATATTACACATAATAATGTTATTATTCGAACCATAAAAATAACATATATCTATATCTATACATCTATACATATAATAAAATATTAACTCATTTCCGCCTGTCTGTCTGTCATCACGTAAAAATACTGCATGGATTTAAAAAAAAAATTTTGGGAGGAGATAACTAAGTATCCTGATCCCAATATAGGATATTTTTTTCTGCAAAAATATCTTATTTCAAAGAGAAATGCAATAAACACTTGGAAAAAAGTATGACCCACCTATAACTCAAAAACGCTCGCTATTCTCACAACGAAACTATTCCAATTGATATGCAATACCAACTCTTCCCATCCAATCTGTTTTTTGCTAGACTATGCTTACTAAAACGATAATAAATTCTTGCTTTGTATGGGATGTACCACTCCCACTATCCTAATCAAATCTGTATTTTGTTAGATTAAGCACATTAATATTAGGGTTACTTGTGCAAATTTTCAAGGCCCTACATATTGTAGACCTCTAGGAACACAATAACAATTTTTCGCTTTGTATAGGAGGTACCACGCTTTGCATTGTAATCCATTATGTATTTTTTAACCGTCTTCAAAAAAAGAAGGAGGTTATCAATTCGTCTGAATGTTGTTTTTTTATGTTTGTGCCCGCATAACTCAGTCATTTCTGAACCGATTTTAGAAAGGCAATGCTTACAGATTGGTCCCGTTTTAAAAGAAGTTCAGCATTTTGAAAATTAAAGGGTTGCCCCATACAACATACGTGTTTTTTACGTGTATTATGAACCGTAAAGGGCACCCTTTTAAAATTTTAAAAAACTGCATATCACTATAGCAGCCAATAACAGAAGTTAATAAAAAAATAAACTTAAAAATTAAAGGTGTCCCCATATGTGACGTCAATTTAAATATATGAACCATTTGAACCATTGTAGACAATCACTTGAAAATTGGACAGAATGTCCAATATTTAAAATCAGAAATTAAAGGGTGTCCCAATAGTTGATGTAATTTGATGTATATTGCCGAACTTTTAAACCGTTACAGAGAGACGGTTGAAATTTACAAAGAACCTGTATATGTAAGTCCTTTATAACATCAAGTATATAATTTAAATTTGGAAAATAAAGGGTGTCCCCGTAATTGATATAATTTTACCTATCTAGCCCTATCTTTTGAACCGTTATAGACAAACACTTGAAAATTAGACAGAATCTCCACTACTATGTCCCGTATAATAACATTTATCAATATTTAAAAGTTTAAAGGGTGTCTCAATAGTTGATGTAAATTGATGCATATGGCCAAACTATTGAACCGTATTAGACAGACATTTGAAATTTACAAAGAATCTGTCCTTTAAAATAAGTGTTTAATTTAAAATTGCACATTAAAGGGTGTCCCCTAGGTGATAATGTTTAAACTATATATATGGCCATATCTTTGGAACCGTTACTTTTTATTACTGTGTCAGCAATAATAAGTGTAAAAAAATAAAGGGTGTCCTCATTCTGACGTAATTTGTCGCATATGGCTTTATCTGCTTAACCGTTACGGATAGACATTTGAATGTACAGAACGTATATTACTATGTTCGTTAGAGCAACAAGTATAAAAGTATTTGATTTGAGAACTATTTCTTACAGATTAATTTCCTTTAATTTTTTAGTTTAGAATTGATACACATACATATATTTGTTTTGTAGTCGGTTTTTTTGCAAGAATTATTGTATCTTCAAAAGAGCATTATTATTTACAAATAAACCTGTTTAAAAGTAAGCACCGAGACAATCACGGTAAAAGTATGCTATCTTTTTTATAGAAAATATATAACTCCATCCTGCACTGCACTTTAATTAAAAACTTCGTTTCAATTAAGAATTTTTTCTTTTATTATTTTCGTTCCCAAATAGAACAACCATCGTGGAAATTTACATTTTTGAATAAAACTTATTTAGCACAAAATTAATAGTTTGTATAAACTCTAAAACTAAATAAACAAATTTAGCTAAAAGTATCATGCCATTTCAACCAAAGAAAATTAAATTTCAGCGGTTAAAACAAAAACTATAAAATGACATTAGGGATACAATCACTCCAAGTGCAATTTGACAAAGAACAAAAATAAACAAACAGACAAATAGACAAGTAAACATGCAGACGGACAAACGGAAAGACAAACCATTGTATAAGTTTAAGTGAATACAATTTGTAAACATAATATTCTTGTATTGTACAAAATAAGCATTCTATTTATTCAAATGAATTCAATGTTTAACATTCATAGATATGCTCCTGGAAAATTTTACTCATCTCCATAAACCACAACACACAGGAGAGTAGACCAGAAACTACAAAGACTGAAAATAATACAAAAAAAATTAAAAATCGTAAAAAAAACAAGAAAGGAGAAATAACATTTTCACACAGAAAATTAAAATAAAATTAAATTAAAACGAAAAAGTTATATTTCAAATATATTAAAAAACTTAATTTTAATTTTTGTTGTTAAGATTTTGAAATTCTTTATTTTGCTTATTCCATCTAAATATGTATACACCTAATCCTGTTTTTACAAGGTAGATTGGTTTCATAAAAATCCGTGTAAAAAAAGACATTGATCATATATAAAAATAACACACTGTGTAATTTGTTAAATCATTGCAAAATAACCATATACGGACTCCACTACGTCATAAAAGACCAAAAAAAAACCCATGTCTCCCAGTTTTGCCCAAAGTCCTCCAGGTTTTTTTTTATTGGCCCTCAAAGATGTGGGGCCTCGATGTCATTTTTGCAAAAAAATGATCATTTCCTCAAGCTCATATTTTGCAAACCGTTTGAAATTTGATATACTCTCTGATGCAAAGTTGTAGCTCTTGTCATAAAGAACAAAAATTGTGAACATATAAAATCAAAAAAACTTCATCTTCAAGGTCAAATTAAGTCATTTTGTGATTTCGGCCGAAATCAAGTTGAAATTACGTAATTTCGCATACATTTTACCATTGCCCAAATTAACTCATTCTACTTAATTTCGTCGAAATTAACTTGATATTACGATAGACAACGCTGGTTTTGTAGAAAAAGCTACTTTTTTTGCAACTATGTTTGAAAAAAATTAAAAGCCGAATGAAATAATGGAAATGAACATAATTGTACATTAATTTTGTTGTTGTGTTGTTTTTAATATTCGTGTATATTTGAAATCAATGCGAAAGTGTTGTGTTTTTTGCAAAAGAATTAAATTATACAAATGCAACTAAGTGTGATCAGCTGTTTGCGAAATTAACTCAAGTGTCAAAAAGCCCAGTATGAACACTTTAATTTCTTGGCAGCCTGAATGGGCTATTATTGTATGATAAAGACTTAACAGATAGCTTCGTTCCAGAAATCAACGATTGCCTAATTGAATTTTAATTTTTTATAGTTCTTACTGTGACTTCGTTTAAATCGAACATTTTGCCAAGAAATATTGAGCCTTTCTATTTCGAAGGCGATCTAAAATTTCCATTTTGTTTTCTAAAGAAATGGCTTTACATTGTATTTTTTTTTTGTAATTTTCGACGTCTTCTTTTAGAGATGCATTGATAGTTCACAAAATATTAAAACTTTTCAGTAGCTCTAACAAGTAAAAATGTTTGTGAGCACAAAAAGGGAATTCCTCTAAATTTTTAATATGAAAATATTTCGCTAAACTTAAATTGTACAAGTAAAATCTAAGCTCAAAACATTTTGAATCGTGCTAAATGGAATAAAATCGTGTAAAATTTTTTTTTTTATTTTCAAACCGTGTTAAATCAAATCCGTGTAAAACAGAATTGGGTGTATATGTAGGAGCCAACATTTAGTCAATATAACAAGTTACATTTCCAATATTAAAACCGAAATCCAAAAATCGAATCTCGGTCGGCTTGCGTATCATTTTCTGTTTAAATCTAAATAATTATTAATGGATTAAATATGTTGTAGCTATTTGCAATATCCGTTCCTTTTTAACCGACTTCAAAAAAAGAAGGATGTTATCAATTCGTCTGAATGTTGCTTTTTTTTTATGTTTGTGCCCGCAGAACTCAGTCATTTCTGAACCGATTTTAAAAATTTTGCACTATTAGAAAGGTTATGGCTACAGATTGGTCCCATTTTAAAAGAAGTTCAAAATTTTAAAAATTAAAGGGTGTCCCCATACAACATACATGTTTTTTACGTGTATTATGAACATTATAGGTCACCAATTTAAAATAAAAAAAAGTGCGTATCACTGTAGCTCCCAACAACAAAAAGTAATTAAAAAATAAAATTAAAAATTAAAGGGTGACCCCATAGGTGACTTAATTTCACCTTTATTCTCCTATCTTTTGAACCGTTATAGACAAACACTTGAAAGTTGCACAGAATGTTCGTTACTATGTCTGTTATAATAAGTATAAATATTTAAAATTAGAAATTAAAGGGTGTCCCATTAGTTGGTTTATTTTGATATATATATGGCCAAACTTTTGAACCTTTATAGACAGACAGTTGAAATTTACAAAGTACTTGTATTGCTAAGTCCGCTAAAATAACAAGTGTAAAATATGAATTTGGAAATTAAAGGGTGTCCCAATAGTTAATGTAAAAGTAATATATATGGCCAAACTTTTCAACTGTTATAGATAGACAGTTGAAATTTACAAAGAACCTATATTGCTTAGTCCGCTATTCAAACAAGTATAAAACTTGGATCTATAAATTAAAGGGTGTCCCCATTATTGATGTTATTTGACCATTATGTCCTCATGTTTGGAAACGTTATAGACAAACACTTGAAAAATAGACAAAATGTTCACTACTATGTCTCGAATAAAAACAAGTATAAATATTTAAAATTGGAAATTATAGGGTGTCCCAATAGTTGATGTAATTTGATGTATATGGATACAAAGTTAAAATTTAAAAAGAATCTGTACTACAAAGTGTTCTTTAAAAAGTATTTATATTAAAATTTGAATTTAAAGGGTGTCCCAATAGGTGACGTCATTTGATATATATGACCCTATCTTTTAAACAGTTATTGATAAACACTTAACAATTAGACAGATTGTCCATTACTATATCTGTTATAATAAGTATAATTATTTAAAATTATAAATTAGAAGGTGTCGCAATAGTTTATGTAATTTGATGTATATGACCAAACTTTTAAACCGTTACAGACAGAAGTTTGAAATGTACAACGAACCTGTATTGCTACGACCGCTATAACTAGTATAAAATTTGAATTCGGAAATTACAGGGTGTCGCAATAGTTACCGTCTTAAAGAAACATGCTTTTAAGTTTGTCTGTTTTGAAGTCGGTTTTTTTTTGCAAGAATTATTATGTTTCTTTCCATAAAAAATATTTTTTTTTATTATTTTCTATGGTTATTGTTAAATTGAGTTGTCGCCACCCGCACATTTCATGGTTTAATTTCAAACACAAGACGCACTTAAATATTTATAGAAGCTTAGGAAAATAAATGTAACATGTTTTATTAATGGGAAAATATATTCAAAATCTAACTAATAGTGAAAGATCTTACAATAGAAGACTTTCTAACCCTTATGGGCTGCAGTAAAAAATTGTTTTTATTTTTTACCTCAACGGAAATAAGTATTTTAAGTGTTTAAAAATACAGAGCAGCATTTAAAGCTGGGGTGGCAATGGAAATCAATAATTTATTATTCGTCACTTTTGTTTGAAAGTGTAACAAATGCAATGTGTGTTGTTCAACTTTTTTATTTCTTTTTTGCCAAATATGACAAAAACAGCAGACCTCTTAAGTATTTTTAAAGCAATAATTTTCATTATAAAATACAAATATTGTTCGCAGAATTGTACATTAAATTATTTAATAATTTATTTAGTTTTAACTTTTGCTTTCATGCAACAAATTTTTTTGTTAGTTCAGGAGAAGTCCACCAGGGGTCTAATCGTCGCATTCGATATCGAGTAAAATCTATCGTAGTTTTTCATTTTGGTATCATGTCACTCGATATCGAATAAAATATATCGTAGTTTCATTCGAAAGGAAATGTTTTTAATCCGTGTTTTCTTGTTCACTTGTTGACGTATTATTAATCTATTACAATTTGCTATAAATAACGATTCGATACCAGTCCAATGGCATAATTAGTTTACTCTACTCGTATCGAATTTGTTATTCGATACGATAGTTAAGTCGGATCGAATACGGCGATTAGGCCTCAGGCTTTACAAACCAACATTTTTTGTTGATTACCTTTTCAACTTCAACTTAATTTTCAGCGATTTTCCAAATATTTAAGCCAGCCTGAAAGTAAAACTTTGATAGTTTTGCCGAACTATTTCTTTAAACTTCAAAACACATGAGGGCTTCTGGGAGCCGAATGTGGATAATAAGATGGATTAGTCAATAAGCAAAGTTGCCAAATATATTTAATTGACTGAACTATGTTTAAATAAATGTGGCCTCTATTAATACGGGAACTCTTACTAATCAATCAAGCAAATCATATCAATAAAATAATTGATAAACATCCACATATTTATCAATTATTTCAATTAAATGTCTTGAAAGAGATTGAATATTTTTGCCAATTATTTACCCAATTGGATATATATTCTCTGATTTCTAACTATTTTTCTATACATTTTTAGTTGTTTTCCTTTAAGCATAAGCGAATTTTACAAATAACGAGTAACCCAAATATTATCTTTTTAAACCATTTTTCAATAGTCGTGGAGTTTTTTCTATCCGAGAAATTGTAACGATGGCATCACTAGCGATTTTTTTTCTTAATTCTACTGGAAATGCGTACTTTTGATAGATTGAAATGAAAAAAATGAACTTAAATAATCTTTGGTATCGGCAGGAAGGCGAACCAATTCAAACGCCTCATCAAACAATCGAAGTTTAAAGCACTAAGTTCGGTAATCAGCCGTCATAGCGTGACAAATGACCACCTCGTATTTTTATTTAGATCCAATTGACCCAATGCCATGCGAATAATCGGTGTAAAGGCTAATAGAGTTGCAGCTACCGTCAACAAAATCTTTGCGAATTGAACTGAGAGAATATAAACGTCCACATGACATCTTAATAAAATCGTGTTTCATAAATGATGGGAATATTTGTTATCTATTCATCATATAATAAAATAGTAACTCACTTCTGTCTGTCTGCTTTTTATAATAAAATTTTGTGAGGAGGTACCTAAGTATCCGGGTCCCAATATAGGATACTTTTTTTCCGCAAAAATATCTTATTTCCAAGAGAAAGCGGAGAAAAAACAGTGAAAGTACGCTTCCGGTATAAAAGTACTGCTTAGTACAGCTCGGCACCTTTAATTTTTGATATTTTACTGCCAAATTTCCAATAGGTGTGGAAATACTTTTAAAGTAAAATCGAGCAAAATATTATCAGGACGCCCACGACGTGGCGGGCACAGCTAGTATTTAATAAAGCTTTAATATATAAAAAGGCTTATTATATATAGGGTAGTTCCATGTCAAATCAACCAAAAAAATATTGTTTTCAAATTTACCACTCCCGATGTTATTGAAACTTTTGTTATTTATATTATTTGACTTTCTGAAGCCAAATATAATTTAAAAAAAAAATCAACTCTTACAGTTTTTTAGCTAAATAGTTATCAAAATAGGAAAATATCGTTTTGTTGCGTATGCTCTCGAATATTAAATAATTCGTATTCCAGTTCTATAAGCCCTAGGAAGTTGAGTAATATCTCATTTTAAAGGGATTATAGTCCGCTTTAATTTGATAAATAACAAATTTTTAACAAATGTTTTTTATTATATTAAAAAAAAAAAATATAAAAATCTTAGAAAATCTTATAAGACTTTTTTTTAAATATAAGAAAAAAAAAATTAAAAATTTGTTTAAATTATATTTGGATTCAGAATCAGAATCAGAATTCAGAATTCAGAGTCAAGAAATATAAATAAAAAAATTAAAAAATCTGAAGTATTCATTTTGAGAACCTTGTTGATTTGACGCGGAATTGCTCTATAAGTATATGCTTTAAAAAATTATTTAAATAGTCTTTAAAATATATTTTTTTTCTTGAAGCTCTGTTATTTCGACTTACTTCTGTAAATTATGGATCTTCTGAAGAACATTTCTTCAAATTGGCTCCAATCTAGAAGCTTTAATTAACAATATCCTGATTTCTGTCAATATGCGGTTAATCTATTTGGATTTCTGCATTAAATTTAAAAAAATATATAATTTATACGAATTGTTTAGTTCAAATGCTCTTAGAAACTTTCTTTTTACATGAAGAGCCTTAATATTTTTCACCATAATCTCTCCTAATTCTTCATTTCTTTTGTAATATGAAATGATCATCTCTTGTTCAAACATAAAATATTTTGCAGACATAATCGAATAAATAAATGTTTAAAAATAAAATGAATCTAAGAAAGGAATAAAGCAGTATAAATTAAAAATCAAAGTTATTTGCTGGTAATAAAATTCAAGTGTTTTTTTAAAAAGGGGTTGTGTACACATGAACACAACAATAAAAAGTGGAATATCTAAACTTTTTGCAAAATGATTTGTAAATACAATAAAAATCAAAAACTTACTTATACCTTCATATCTTAAAAAATAATAATACAGTGATATCGCAATGGAACTTAAACGGAGTAAAATACTTTTATTTGATTTACAACGGAGCACGGTAGCCCTTTTGTTAAAATTTTATTTTAAAACGTCGATTTATTTTTGAAAATATTTAGCAACTAAAGACAAAACTATTCTCTAGAGAGTATTAAATCTTACTAATACATGTAAGATTTAATACTGATAATTTGACTTAGTTATTTTTTTTTATTGTTAATTGTTTTACTTGATATTAGCCAAAACAAATTTCTGAAATTTTTTTCAATTTTTTATGGATTTATGCCCACTGTTTACAATTAATATAATCTCTAAACAATGGCACTTACACATATTTACTCAAAGTTAAGTTTGAAATCCATATTAATTTAAAAGGAAATTAATATTTGCATATTGAATGGCAGCCAGTTTTGGTTGTCCTCTGTCAGTGCGGTCGACATCTAACAAATTAATCATATCATTACGATATATTTTAATTGCCTTGATTTGTATGCAGTTGTTTCAATGTAAATTAAACGTTTAATAGTCAAAACCCATTCAGCCAACCCATTCATTCGTTCATTCATCATTTAGCAGTGATTAGTATGCTTTTTTCCATTTTGCTATATTCATATGGAATTATAGAAAGGGGAAGTCAAGTATTAATCAAGCAAGAGATTTTTTTTTCGTCTTTTTTCGCATGATTTTTATTCAATGATGCATAACGGTTGCATGTGTAGACAGAAAATATATGTATTTCATAAAAAGTTAAATGATTAAATGAATGGGAAGTAAAATCTTCAAACCGTTTGGTTTGGTAGAAGTGCAAGAAGTGTGCTTTAAAATGAAAACTTTAACAAAACTATTTGTGACACTAAGGCAGACCTGAAATTTTATTTCGTTTTTAGTGATTTCCGGTTGTGACGTATTTGACTGCAAAAAAAAAGTTTGACAATGTTTTCCATTGTAGTAGTTTTGGGTTACTCCGATAAAATTCATGACTTGATTATATGATCCCGCCCAGGACAACCTAATATTAAACGGATCACATTTATATCATTGCATTGCATTTCGATTAGTTTATACAGCAGCTGATTTCCTATGGATCTATTTTGCCTTGTTTCACCATCACATTTATATCATTGCATTGCATTTCTATTAGTTTATACAGCAGCTGATTTCCTATTGATCTATTTTGCCTTGTTTCACCAAGTTTTGCGTATTTCTTAATACTTACTTTCAGCGTTAGTGAATTGGTCACTGAGTTTACTAAGTTAATAGACTTAACCCTGAGGTCTCCCCCTGCAGAGGTTTCCCAGATATTTTTCGAGTTGCATTCCCAATTTGAAAATTTCATTCCCCAAAAATCCCCAAAAAAATTTAATTGTTCCCACATTTAAATTATCGTATAAATACATTAAGATGGATGTTTTTTAAATAATTAAAATATACGAGTTGATTAAGTTTTTACCTCCCCATTTCTGGGGATAGATTAAAAGGGTTACAACAAATTTCGATAGACTGATTGGTAGAGCGCCTTATCTATTGTCTTGGGGTTCCACAAACACCAAAAATTTTGCAGACAAGCGAAAAGATTCGCAGGTACTGTTGTCTTAAACATGCACGTTAGGGTCGAACGATAGGGTCGAACGATAAAATATTTTTATTAATTTCAATATGTAATGATGATAAAAAGTTGCCATTTGCTACTGCATTTGCAAATGTTTAAATTTTTAAATGTCAATATATTTGAATCTACAAAAACTATAGAAATAAAAGGATAATTCTAAGTAAATTAAATAAGTTTTAGTCAAAGAAATATCCTTATAATATCATATCTTCCCCTATTTTAATACACGAAAGAAAAGAAAGTAAATTAAAAAAAAAAAAGATTCGAGCAAAGTTTTAAAATCTTGTGCAATAAACTGTTTAGATATAAAAAGAACGTATTTGAATAAATGACCGTGGATCCTCTGCAGATTTCAGTTCTTTCTTAAGACCGTAAGCAAGATCCATATCATCCAGGATGAATTCTATGTATTAACTTTTATTGCTTAAATAATTTTCGTTACATCTTTTGTAAACGTTAATTAACGAACGATTAAAATAATAATAAAATTACAATAATCCAAGAAGTATATGAAATCAAAATAAGAATCACACCTAAAAACCCGAAAATATTGAAATTATCCTCAGCAAATTCCCCAATCCCCAAACCATTTAATCCCCATTAGCAAATAAAAATCCCCGATTTGGGGATAAATCCCCTAATCTGACAACACTGCCCCTGCATCCCCTTAGGTATTTGCCGGTGATTTTCTATGTAATGACTTATAGTGCTGACACAGAATGTGCATCTAATCCTTTTTCATGCACAGCCTACAAACATAATCCACGATTTTTATCAAGGATAATAATATTTGAAGATATTGTATCCTGTTGCCAATGCAATTGTGCATATGAGGACATTCTAATCGATTCTATCTGAGTATCTTTTGCGATCTCATACAAGAGAGATTTTTAAGTAACATTTCGGATTGTCAACTGACAACTTTTATCTTCTTATCTAATGATAGCTGTAGTTAGTTTAAATAAGAGCTTCTCCACTCCATAAGAGCTTTTATTATTCGCGTTCGTCAGATCTTTCTGGTCTACATTTAAAGACACATAAGTTTCTAACACTATATAAAAGGCACCTGCCACTTTTTACATGGCGATGGTCAATTGACTTTAGATGTTAAGTGCCGGGCCCATATAATTGTCTACTATTTTGCACTTTTAAATCAGTAACGATGAGGGAACGCGTGCGATTGGAACAAGTTTTAGAAATATTTTCTTTCAACTTTTAGAAGTATTTATAATTTATTATTTTTTCAAAGAAAATTTTACAAGCTAGTCTCTAATTTAATGTAAAGTATAAATAATTAATTTTTATAATTATAAGTTACCCTTGGGGAAGGAAACTAACTAATATAACTTGTCACGTGACGGTTCTAGTTCTTAAAATCTTGCTCACTCCCAATTAATATAATACCACCCTTTATTAGGAAAATTATAAAATTTTAAAACTTATAAATCACTTACTTGATGTGTCCTCCATTCACCAATCATGATTAATAACTTCTTGTATCACTTCTAATTTGGCAAGTCATAAAATGAATACGATTTGAACAATTGCAACCAATTTACTGCAAGAAAAAAATAACTTTTCTTATCTCCCTCGTACTACGCTCACATTCCTTGAATTTTAGGGTTCCGTACTCAAAGGGTAAAAACGTAACCCTATTATTTTCGCTACAATGTCTGTCCGTCTGTCAGCGATTTTTATCTCTACAAGCGTAATAGGTAGACTCACAGAATTTTCACAGAAGTCGTACAACTGTTGCCGCTATAGCAAAAAATACTAAAACTTATAGGGTGTTCCGATAGCAACGTGTTATTCACGTATATGTGATTATTTCTTGAACTGTAGGAGGCATACAATTAAAATTTACAACCCGTAATTAAAACTTAATTCGCTTTATAAGCAGCTATACAAAATTAAACCTAAATATTAAAGGATGTCTCGATAGTGACGTGATTTTCATGTATATGGCCTAAGTTTTGAACGATAATTGGTAGACTCTTGAAGTTTTTACAGTAGGTGTATTACTATGGCCACTATAACAAATAGTAAAAATTAAGGGTGTGCCGACAGTGACATGATTTACATGAATACGCCCTAATTTTTTAAACACAATAGATCGACTTTTGAAATTTTTTCAAATGGTGTATTACTATGAACGCTATCATAACAGTAAAAACGAAAGGGTTCTTCCGACAATTACGTGATTTTGCATGTCTAACGCCTTATTTTTTTATCCGTAATAGAAAGACTGTTGAAATTTGTTTAGAAGATGTGATTCCAAGCCGCTACGACAATTACTAAAAATTAAAGGTTGTTCCAACAGCGACATGTTTTTCGCGTATATTGACTTATTTTTTTAATCGTAATAGGTAGACTCTTGATATATTCATAGAAAGAGAATTGCCATGGCCGATATAACAAATAACAAAATTAAAGGGCGTTCCGACAGACACATGATTTGTACGTAAATAGCCTTATTTTTTGAACTGTAATAGGTAGACTCTTGAAATGTTTACAGTAGATGTTGTTGTCGCTGTTATAATTACTTATAACTAAAGTGTGTTCCATCAGTAACATGTTTTTCACGTATATTACCTTATTTTTTGAACCGCAATAGGTAGGCGACTGATAATTTTATAAAACGTGTATTTCCATGGCCATTATAAGAACAATTACTACAATTTAAACGGTGTGAATAGTGGTGCAATTTTCACAAATATAGCGTTGATTTTAAGTTTAAAGAAAAAATTAACAACTTTAATTTTAAAAGTTGTACTAAACATAGTACGGAACCCTACGTGTGAGTCTAACTCGCACTTGAATGATTTATTACAAGTTTTTTTTAAATAAAAATATTTCTTCTCATTCAAGGGAATTCAAGCGCAAAATAAAAATGCTATAATAAAATCATTTATTGTTGATAAATTATGGCAATCAAATTATTAATTACGATTGAAAGTATGTGCAATTTATATTGATTCCATTTTTTGTTTGTTTTTAATATGAAAATCTAATGTACATATGTATTACTATCCTGGTACCCCTGCAGGCTAAGTTTTTAAAAGAACTTGTATTTAAACAAAATAAAAAAGATGTGTTTTATAAAAAAAAATCGCTTAACTCAGAGAGCAACTAAACATTATAAGCATGCGTTGGATTATCTGCTGGAAATTCGGGTTTATGCTAGAAAGGATCTCATTATCAGGCAACCAGTTATAAAATGCGTGAGGCAGATATGCCTCGGTTAAGAAGGTCATATTGATGTCTCCTTACACATAAGCACAGCTGGGAATGAATCAGCGGGCCAACTAGCCCGCTGGTTCTGTAGACCAGAAGCCGGAGTTCCACAGAAAAATGGCCTAATGGGGACGAAGTTCCTACAATGTGTGAACTTATTAAACCTGAAAAGGAGTAGAAAGGCTTGAACTGTTTTCCTTGGCAGGAAGGCCAGTAAGGTGCCCAGATATAACAGAAGTACTTTAAGCTGGATAACTGCGTTAGTGACAGGTCAATGAAACTTCAAGTATCATCAAGCCAAGATGATACTTGCATACTGTGTCTGGAAGAGGATGGGACGGTAGCAAACATTGGATGCGAATATCCAGCACTGGCTACCATAAGACTTAGGAATACTGATAGAGGCTTGTTAAACATAGATGCCCTGGGAAAGTGGGGCTTGGACAAATGCTAGCAATTAATAGAAACTCCGTTATGAAAAAGAAGGCCAGTAGACACTCTGAAGTCACTAAAATTAAGAGTACAGGCTGGTGGTAGCACATGACTCAATGATATCGGTTGCCTATAATCATTGTTAACGGAAGGGAGTCGAAAAAGAACCCATTAAGGAAGATTTAAAAGGGTTTTTTTTTATATTTTCTGCTTTGCTTGGTTTGAAGTATACAAGATAGTTTTGTACTATTCGAGGAAATGGTTTAGATTGATGGCTTTTTAATCCGCTTTTATATTTTCGGTTTAGAGCTATGCTTATACATAATGTAATAGAACCTTCTCAGTTTTTACATAACCGCTTAGCAGTTAAAAAAGTTAACTTATACTGTTTAAACTTCACTTAACCAATAATAATTAAAAAGGAAAATAATAAAAAAGGAAAAAACATAAAAATTAAAAGATTAATTCTACATTAAATTTTATACATATATAAAACCTGTATCATAACTGTATCTGACATGAAATATTTTTTATAAATTTTGTTCTTCAAGCGGACATCCCACCTACTGGCCGACTGACCGACAAAAGATTCCAGATGTTATTGACTTTGGGGTTGTAAAAAGTCTCCCTGTAGAATCTGTTTTCAGACCACTCACCTACAATTATTTCAATGCGTTTCCCTTTTGAGATTGGTTCTCCGTTTAGGAGCTTGCCTACGTCTACCACCTGAGTAAGTTGGCTAAAGTATAAAAAGTATTTAAGTACTCATATTACAGAAAATATTGTGTTAAGAACACCTGAAGATATTGATGTGTCTATTGGAAATTTTACCGAGAGTCTCAAACGAGCAGTGCAACATGCTACCACTGAACATGCTGGGTGTAGAAATAGAAATAACAGAACTTATTCTTTAGAAATTGAACACCTTATGGCAGAAAAAAGAAGAACAAGAAGGGAGTGGCAACTTTACAGGTCTCCTCAGCTGAAAACAAGGCTACGAGAATGCACAAACCAACTAAGGAATTTGCTTGAAACTCAAAGAACGGCTTTACTTAAACGTCTTGATGGTACCCCTCAGTCCGACTATTCGTTATGGAGGGCTTCTAGAGATTTAAAAAGACCAGTTGAAGGTAAACTCCCTTTCGAAATCAGTCTGGTGAATGGGCTAGAAATGATTCCGAAAAGGGAAATTTATTTGTTAATCATTTGAGAAATGTTTTTACTACTACCAACTCAAATCGAGCATCTGAATTGCCGCCATTTGTTACTATACCTCCGGTATCTTTAAGACTTAATTATCGTGATATTGAAAACGCCATTAGTAATCTTAATCTCAAAAAAGCCCCGGGTATGGATAAAATCAGCAATAAAATGCTTTTGGAGTTACCTCGTATAGTTAGAAGAATAATCCTTTTTATTTTTAACGCTATTTTACGCCTTGAGTACTATCCGGCAGAGTGGAAGACATCTATGATTACAATGATCCCTAAGTCAGGGAAGGATCTCACCAAAGTAGAATCATATCGGCCAATTAGCCTACTACCAAAAATTTCAAAACTGTTCGAAAAATTGCTAATGAGGAAGTTGTCTCCATTACTGAATGAGATTGAATGTATCCCTTATCATCAATTTGGCTTTAGGACTAAACATAGCACCATTGAACAAACTCATATATTAGTAAATGTGATAAGAAGGTCGTTTGAAGACAAAAAATACTGCTCCGCTCTTTTCCTTGATGTTTTCCAAGCATTCGATAAAGTGTGGCATGACGGTTTAATGAACAAAATAAAGGTAAACTTGCCTGCAAACACTCATAAGCTTTTGGAAAGTTACATATTTGGCCGCAAATTCATAGTCAAAGAAGGTGATTACATAAGCTCCTCTCAGCCTATCGAAGCAGGAGTTCCCCAAGGTAGCATAATGGGTCCTACCTTATATCTGATTTATGCCGCTGATATGCCAACAGACCTCAAAATTCACACGTCAACTTTTGCGGACGATACTGCATTTGTCAGTGTTCATGAAAACCATCTACAAGCATCACATAATTTACAGGATTATATTTACAAGTTGGAGTCATGGCTAAAGCTTTGGAAAATCAAGGTTAATGAACAAAAATGTGTGCATATCACCTTTACATTGCGTAAAGAAACACGCTCGTCCATCAAAATAAATAATCAAATTATTCCGCAACTCAGCAAAGTCAAATACCTTGGAATTCACCTCGACCGGCGTTTAACGGAAGTCTCACATTGACGCAAAACATACGCAGATCAAATTAAAAGCAGTGCAACTTAATTGGCTTATCGGCAGAAATTCATGCTTAAAGTTGGATTGCAAACTTTTATTGTATAACGCAGTTTTAAAGCCTATTTGGTGTTACGGGATCCAACTATGGGGTACCGCTTCGGTATCTAATATTGAAAAACTTTAAATATGTCAAAATAAAATTCTACGAACAATTACTTCAGCTCCGTGGTACGTTAGGAACTCTCGAATCCACTAAGACCTAAGCGTACCTCTGGTAAAAGACGAATTTTCAAGGTACGCGACAAGGTATGTTCACAAACTGGAATTCCATTCCAACCCACTTGTACGAGACATCCTTAACTTTGGTGGCCATACTCGGCTGAGAAGGAGAGATACCCCGATAGAAGTATCACTTGCAGAACCATAAGTTTTTGTCTAGCACTGGTTAGGCTTAAATTTTAATTTTTAATTATAAGATTTGTAGACTTATTGTTAGTTAAAATTTTTTGAAGATACAATAAATAAAATAAAGCTTTCAAAAAAAAAATAAATTTTGTTGCTGATGCAAATTGTTTAGTGGAAAATATTAGCCATGTTCATAAAAAAATCTGTACGTGATACGCAGAAACTGAAAGCGGATTTGAATTTACCGAGATGAGATCACTATATTCCACATATGTTCAGCAACTTTTTGTAGACCAGTGTTATTTACTTTTTATAGTAAATAAATACTTATTATACTTATATATCAATATCAGTATTTTATTTAAACAAGACTATCTCAATAACTAGACGTGATAGAATCAATCTGTAAACAGATTTGAAATCAGTACACAAAAGTCAAAAAATCATATAACAAAGTTCTTTATTCCGACTTTGTTTTTTTTTGCTGACCATTATTATCACAATAACTACATATCTAGTATTTTAATATTTTTATTTTATTTACATATGAATATCTGGAAAACTAGACGTGATAGAAAGAGTCTGTGAACAGATTTGGTTTCAGCACATAAAAGTTCATTCAAATTACACAACAAGGTTCAAGCTCCCGACTTTTTTATTTTTTGAGGACCAGTGTAATCAGCAAAATTATTTTTTAAGTATTTTAATTATTGAAAAAAATCTTTAGCACATTGAACAACGATGTCAAGCGGTGTTTTGTATCATGTATAATACGAATTAATTTTTCTTCTTTTAATATAAAGATGACTAACCGGTTTGGATGGTTTGTTATTCGAGAATCTATCAGCCATGTCACAGAACTAAATTCCGTTCGGAAGTGGAATTGTTTCCGTACTTTGCTTCTCTAGAAAACGTAAAACGAAAAAAATTTTCGGAATGTAACCCCTTGCAATTTGCTATGTGGAATTGATATTTTTAGCGTTTTTTAGCCATTAAAGTGCATTGCAGAAAACAGGCGGGATTGGAACAATGGACGTGGAAACAAAGAAAAAACTATTTTAGTGCAATTAGAGAACTAGGTATAGCCTTGAAATTTTGTACGAGGAACTCCCTTATTAATCAGCACAAAAAATTTCCAGATTGCAAGTGTAGATATTGTAATTTCCATAATATAATACATAAGGTTTTGAAATTATACTCGTCCAACCTTTGTCGAATGATAAACGAGCTGGGTTGGAAAAGTGGGCGTCGTATCTCGAACTATAATAGAAATTTTGTACTCTAAAAATAACGTTAAATTTCAAATTAAGGCTTGAGGATTCCGACGGCTGGGCCGGGTATCCTTCATAAAAAGTAATTCTTCTATATCTAAATAACTGCAATAATGACAATCTCTAAATTTGTCATTGGTTTCTCTGAGTAAAAGTTGCGTTTTTAAGTTTTATTTTTCAAGAAGCAGGCAGTTTTATATTTGAATTTAATAAAATTCGGAATCTAGTAAAAATTAGTGATTGATCTTTGATAGCTTTTACAACATAAAATTTGAAATGCAATTAGTTGTTATATTGTTTATCGATTGAATTTTGTATATTTAGCAAATAAGTTTTATTTATTTTAAATCCTCAGAACTATTTCGATTACTTAATAAATAAAGATCCCGCAGTTTCTTTGAAACCCCTAGAGTTATGATTTAATATTTCCTAGCATGCAAAGTTAAACGAAAAATTAATTTGTTTCGTCTGCACAATACTCTCACTAATTTATACTGTAAAAAAATTAGAATTCTTTAAAATAATAGCAATATCATAAAGCAAATAAAAAAAAACCTTAAAACAATAAACAATGAATTACCAGGATTTCCGTATTGCATGAGATGATGCATCTGCATTTACACTAAAAATTGAGAACAAAAAAAAAAACAGGGAAATTAAAGCAAAACATTGAAAAGGACACGCGACTACTTTTAAATGCATGTTGTAATCATAATTCAGTAAAGGTACTTACAATTGACCATTTTACTTGAGGTCCTGCAGTGTTAAGAAGGGTTGCTTTTAAAAATGTGAAATTATTTTTTTTTTATATATATGTGTAAATATGGTGGTGATAGTCGTCTGGCCATTATTCCCATTTACACTAGCATTATCATGGTAATTTAAAATCATTCAAGTACTTGAACTAAACACAAAGGAAATTTATTAACCATATAGAAATTGAATTTGTTCCATGCACTAAATAAAAAATTGAAATTTATTTGTTATTTTCATTTATTTTAAAATAATATTTAGTTGTAAGGAAATGAAACTTCTTAGTTTTGCAATTTATTTGTAGAGCTCTTATTTATTATTTGTACTTATGCATCTTATACTTAAACTATTTCGTAATAAAATCTTAATTAAATTGATAAAATTAGATTTTGTTTTGTAATATTGAAATTTATTTAAAAGCATTTTAGGAAAATAAATATTTCTGCTTTTAATTTGGAACACAAAGAATGTAATACACAGTGGTTTCAAGGCTGCTTTTTTGAAAAGTTGAAAAATATTAATATTGTTATAAAATATAACCATAATTGGGTTTAAGTATGAACATATTATGATAAAATATGCCCATATTATTATAAAAATGTATTATAAAATGATCAAATAGAAATATACAAATTTATATACTCATGATATATACTTCTATATTTGAAAAGTCTTTTTTTATTAAAATTGCTCGAGTGTGGAATCGCTTGCCGTATACATTAAGATACTTTAATTTTTCTTCCAAAGCTTATCAAAAAAAAAAACTAACTGATTATTTTAATAATCTTTAACAAGAGAGGCGAATAATATTTTTGATTTTGACATCCTTATTGTTGGACTTGAAGTTTTTGTTAGTTGTTTAATCATACAATATTAGAGAGTTGTAGATTAATGCCGTATTATATATTATTATCTTATACATTCATAAATTTTCAAATTATTACTATTTTATTTTTAAATGTTTACCTTTACTTATTAAATTACTATTAAAGCTTCTATTGTAATATTATTATATGGCCAGAAGAAGGCTTTTACAAATTTAATATAAATAAATAAGTAAATAAATAAATACAAACATTATATGGTTAAATTCAATGATATTAAATTTATTTTATAAAAAAAATTATATAATTATGTATTTATTATTTTTTTTTATAAATTTAATAATAAAAATCAATTTTCCCGAAAAATTTTTTCGTTAGGGAAATAAATTTTTTGATATAAAAAATAACTGGTTACATAAAATAAAAAATAATTACCTTATGTTACAAAATTTACGAATTCACTTAAACTCAGATTTTAAAAAACTAAAAATATACTAAACTAAAAGCTTTACTTATTTTTTGTCATACTCTGTTTACATTACGAACAAAATAACAATTTTTGGTTTATTAGTAAGATTTTATTTTTGTAATTACTATATTATTTTGGAATATTTATAAGCTTTCGTTGTTATATGAAATTAAAAAAAAATATGTAATTCAAACCAAATGTTACAATTTTGAGTGTAGTGACGATTTAATGATTTATTCTTAACAAAGGTTTGTTTATCGTAACGTTAAACACAACTAAAATTTGTTTACAGTAACCATATTATGATAGAGAAAATATAATATTGTGTACATTCTGGCTTCATAAACTTTACTAAAGTTCAAAAATTCGAAAAATTGGAGTTTTGTATTTTATATTGACTATTATTAACACATGCACAAAAAATTAAAAAAAATATATACGTCTTATATATAAGAAAACATTTCCAGCCATATTTCAAGTGTATGCGCCGGTCTAACGATTTTGTAGAGTCGTGTGAGATAAAAACTCTTTTTATTTTAGAAATACTTCCTCCACAGGTCCAATATCACCAAACGCTTATAATAAAAATTATAAGTATCAAAACTCTTCGTGACTTTAAATATCTATTTTTTAAAAATTTTTCATATTATTTACAAGTGTATTTATTGATTGCTTTATTCGACCTCTTAATATATTTATAAAATTATTTATTTTTCATACAATGAAAATTAGTAGTCAAGCTTGAGTTCGTTGTATTCCTTCTAAGATAGTATAAATTAAATTACAAATTAGGTAATATTATTAAAGAAAAATTGGGAAAATTTAATTTTTAGACACCAGCAGAGCGGAATGCACATTTTCTAGACAGCTACGTTCGTCATCAGCACTCTTCGTATCTATCTACTTAGGGTAGTTGTAAACATCATCTATTTAAGCAACCAAACCCAGATAAAGGAATACGAGAAAACTTTTATTCCATTATCAAATGTCAGTTGGTGAGAACGAAGTCTACCACTACCTAAAGCTTCCCTCTTGTTGAATATTTTTACTTTAATATTTACCACTTTATATTTGTTGTTGCCCCAGCCAACCTTCGGTTAGTTTTGGTTTGATACTAGATTAGTATAAACTAAAAAACGAATGTTGAAAGAAAACAAATAAACAAAAGTGACTTTCATTGAATTAAATTATCAAATTTTATTAAATTAAATTTTCCCAATTTTTCTTTAATGATATCACCTAATTTGTCATTTACTTAATTCTTTCTTAAAAGAAATAGAACGAACTCAAGCTTGACTACAAATTTCCATTGTATTTATGTAATATAAATAGTTTGACTAATAAAATTTTAAATTTTCAAATTATTTATTTTTATTTGTCTCGAGGTCAATCCTTTCTATTCAACTAAAGCTCTCTTTATATATTGTTAGATTTTACTTTGAAAATAGTCCACGCCAAATGTTATGACTTTTACTTTTATAGCGCCAAAGATGTGGTTTGAGTATTTATTTTATTTAAAGGTTCCCATCACTGAGTAATTACTCGGAAACATAAATAGGCTTAATAGTTATAAAAATCTAAAATTTATATATAATTGTAAAATTATTGTAGAGTTCTGTAAATAGTGTTTTAAATTTGCAATACCATGGAATCGTTAAAATTGCGTACTATCACTACTTTTTCTCTATTTTCTCTTGGAAATGCGATATTTTTACAGGAAAAAAGTATTCTATATTTGAACCGAGATGCTGAGGTAAATAATTAGAAAATTTTATTAAAATTCATCCAGTAGTTTTTAAGTGATGCGAACACAGTCTGACAAACAGACAGAGCAAAATTCTAAAAATATTTGCACCAGCAGCAAAATTTACAAAAAATATTTAATGTTTTTAAAAAAATGTAAAATAAGTATTGCTCCTTTCTCTAATTTAATAACAAAATTCAAATTCCTAAAACGGGAATACTGTAATCCACGAAATAGTTTTTTTTAATGGATACCTTGACGTTTCTGACATATTGCGTGTTTAAAAACTTTTTAATTAATAGATCAGGACTAGAAATTATTTATTCGTTGTAATCGATGGTTTGCACTTTCTACGAATTTTTCAATAAATAACAAAAGTTGTTTAAAATCTTGCTATATTTAGCGAGGGCTGGAGGGATAACCGTTTACCTTTTGTGATGCATTGTTCCTTTACACGCTTTCGCAATAATTTTATTTCACTTTATGGCAAAATTTTTATGTTTTATTATGATTATATCAATCAATCTAGAAGTCATATACTTTACACTGTTACCAAATACTTTTATAAATTTTATCCCCCATATTTATAAAAAATAAAACTTATTTAAAATGTATTTTAGAACAACTTTTGTATGAAAAATTTGTTGTAAAATAAATTTCAAATATATTTTATTTTTTATAAATATGGCGGTATATGTTTTAATTGAGCCGTTTATTTTGATACGTCACTTTCATTTTAAATCGATATATTTAAGGATTAGAGTGTATATATATTTTGGTTTTCCCAAAGCCATTTCTATTACACCAAATTCTTGATATTTGGGTAAGTGGCGCTTAACATTTGACAGCAAATTTTTGTAAAAATTAAGAAATACAGTTAAATTGTAATCAATGTTATCATTAAATTGGTATTTTTGGAAAGTGACTTATGCCACTTTCAAAATAAACGGCTCAATTATAGGAGATCCCCAAACATCATGTAGTTTTTGTCATTTTGTTGGTAAAAATCCAAAATGTTTGAAAACACATTATACGTGAAACTGAAAACAAAAAATTTGTTAATTTTTTAGACTGATATTATTGAAGCATGTTTATCGATAATTTAAATTTTTTTGAACATAAGAGAAATGCATCTGTTTGCTTCAGTACATATTTGAGTATGACATATATGTATTAAACCGAACAAGTTTAAATAAAATTATAAAATTTGTTTGAAACCTTTTTAATCCTTTTGCACCACAGTTCTGTGTCACAAAAAGTAGTTGGTCTATTTGTCGCCTACATTCTTTACATATGCTTATTTTAACAATTATTTTAATATTCCATGCACAATCACATTCATCACCATCATAAAGTCCAACCCGCACCCTTTAGAAAGGATTTATAACAATATTCAAACCATATAAAGGACAATTGCATTTTTGCATGCTTTGTATTAAATTGTAATATACATACATATGTACGAGTATGTGTGATGCTGGTCATATTGTTGATGTTCTTATTAAATTTGTTGTTTTATCTTTTACAAGTATTTATGAAAACATACACATAAACAAGCAAACAACAATTTTTACAAACACAGTATGCGTTTGTTATCCTTTGAGCCAAATTTTTGCACATTGTTCTCTGTTGCCATCTTTTGTCTTCAATTTTGCTTGTGTACCAAAAACGCCTTCAGACTTTGCTTGTTAAAAAATATAGACAACAACAAATTTATTATTGAACAATAAAGTCATAATATATAAATAATGAACGATATACTATGAAAAACTAAAAAATAAACTAAAAACATACAAGAAGAAAAATAAGAAATATTAATATTTGTTTGTTCATAACTTTACAACAGAACATGATGCAGTCTGATAGAACGTTGTGGTAGGTCGTAATGTATGCACTGCTATCCCTTCACTATGTTCATTTAGTTCAGCTATTAAGTTGCTATAGTACCCAAATACTCCTACTTATGTTATAGATATGAGAGTTTGTAAGCTTCGATGTTTGTTACTAAATCAGGCAAAGGCGGCTGTTTAGTTTTCGATAAATACTGGCACACTGTTATATTGTAATCTGAATTTACATATGATATATCTTTCATCTCGGTAATTTACATGGTTTAACAAATGTTATTAATTTATTGTCAGTTGCGGATTTCAACACGATTGATGTATGGAATTTGACATCAGTATTTTTATTGACGGTTCATTGATGGACGAAAAGGAATAAAATTCATTCATTCAATTCCTGGAAAATACGTCCAGTAAAGTAAGTGTCTCCGGAATAAAGTGCTCAACAGAGGCAAAAATTATTAGATTATTTAGTTAAAGATCAGGTACTGATTTTGCTAGATATCGAATCTGTACTCAAACTCATGCAGAAAACAATGGTCAACTCCAAATTGGTACTAGAATGTGTCATGCTGATATTGGCTAGTAAACACAACGTTATTGAAAAATAAATAAAATAAAAATAAATAAATCAGTGCAAGTTAGACCCACACACGTAGGGTTCCGTAATATGTTTAGTACAAATTTAAAAATTAAAGTTGTTAGTTTTTTTCATGTCTAATGGGGCACTCTTTAATTTTAAAATTAGTGTCATATTCGCGAAAATTGCAAAACCCTTTAAATTTTAGTAATTGTTGTTAGCGGCCATTGTAATACACTTTCAATAAAAAATATCTGGCGCTTTCCTATTGCGGTTCAAAAAATTATGTAATATATACGAAAAACATATTACTGATGGAACACCCTATACTTATTAGTAATTGTTACAGCGGCCAAAGTATAACATCTACTATAAACAATTCAAGAGTTTACATATTACGGTTCAAAAAATAAGGAGTTATATATGCAAATCACGCCACTGTCGGAAAGCACTTTAATATTTAGTGTTTTTTATAGGAGTCATAGTAATACACCATTTGTTAAAATTTAAATAGTTTATCTGTTATGTTTTAAAAATTAGGCCATCTTTATTCAAATCACGTCACTGTCGGCACACCCTTTAATTTTTACTATTTGTTATATTAGCCATAGTAATACACCTTCTGTAAAAACTTCATGAGTCTAAACATTAACGTTCAAAACTTCAAATTACTCCACTATCGGAACACCCTTTAATTTTTGGGTTTAATTTTGTATACTTGCTTAAAAAGCTAACATAGTTTTAATTGCCGTCTGCTAATTTTAAGTGGTTGCCTCCTACATCTCAAGAAATAAAGATATAAACGTAAATAACACATCACTATCGGCACACCCTATAAGTTTTAGTATTTGTTGCTATATATAGCGGCCGCCACAGTTATACACCTTCTATGCAAATTTAAAAAGTCTACCTATTATGGTTCAAAACTTAGGCCATATACATGTAAATCACGTAACTATCGGAACACCCTTTAATTTTTAGGTTTATTTATACTTGTTTATATAGAGAACTAAGTTTAAGTTACTTATTGTAAATTTTAAGTGTTTGCCTCCTACAGTTCAAGAAATAAACACATACACGTCTCTATGGGAACACCCTTTGAGTTTTAGTATTTCTTGCTATAGCGGCAGCAGTTGTACATATTCTGTAAACATTTGAAGAGAATTCCTATTACGTTTTTACCCTTTGGAAACGGAACCCTAAAAAACAAAGCAGCGGATAAACTTGTAAAAAAAGTGTCCACAACTGAGTGCTTTTAACAGAAACCCAGAACTGTTCTTGGAAATAGTTTAAAGTGAGTAAAAGTGAACAAATGGATGGACTGGGAGAATCCGAACAGATGGGGGGAGTTAAACTCTTTTCTTTCAAAATGCAGGAAAGTAAAAAAGGTAATTGTACTTAAATGAGGATTATCCCAAAATGACTAATGGTGCCAATAACCTCCCATAGTATCTTTAGGAATCATCTATATCCGACGAAAATCGGAAATCCAACATAAGCCTGAGTGCCGCTAGGAAACACTTTATAAATAAGAGTATCGATACCATACGAGAGATCAGATTTAATGATTTGCGTGGCGGCCGACAATAACTACTTAGCATTCTTTTGTCAAAAAACAATTTATATAAAATAATTCTATTAAATCCTTCTAATAAAAACTCTACGCCAACAAAGTTGCAGCGAAAAACTTATTATGGTTTTAGATCTGTCAGTCTGGGGGTTGTGTATTTGATTCTAATCAAAGACTTTGCTCTGTATCACTACAATAGGAAAAAATCATCATTACTCATATGATAAATTAGGTTAAATGGTGAAATTATATCAGGAACAATCAAAATTTTGGTTTCAAAGAGCATTCTTTAAGAAACACCCAAATGACTCAAAGTAGGGTATTCAAATTTCATATGTACTTTATAAATTTCAGAAATATTGTTTATACTCGTATTTGTTGCAGCATAACCAATGTGTGATTTATAATTAAAAGAAAAATCCTAAAGAAGGCCAAGTATTTTGTCCTTATTTACAGTATTTGTATTGTTGATTATATTTCTTTTATTGTTAATTTTTCTTAAAATATAAGAACATATTTTAATACATACTAATATATGCTTCTATACACTTGTATAAGTAATTTCAAAGGATTTTTTCTATATGAAATTATTACTGGATTTTAATTTGGCAAAAATTGAGTCAATAATTTTTATTTACAAAACTTCGCAATCCTAGACAGATAAATGAAATGAAATATAATGACGGCGGAAAATTAATTTATCATAAATTTACTGACAAAAATATGTACATTTGTTGTAAACATCGTGCATTGGGTTGCTTTTTAGTCCCATTACTTATCTGACTATTATCAGTTCACCTCCACACTGCGTATTATTAGGCTTATCTTCTGCGATTTTTTAATTTCGAAAAGTAGCTGTCGACCTACATAGTTATCCTAACTTTAGTTATTGGCAAGTTATAATAATGGGCCTTAGTACAACTGTTTAACAGATTAGTGATTCCAATATAGGATACTTTTTTCCGCTAGAGATAATAAAGAGAAAAAGCAGTAAAAGTACGCCGACTTTTTTTTACCCATTATAGGTACTGCATACTTTAAGGTATATATTATTTTTGAAAGCGGGATATTTAAAACAAGGTTGCTCAACAGATGGCACTGTTTTTAAAAAATGACAAAATATTAACTACTTACTGCCAAATTGCCAATTGAATAAAATTAGTATTTGATTTGTATTTTTACTTTGTGGAATTACATTGTTATTAAAATATTTTAAACACCTTTTACAGAGCTTTTCAATAATGTTTAGAATTTTAGGATTTTTTATAAATTTTATTCAGGAATGTGTATCTTTATATAAAGCATAACTAAAGCACTATAAAAGTAAAAGTCTTACAATTGGTGTTGAATACTTTCAAATCCAAATGGAGTAAAATATTGTCATGACGCCCACGACGTGGCGGACACAGCTAGTTGTATATAATACTAACTATACACCACGCCATTGTAAACGAAGAAAACAGTTCTCAAAACCTACACAACTTTTTATCATATTCGATAGACAGAGCTTTTTGAAGCCTGCACGAAAGTTCCGAAGTAGTATCACGATATTTACAAGGCCACGTATTACATTTAGAAAAATGGTTCAAGAAATGGAGAATAAAGGCGAATGAAAAAAATGTACTTATATAACTTTCACACTGCGTAGGGTATCGTGCAACCCTATTCGCATAAATAACCAAACGATACTTCAGCTTTCAGACGAGAAATAACTGGGCATACATTTTGACCGGCGCCTTACTTGGAAACGCAACATAGAATCAATGTTAACACAAATTAAGTTAAAAGCCGTCCAACTAAATTGGCTTATTAGCGTAAATTCTACCCTCGCTTTAGATTGCAAACTTTTATTGTACAGATGTGATACAGATTAACGTGAGTACCTGCCAAGTTGGCCTAATCTCACGGTCGTCTTAACACCGGGTGGAAACAATGCGTCTACCAACGCCCCCACGCAACAAGTTACATGAGTAGCAATTCGATTACATGTATTTGAACATAATCTCCCCCTTGCTTAGGACCGGAGCCTATCTAAAACTCCTAACGATCTATGGGTCACGGCACCCGGTTGTAATGCAACTCCACACCGAGAAAATCAGCGCACTCCTCGCGATTTGGGTATAAACCACAATCACCACGTTACTCCCCGAAGGGCCGCACCTTTGTCAGGCTGGAACATGCTCCAAGGGCTCCTGACACCCGTGTTACCAGCTTAAGGACTCTGGTCAGACTTCGTAACCAAGGTCAGACTTCAACATCGTCACTAGTTGAACTCCAAATAGTTCGGGGACTGGTGACTCCACACTTTTATTGTACATTCGTGATACAGATTAACGTCAGTACCTGGCCGTGTTGGCCCTCACCCGACGATGGTCTTACCACCGAGTGAAATTTAAGCGTAGACTAGCGCCCCCATTGTGTAGTATAACAACACTTTACAACTGCCACCAATCGCAATTTGTGTGTGATACAGTCACAATGAGTAGCAGTTTATATAATATGGCAAGCCTTTCCAAGGCAAGCCTAGATCCATATTATAGCCCCTTGCTTAGGGGTTTGGAGACTATCCGAACTCCGTCTGTTGAGAGTGCAACAGCACACTTGATCGACCGTGCACCATAACTACATAAATCGATCTTAAACCACAACCACCACGTGTACCCCCGAAGGGGACCTCACCAACAACCGGTCACAGAGATTATAGGCTCTCTGTGGGGCTACCGATCCCGTGGTACCAGTCCTTTGGGCACTGGTTGGGCCTCGAAGAGGACCCGTATGTTTTAACACACAGACCTCTTCTTCCTGATTTATGCTCTAGGAACCCTAGCGTCTGGTGCCCCTATTTTCCCCGTGTGAACCGCGTCAAAGCATTTGCCATCTTCCAGCAGTGACAATTGGAACCCCCGGGGGGACTTTTATTGTACAATTCAATTCTAAAACCAATTTGGTGTTATGACATTTAATTATGGGGTACTGCCTCAGCTAGCAATGTAGAAAAAATACAAAGACGCCAAGTAAAGATTATACAGTTGCTCCCTGGTAAATAAAAAACTCGAATATTCGCAACCATCAAACATACAATTTTTTTGTCTAGCACTGGCTGGACCTAACAAGTATGTTAATTTTTATTTAAGATTTAAGATATGAGCGATTATTGCTAGTTCAAATATGTTGAAGATACAAAAAATAAAAATATGAAAAAAAGAAAAATATTCGATAGAAAAAAATCGCCGACACTGCCAGCATGGCGATTTTTAATATCTGTCTAAAACAAACTCAAATTGAGGACACTTTTTTAAGTCACCTTATTTTGGGAATGAACCTAAGGCATGCCAGTTTCACTGTAATGTTAAGTGTATTATTAAAAATCTTGTATTTTAGCATAGGAGTATATAGTAAGTATTAAAACAATATGTCATAATATGTACAACACTTCATAGAATATCAACAATTTGTTTACAATGTTTGTTGTTTGTTGTTGTTTATATCCCTCATAAAATCTACGCATGCGGAAGTAAACAGAAAAGATACCAAACATAATAATAAACAAACTGATTATAGTAAGAAGGACGGAAATGGACTCATGATTGTCAGTACAGATGGTGCTCAATTGGGTGGGAATTTTTTTCAAATATAAACTCAAGTGTCGGCGCGTATGTCAACGTGCAACCATTGCATTGGTTGTCTCGGTTTAACCTAAACAAGTAAACTTACACTGTCTGTCCACATAAACAAATTGAGTCTACACATTAAAGAAGTGCATACCATTATTTAAAATTGTTTTAAGTGTAAAACTACATACACCATTATGGGAGGTGCAAAGCAGATTCATGTCTGCTAAGTTAAAATATTCATTTTAACTTAACTTGTCAGGAAGATAATAACAGATTCAAAGATTTTATGTATTTAAAATAAAAAAAGATTTAAAAGAATTATTTTTAATACAGATGAATTTATTTTTAATTTAATTAGGCAATTAAATTAAAAAAAAAAAAAAAAAAAACATCAGTAATAGTAATTTTTATTACCACCTGTTCCAAATTTAGTAAAAAACTTAAAATACTCCGAATAACTTTTTAGTTGAATTTAAAATTATTCATATTTTGTTGCAAACATGTATTCAATACACATGTAGTTTATTATTCATACATCTTTGGTTTATGAACTACTGATTTACTACGAATATAAATTTAAAGGAGCGGTGATGTTTTTTCTTTAATCTCTTAACAAAACATTGTGCGTTTTTAATGCGATCGTAATAGATAAAATGATTAATTTTACCTTAAAAATGAACGGATGTAAATCCCATTCATGTTTATCCTTTCGTAAGATAAGGAGAATATATACTTAGTACCTTGTATTCAGCTACTTATTTGTGGGCAATAAGATCAGATATGAAACTCTTTTTGTTTTTTGAAACCTTTATTTACTTTTATCAAAAAAATTATTAGTTTACTTCTGTTCATAAGACAATGACATTGATCTAAGCTTACCCGTTTTTTCTTTCTTACTTAATAGTATTTAGACAATAGAAATATAGCAGATTAAATAGTAAAATATTTGAAATCAAAATATATCAAAATATAGTAAAGGGTGTTTTTTATAGAGGTATACAACTTTAAGTTGCAATAAAACAATGATGGATTATTCGATTGACATGAATTTTATTTATCCGAAAGATAATCTTATGACATTACATTTTAAATATGATTTCTGGCATATTACCGCCACGGCTGGCGCGGATGTAGTCCAATCTGGACGTCCAATTTTCGATGACTTTTTCCAACATTTGTGGCCGTATATAGGCAATAACACGGCGAATGTTTTCTTTCAAATGGTCAAGCGTTTGTGGCTTATCCGCATAGACCAATGACTTACATAGCCCCACAGAAAGTAGTCTAGCGGTGTTAAATCACAAGATCTTGGAGGCCAATTCACAGGTCCAAAACGTGAAATTAGGCGGTCACCAAACGTGTCTTTCAATAAATCTATTGTGGCACGAGCTGTGTGACATGTTGCGCCGTCTTGTTGAAACCACATCTCCTGGACATCATGGTTATTCAATTCAGGAATGAAAAAGTTAGTAATCATGGCTCTATACCGATCACCATTGACTGTAACGTTCTGGCCACCATCGTTTTTGAAAAAGTACGACCAATGATTCCACCAGCCCATAAAGCACATCAAACAGTCAGTTTTTCTGGATGTAGCGGTGTTTCGACATACACTTGAGAATTACCTTCACTCCAAATGCGGCAGTTTTGTTTGCTGACGTAGCCATTCCACAAGAAGTGCGCTTCATCGCTAAACAAAATTCGCTTATGAAAATCGGAAATAACGGTAATCTCGTTTTGGGCCCAAATTGCACTATTTGCAAGCGTTGTTCAGGCGTGAGTCTTTTCATGATGAATTGCAAAAAAAAAACTGAGAATAAATCACTTGACAGCTGTTGAATTGGTCTCCATCTTTAAAGGTAATACCAACCCTTTACAATTGGTAGATTCCTACAATGAAAGCTGTTCATCCTACCCTGTCAACGACTAATCATCAAACTCGATGAAAAACGAAATTGTATTTGCAATGGTATTTTTAAGAATGATGATGGGAACAAAATTGAAGCATGAAAACTTTTAATACATTTTTTTTTAAATTCTCGAGTGGCCTACACACAACTTAACCATCCATACCTTATGGAAGCAGATATATGTATATAAGCTCAAGGTATATTCGAATCCAAAAAATAATTATTTTCAGTTTGGGGTGCCAAGCAGCTCTTCATCTCCATATAATAAAGGCACATAATGAATTTCATTTTAATATGACAAACGGTATAATCTGTAGAGTGTTCACCAAAATAGTGGAATATACACCACCCATTTACAGACATCATCGCGAAAATAGTAAAAATGGATTCAAAAAATTTCAAAACTTAAAGATCCGTTGAAATCCCGTCATCGATTTTTTCACGATTACTATACTTTGCCTATGCAACGTATAGTAAAGTGAAAACACTAGTATTTTGGGTGTATTTTAATAGTAAAAATTATCGGAACTAATTTTTTTGATCTAATCATTGCTATAGCATAACTTAGTAATGAGTTGCGTTGGAAAAAAATACTTTATAATCAAACCAAAAGTATTATTTTTAATTAATTTTTTTGATAACTTAAAATCGTTTTTGAAGGGGTAGAAGGGGTTTTTCTCTTCAAAATATCTTATTTTCAGTTTATTCTTTGAAAAAAACATGCAATTAACATAAAACAAAAATATATTTATTGCGCTTAGTGTAGTGTAATGGAACCGCATAAACGATCACGACCCTTCCTAAACTGAAATCTGCCAAGAGTTTGCTTATTGTAAACTACCTCTAGTTTGCGTTGTATATGGCGAGCTACATGATACAGCTTAATGTGTTTAATCGAGAAAACGTCACAAATTTTATAATTGCGGATTAAATCACAGTGATTTTGTCCCGCTTATTCTATGGTAAAGAAATCTTCTCAAAAATTACATACCGTCCCCCAGCAGTCACAATACGTTTCAATAGCAAATTATCCACAAATAGCCCAGCCAACCACTCGACAAGCTTCATATGCAGAGATTTTAAAAACAAATAGTACATTAGTACATAATGCGCTAATGCAACTAATTCGAACTCAAATAATAAATTCCACCTGATAACTTTAATAGTCTTGAGCAACTACTGAGACTTTATTTCTGTCGTTAAACAGCTTTATAATTTCTGTCGGTAAGAAGAAATGCTGATAATACAATCTATGACGTTGCAGACAGTACTTAACAAACCTTCAACAATATGTTTCTGGGACCCAAACTGCAAACGTCAACAAACAAATGAATTCGAGTACTTCCTAATAAATCAACATGCTGATTTCAAAGACACTCTTGATAACAAATAACTTATTTAAAAAAAATTTCTACATATTTTATGATACTAACTACCGTTTGGTTCTGTAATACTGATAAAGGCACGTGTAAAGTAAAGTGTAGTGCATCACTATTTACTATGTGATTTCTGTAAAAATTATATGCCTTGAAGACTTTCATCAAAAGATATATATTTCTTAAATTTTTTCTCTTCTAGTTCTTTGACATTTTAAAATTATCCTTGAATTACTAGGATCCCGATTTATAGTCGCGAAAATCAGAACAGGATAAATCTTTTAAATAGAGAAATAATTTTTGCTTAACTTTGCAAAATATTGTACAAAGTTTTACCTGCAGTAATATACTAAATGCAAAAAAAAGAGATACATATTAGGGGCACAAATACTCACATCAGATTTAAGGGTTAAAGAAGACCTTGCATTTGTTTAAACTAATAACAAAACAAAATTTTTGAAATAAAGAAAATTTTACCAAAACTTAAATCCTATTTGCTCTTTAAAATATCGTAAAAATTTCAAAATGTAACACTTTAAAACTAAACAGCATTAGATAATTTACTATGCAACTTTAGGTAAAATTGTTGTTCAATAATATGCGTAAATCACAAAATCATTTCCATATAAAAAAGCTATTCCATCTCATGATTAAGCCTCATGGGACCATAAGAATGGTGTTTGTAAGAATGAAATAAAGAAACAAAGCCAAAGACATTTGCCGATGAATAATGATGTTAACGCCATTTCCAGGTAGATCATCTATCAATGCTTTTCAAAATGTATACGGTTGTTGCTGGTTTGCGAGCACTGTTTAAACAATTCGTTACGAACATTTCTCTGCTTTTTTTTGTACATATTCAACTTGTTTGCTTTGTTGTTTCCTTTGTTATCAACTTTTTATTCCTAGAAGGTGTTTTTGTCAATTTAATTTAAATTTGTTTTTCAATTCAACCAGATTATTTAAAGGAGTTGGGGAACTTTATATAATATGTTTGCCATATCAATGATATTTTGTTTTTTTTTTTTTTTAAAAAAAGAGTGGTTCATAAAACACAGAGGCGTATATTCGTAATAAAAAATGTCTGAAGCAGTTGGCGAAATAATTCTTATAAACTGACAAAGCTGCCTATTCCATTTAAATTTAAATGACTTCAATTTCTAATAGGTTTCTAGTTTTATATTTGTTTTTGTCCAAATAAAACTTATCTTAGCGATGTTTGAGTCTTTTATTCCATCAATAAACAGAAACGAGACAACTTCTTTGGCTTTAGATGATACTAGCAGTGCCCGTCACGTCGTGGGCGTTCTGATAATATTTTCTCAATTGCTCAATTTTGCTTTGAAAGTATTCCACACCAAATGAAAGACTCTTACTTTTATAGTGCTTCAGTTATGATTTATGTATTTACTTTATATAAAGGTACCCATCGCTGGATAAAATTCTAAAATTTATAAAAAATTCTAAACTTCAAAAAATTATTGTAAACCTCTATAAGAGGTGTTTAAAATATGTTAATAACAAAGTAAAAGTACAAATTAAATACAAATTTTATTCAACTGGCGCCATCTGTTGCGCAGTAGTTTATTAAAGTATCCCACTTTCAAAAACAAAAAGGTGAGTTTGATAAAATAAACGTGTTGAAAAACAATCCGTGTTGAAAAATCCTAGTTTTCGACCGAAAGTATCATTACCCTTAAACCGGAAATGACGTTTTTCACTGCTTTTTCTCCACTTTCTCTTGGACATAGTATATTTTTGCGAAAAAAGTAATCTATATTGGAATCAGGATACTAAGGTAATTTCTCACAAAATAATGCCACAAAACATATAATGAGGCCCAATTAGCTCCTGTTAGCGAAAATATTTTGTTGGGCCCATATTACACAAAACAAGATATCTTAAGTGGCTCTCTGTATTGTAAATTGTATTTAGTTTGAAAATCGGATATCTTGCCTTTAGTTAGGATTACTGTAAGTTTTTATATTATAGTTTTTACTATCGTACATTTTGTTAAAGATTTTACAAAAATACAAGGAACATTTGGTAACTCCTTGTCTTTTTATAAAAAGCATTTTTATTACGGCTAAAAGACATTTATTTTCGGTTGCGCAACAGACGGCGCTGTTTTAAAATTATGACAAAATGAACTACTTAGTGGCATATAGCCAATTGAATAACATTTGTATTTTTACTTTGTAGAATTACATTGTTATTAAAATATTTTAGGACAAAAATTTTCATTACCTTACACAAAGGACAGCTTCCCCGTTCTAAAATTTATAACTGGTGAAAAATATTTTATACAAATTTACCCTGGACACGATGAAACGCGCGAAAACTTTTTTGAAACGTAGTGAAGACATCTTAATATTGAATGCGGACAAAGGAAACAGCACAGTAGCAATGGACAAGGAGGATTATAAACTTGAGATGCGGACAGTGGTTGTAGATATTATGACATACTAGAGATTAAGAAGAGATCCTTCAACCAAACTTCAAAAAATTAACAATGACTTAGTTGAGGAGCTTTCGAAAAATAATATTATATCGGCAACGGAGAAAATGCAACTCAAAACTGACACGGCCTTAGCACCAAGATTATATGGACTTCCAAAAATCCACAAGATAGATTTACCGCTGAGACCAATTTGCTCATGTATTAACTCCCCCTCAAACCACCTCTCTAAATACCTGACGAACATATTAAAACACATTACTAAAATTTCACCGTATAATGTTAGGGACTCAGTGCAATTTAGGAATAAGATAAAAGCCTTGACTTGACGGTAGATAAAAACGAAACACATATCTTTTGACGTAGTCTCACTTTTTCATAGTGTACCGGTAGACTTAGCATTAACTATTATTGAGGAAAATTGGGAGGAGATTAAAGAATATACAAATATGACAAAGGATTTGTTTTTACGTATTTTAAGATTTTGCATTAGAGACCACAGGTATTTCCAATATGACGACAAAATATACTCCCAGCTTTACCAATAGTCGCGGACATTGTTTTGGAAAGACTATTGGAAACCTGTATACGGGAATTAACTATTAAACCCAAGATTTTAACAAAATATGTCGACGATTTGTTCGCCATTGTTAGAGAAAATGAAATAGGTAATATACTGACGGTTCTCAATAACTTTCACCCAAGAATCAAGTTCACTATGGAGAGAGAATGCAACTCCAGACTTCCATATCTGGACACCATGGTAATAAGGGAAGGCCAAAAACTAAGAATTGACTGGTATCAAAAACCAACAGCGTCTGGAAGTTTAATCAATTATTTTTCAAAGCATCCAAGAAGTATGATTATAAAAACCGCCTCTAATTTTATCAACAGAGTTTTGGACATAAGTGACACCAGCTTCCACTAAAACAATAAAAGTAAATTAAGGACAATACTAAAGGACCACGATTTTCCATCTGAACTGATTAACAAACTAATTAATGATTATAATCGTGTAAAAGTGGTTAAAAATACACAGAATGTGGCTGAACCAAAGATCAGCGTAATAGGTTAAATAATTTTACACAAAAAACTGCACTCACGACCCACTGTGCACAGAACAATCACTCTCCAAATTTTGATAATATTAAAATATTAAATACAGAGAGAAATTATAAACGCCGTTACATGTTGGAGATGTTGCTGATAAGAAAGGTACTTACAATTAAGAGAATAAACTATAAAGCTGACGTTGAGAGCATAGCTCAGAATCAAGGCGAATTCATACCAGGTGTGAGCAGTAGTACAACAACTACAACAAAATAACAACTTTGACATTAGATTAGCAGATATGAAACAATGTATTTTTTGACAAGACATTAGCAAAAAAACGAGAGCAGAAAACAATCAGCTGGGCTATCGACTCCACCTGGTATGAATTCGCCTTGCTCAGAATTTAGACATTTAATAAATAAAGATAGACAAAGAAAATAAGAAAATACTTTTTGGTTTAATATTCAGTGCAATAATAACTTTTGACGATGGTAGTCGAACTACAATTTAGAATAAGTTTGTTCTTTATTGTAACTATGTTTTTTGTCTATATACATATTGTCATTTGTTGTTTTTTGTATGAGTTAATGTTTAAATCAAATATGTTTTGTTTTTTAATTTTATTATGTGTTTAAATGTTATGTATTTATAAACCTTATTAGCCCTGATCATGCTACCTAAAGGAGTAGCGAAATATTGGCGTATTTAATATTTAATATTTTCTATTTATATTAAATAAAACATCTTGACCTCAAGCTTAATTTTAATTCTTTCCCTCAATTATATTTTAAACACCTTTACAATAATATTTAGAATTTTATAATTTTGTATAAATTTTAGAAATTTATCCAGGGGTGGGTACCTTTATATAAAGTAAATACGCAAGAGTCTTAAAACTTGGTGCGGATTACTTTTAAAGCATAATCGAACGCACGCTACGTGTGTGAAACATAAATCACAATTGCCATTTTTTTAATGAAATCAATTAAAAATCCATAATTTCTTCTTATTTTAAAAAATTAAAACGACTTATCGATAGCAATACATAAAGACGAATGTACACACCGAGTACAAAAAGATTTTAATATCGATGTGTAGTGGGAACTGCAAATATAGACAAAGTTTGAATGAAATCTATAATTTAAATGATATAAAAAAAATAAAAGATTAAAAAAATGCAATACAAAGTATAGGATTAAAAAAATAATACAAATCACAATATACTACTAATAATTTTCTAAATAAAAAACCTTGAAAGTTCTTAATTTAAACACACAATAGACGAGATTATTCCACTATTTTTTTATTTATTTGATTTATATTTTAATTCCATTTTACCATTCCGTAACAAACTTTAATCATAAATTAAAACTAATCAAGATAATTTTTTTTTTTTTAATATTGCGATCACTAATTTAAAGACCAGCAGGATTTGAAATAGGAACTTTATTATTACCGCCACATAGACGTAATATGTATATGCCTATTGAAAACTGAAACAATAATCCACTACTCCACTACAGGCTTACACATAAATATCAGCCAGCACTAATTGCAACAATAAATAGTAGGAAGATGATAAAGCAGAACTTTGTTAATCCCTTAAGTCTATGTGACAATGAATTAACGTGACATTGGAATTAAGATTGAAAAACAAACAATACTCTTACAATTTGTTAAATCAGTAAATAATGTGTGGTAAATGTGTATTGTGCATTGTGACGGAGAATTTTATATGACCACCTACACTTAAATCAAGTGTTTAGAATACAAATATAAAATTTATAACCAAACCGATTGCAATGTCTTTTCTATTCTTTGAAATTGAAAAAGTAAGTATATGTTTAAATTCAGTGAAATTAAAACAGTCTATACATACAAAACAAATAACATTCTTAATTCGGCCGTTGAATCAAAATACTAAGGTACCCCCTCACAAAACTTTATTAAAGTAGGTTTTACGTAATCCGAACACAGCCATACAGACAAAAATTTTATAAATTGCTGTTTTGTATTCCATTTCGATTCATCTCTGCAACAGTAAAAAATTTTCATAAAATATTTCATGTAAAGAAATGGCCGTATTACAGTTTTATTATATGTATTGGTAAAAATTTGCAGTATCTTTAAGTCAGTAAAATTTCATATTTTCACTACTTTTTCTTTATTTTCTCTTGTAAATGAGATATTTTTGCGGAAAAAAGTATTTTATATTTTCCAAAAATATTTCTTGTACAAGAATGATCCTGTTAAAGTTTTATTATATGTATAGACTAGCTGTGCCCACCAAGTCGTGGGCGTCCTGACAATATTTTCTAGATTTTGCTTGGATTCCACACCAAGTGAAAAACTCTTACTTTTGTAGTGCTTTATTTTATGTATTTACTTTATATTAAGGTACCCATCCCTGGTTAAATTCTAAAATTTATAAAAAATTCTCAAATTCTAAAAATTACTGTACACCTCTGTAAGAGGTGTTTACAATATTTTAATAACAATGTAATTCCACAAAGTATAAATACAAATAAAACACAAATTTTATTCCACTAGCGCCATCTGTTGCACAATAGTTTTTAAAATATCCCACTTTCAAAAATAAAAATGTGTGTTGAAAATATAATCGTGTTGAAAATATTTCAGTTTTAAACCGAAAATTTCAATACCTTTAAACCAGACATTGCGTTTTTCACGGCATTTTCTCCACTTTTTCTTGGAAATAAGATATTTTTGCCGAAAAAAGTAAAATATATGGGGATCAGGATACTAAGGTACATCTGCACAAAGTTTTATTAAAATGCATCAAGTAGTTTTTACGTGATGCGTGAGCAGATAGACATACGGAAATAAGTTACTATTTTATTATATGTATAGATATTAATAAATACTTTACGAAGAAGTTATAAAATAAAATATAAAATAAAAAAATTAAATTTAAAACACTTTTAAATGAAATATATATTCTCTTTAAGAGAAAGATGCAGAATAAAAAAGAAATTTAATTGAGTATTTATGTTCAATGTTACCATTCTTAACAAAAATTTTTAACACAGCCACATAAATACTTGAAGAACTCCTAAAACTTCAGTTTATTTGATTGGGAATACACTTGAATAATTCTAAGCGTAGTTATTCAAATGAATTAATTTAAGCAGATCGAAATTCAATACAAATATGGCTTCTTACATATGAGCCGTTTATTTTGAAAGTGTCAAAAGTCACTTTCGTTTTAAATCGATATATTTAAGGATTATATTGTATATATATTTTGGTTTTCCAAAGCTATTTCTATTATACCAAATTCTTGATCATTAGGTAAGTGGCGCTTAACATTTGATTGAAAATTCTTGTAAAAGTGAAGAAATATCGTTAAATTGTAATCAATGTTATTAACTTGGTATTTTTGGAAAGTGACTTATGCCACTTTCAAAATAAATGGCTCATATGGCTGAATGTGTAGCGATGTCATTTTATTAATCTCAGATTACTTTTAATGTTGAAACTTAAGCGGTTGATTATAATGTTAATAATTCTTGCAAAAAAAAAAAACCGACTACAAAACAAATATATGTGCATCAATTCTAAACTAAAAATTTAAAACGAATTAATCTGTAAGAAATACTTTTATAATTGTTGCTCTAACGGACATAGCAATATACGCTCGGTACATTCAAATGTCTATCCATAACGGTTAAGCAGATAAAGCCATATACGACAAATTACGTCAGATATGAGGACACCCTTTATTTTTTTACACTTATTATTACTGACACAGCAATAAAAAGTAACGGTTCCAAATATATGGCAATATAGGTTAAACAATATCACCTAGGGGACTCCCTTTAATGTACAATTTTAAATTAAACACTTATTTTAAAGGACAGATTCTTTGTAAATTTCAACTGTCTGTCTAAAACGGTTCAAAAGTGGCCATATACATCAATTTACATCAATTATTGAGACACCCTTTAAAATTTTAAATATTTATAAATGTTATTATACGGGACATAGTAGTGGAGATTCTGTCTAATTTTCAAGTGTTTGTCTATAACGGTTCAAAAGATAGGGCTAGATAGGTAAAATTATATCAATTATGGGGACACCCTTTAGTTTCCAATTTTAAATTATATACTTGATGTTATAAAGGTCTTAGATATACAGGTTTTTTGTAAATTTCAACCGTCTCTCTGTTACGGTTCAAAAGTTTTGCAATATACAACAAATTACATCAACTATTGGGACACCCTTTAACTTCTAATCATAAATATTTAATTTTTGATTATAAATATTGGACATTCTGTCCAATTTTCAAGTGATTGTCTACAATGGTTCAAATGGTTCATATATTTAAATTGACGTCACATATGGGGACACCCTTTAATTTTATTAATTTCTGTTTTTGGCAGCTATAGTAATAAGCAGTTTTTTTAAATTTTAAAAGGGTGGCCTTTACGGTTCATAATACATGTAAAAAACACGTATGTTGTATGGGGACACCCTTTAATTTTCAAAATTCTGAACTTCTTTTAAAATGGGACCAATCTGTAAGCATTTCCTTTCGAATAATCCTTTTTTCCTTTTTAAAATCGGTTCCGAAATGACTGAGTTCTGCGGGCACAAACATAAAAAAAAGCAACATTCAGACGAATTGATAACCTCCTTCTTTTTTTGAAGTCGGTTAAAAAGGCAACAACATGTTTAACACTTTTACAAAGGCAGCATAATGCGGGGTGCTAAAGTTCATCAATAGTTATTGAAATAATTAATATAAAATAATTGATGTGAATATGAAACTGTAAATTGTTTGACGAAACAAATACGTTAAAGGTTTTGTCTTTACGAAATATTATTTTTTAAATAAAATTTAAATTATATTGAAATTTGAA
>OX451216.1:41426939-41539787 GCA_949628195.1 Phasia obesa | reverse complement strand
TAGTGACCTTGTTTAAGTCTGACCTTGGTTAGGAAGTCTGACCAGAGTCTTTAATCTGGTATCACGGGTGTCAGGAACCCTTGGACTTTGTTCCAACCTGACAAAGTTGCGGCCCTTCGGGGGAGTAACGTGGTGGTTGTGGTTTGTACCCAAATCTCGAGAGGAGAGCGCTGATTTTGCTCGGTGTGGAGTTGCATTGCAACCGGGTGCCGTGACCCATAGATCGTTAGGAGTTTTAGATAGGCTCCGCTCCTAAGCAAGGGGGGAAACCATGTCCAAATACATGGAATCGAACTGCTACTCATGTAACTGGTTGCGTGGGGGGCGTTGGTAGACGCATTGTTTCCACATGGCAGGTACTCACGTTAATCTGTAGCACATCTGTTCAATAAGAGTTTGCAATATAAAGCGAGTGTAGAATTTCTGCCAATAAGCCAATTTAGTTGGATGGCTTTTAACTTCATTTTGATTCTATGTTGCGTTTCCAAGTAAGACGGCGGTAAAAATGTATGCCTAGTTATTTCACGTCTGAAAGTTGAAGTATCGTTTGGTTATTTATTCTAATAGGGGGCACGATTTCCTGCGCAGTGTGAAAGTTGTATAAGTACATTTTTGTTCATTCACCTTTATTCTCCATTTCTACAACCATTTTTCTAAATTTAATACGTGGTGTTGTAAATATTGTGATGCTACTTCGGGACTTTCGTGCAGGCTTAAAAAAGCTCTGTCTATCGAATATGATAAAAAGTTGTGTAGGTTTGAGAACTGTTTTCTTCGTTTACAATGGCGTGGTGTATAGTTAGTATTATATACAACTAGCTGTGTCCGCCATGTCGGTGGGCGTCATGACAATATTTTACTCGACTTGGCTTTGAAAGCATTCCACACCAATTGTAAGACTTTTTACTTTTATAGTGCTTTAGTTATGGTTTATATATTTGCATTAAATAAAGGTACACATTCCGGAATAAAATTCTAAAATTTATAAAAAATTCTAAAATTCTAAAAATTATTGAAAAGCTCTGTAAAAGGTGTTTAAAATATTTTAATAACAATGTAATTCCACAAAGTAAAAATACAAATCAAATGCAAGTTTTATTCAATTGGTAAGTAGTTATTATTTTGTCATTTTTTAAAAACAGCGCCATCTGTTGAGCAACCTTGTTTTAAATATCCCGCTTTCAAAAATAATAGTTACATTAAAGTATGCAGGACCTATAATCGGTAAAAAAAAAGTCGGCCTGTTTTTTACTGCTTTTTGTTTCACTTGAAGATAGATAAAAACGAAACACATATGTATCTTTTGACGCAGTCCTCACTTTTTCATAGTGTACCGGTAGACTTAGCATTAACTATTATTTAGGAAATTTGGGAGGAGATTAAAGAATATACAAATATGGCAAAGGATTTGTTTTTACGTATTTTAAGATTTAGCATTAGAGACAACCGGAATTTCCAATATGACAACAAAATATACTCCCAAAAAATGGGACTTCCTATGGGTTCACCTGTATACGGGAGTTAACTATTAAACCCAAGATTTAAACAAAATATGTCGACGATTTGTTCGCCATTGTTAGAGAAAAGGAAATAGGTAATATACTGACGGTTCTCAATAACTTTCACCCAAGATTTAAGTTCACTATGTAGAGAGAATGCAACTCCAGACTTCCATATCTGGACACCATGGTGATAAGGGAAGGCCAAAAACTAAGAATTGACTAGTATCAAAAACCAACAGCGACTGGATAGGTTAATTAATTATTTTTCAAAGCATCCAAGAAGTATGATTATAAACACCACCTCTAATTTTATCAACAGAGTTTTGGACATATGTAAGTGACACCAGCTTCCACCAAAACAATAAAAAAAAATTAAGGACAATACTAAAGGACAACGATTTTCCATCTGAACTGATTAACAAACTAATCAATGATTATAATCGTGTAAAAGTGGTTAAAAATACAGATAATGTCGCTGAACCAAAGATTTTTAAATCGTTTATATATGTTCCAAATATATCTGAGAGATTTGAAAAATCTGGACTATTTGACTGTAACAAACATAGAATAGCACAAAAAACAGATAATATTTTACGTTCTTTTTTCAGCAAAACTAAAGACAAAGTTTATATAACGGACAAATCGAATGTAGTTTACGAAATTCCTTGCGATGGCAATGAAATTGAAAAGTGTGATAAAGTTTACATTCGGACGACAAAAAATATGTTAAAAGTTAGGATTGCTGGTCATAAATCTGATAGGTTAATAGGTTAAATAATTTTACACAAAAAACTGCACTCACGACCCACTGTGCACAGAGCAATCAGTCTCCAAATTTTGATAATATTAAAATATTAAATACAGAGAGAAATTATAAACGCCGTTACATGTTGGAGATGTTGCAGATAATAAAGGCTCAACTATAATATGCATAAGCTAGCTTAAGCCAACTTAAGCAACTGGTGCAATTACATATAAATCATATGTGGCAAACTATAATGTACTTAACAACACTTTTCGTTGAGTTTCGTCAAATGTCATTTGCTTAAGCAAAGTCCGAAACCGATCGCACATTCCGTACGGAAACAGATGTTTGTGTTTTACATATGAATGTATATTCGTAAAACATTGCTATGGAGAATGAAAGTGAACAAATTATATATAAATTTAATATAAAATATTTAAAAAAAGAAGTTTATATAAGAAAAAAGGGAGGTGTTGTATAATAATTTAAATTAAAAAGAAAGAGCATTTTATTATTTATGAGTTGAGTGATGCACACCGCTGTATTTTTTAGTACTTTTGGCCAAAATTAACACAAACAGCCAAAAATGTTAAATTTTTCTTTCGAAATTTTCTTAAAACTATTGAAAATAATTATTAATTTGTATATGAATGGTATTAGTTAAATAAAATATGTTTATTTAACACCTTTTTGTTAACAAATTTAATTTATTCGGAAAAAAAATTATTATTTTTCAAAAGTACGAATAAAACAAATGTGCAACTGTGTCATGATAGTTTTTTAGATTCATGTAAGTACATTGTAGCCACCTAAAAGTCTTCAATAAGTTGCTTAAGCATTTGACAGACTTTTCGTTCTTTTTTTGACATTAGCTTAAGCCAGCTTATGCATATTAATAGTTGGGCCTTAAAGGTACCTGCAATTAAGAGAATAAAATATAAAGCTGACGTTGAGAGCATAGCTCAGAATTATAGACATTTAATAAATAAAGATAGACAAAGAAAATACTTTTTGGTTTAATATTCAGTGCAATAGTAACTTTTGACGATGGTAGTCGAACTAAAATATAGAATAAGTTTGTTTGTTCTTTATTGTTACTATGTTTTTTGTCTATATACATATTGTCATTTGTTGTTTTTTGTATGAGTTAATGTTTAAACCAAATATGTTTTGTTTTTTAATGTTATTATGTGTTTAAATGTTATGTATTTATAAACCTTTTTAGCCCTGATCATGCTACTCAAAGGAGTAGCGAAATATTGGCGTATTTTATATTTTCTATTTATATTCAATAAAACATCTTGACCTCAAGCTTAATTTTAATTTTTTCCCTCAATTATATTTTAAACACCTTTACAATAATTTTTAGAATTTTGTATAATTTTAGAAATTTATCCAGGGTGTGGGTACCTTTATATAAAGTAAATATGCAAGAGTCTTACGTGTGTGAAACATAAATCACAATTGCCATTTTTTTTAATGAAATCAATTAAAAATCCATAATTTCTTCTTATTTTAAAAAATTAAAACGACTTATCGATAGCAATACATAAAGACGAATGTACACACCGAGTACAAAAAGATTTTGCTATCGACATGTAGTGAGAACTGCAAATATAGACGAAGTTTAAATGAAATCTATAATTTAAATGAAACAAAAAAACAAAAGACATAATACATGCAATACAAAGTATAGGATTAAAAAAATAATACAAATCACAATATACTACAGTATTTTTCGGTTAATTGACCCTACGGTTAATTGGTTTCCACGCTTAATTGAACCACATGATCAGGCAAAAAAATATTGCATACGAAAACACATGTAAATTTCCTCGGATAATTGAACCCGGTTAATTGATTTTCCCGGTTAATTGGTTCAAAATTCATGTCATCAAAAATAAATTTCCTCTTACTTTTACCCGGTTAATTGCATTATGTATTATTGAAAAATAATCTGGCATTTTTGCACATACAACACGGATGAGAGCGCTTTATTTTTCAAAGCATTGCCTCCAAAAAGCTTTTGCAAACAGGGATACCGTAACACTGGATTCAAGTCATCTAAAGTGCACATATGCGATTTCTTTTAATTCATTAGTATGTATGTATGTAGTTCCAATTATGCGTGATTTCTGTAATTGAACAAACTGTTCAATTAAACGGGTATCGGCTAATTGGTTCCCCGGTTAATTGAACAAAAAGTTGTGCAAATTTTGATGTGCAATTAACCGAAAAATACTGTACTAATAATTTTCTAAATAAACAACCTTGAAATTTCTTAATTTAAACACACAATAGACGAGATTATTCCACTATTTTTTTATTTATTTGATTTATATTTTTTCTGGTATCATTAATTCCATTTTACCATTCCGTAACAAACTTTAATTATAAATTAAAACTAATGAAGATGATGTTTTTTTTTTAAATATTGCGATCACTAATTTAAAGACCAGCAGTATTTGAAATAGGAACTTTATTATTACCGCCATATAGACGTAATATGTATATGCCGATTGAAAACTGAAACAATAATCCACTACTCCACTACAGGATTACACATAAATATCAGCCAGCACTAATTGCAACAATAAATAGTAGGAAGATGATAAAGCAGAACTTTGTTAATCCCTTAAGTCTATGTGACAATGAATTAACGTGACATTGAAATTAAGATGGAAAAAAACAAACAATACTCTTAATATTTGTTTAATCAGTAAATAATGTGTGGTAAGTTTGTATTGCGCGTTGTGGCGGAGAATTTTATATGACCACCTACACTTAAATCAAGTGTTCAGAATACAAATAGAAAATTTATAACCAAACCGATTGCAATGTCTTTTCTATGATTACGTAGTTATATTTTTAGAAATTGAAATAAGGAAGTATACATATGTTTAAATTCAGTGAAATTAAAACAGTCTACACATAAAAAACAAATCTGTTCGTTTCGCTATTTTCACAACTTTTTCTCTATTTTTTATTGGAAATAAGATATTTTTGCCAAAAAAATTATCCTATATTTCTATCAAAATACTAAGGTACCCCCCTTACAAAATTTAATAAAGTTCATCGAGTACGTAATGCGTACACAGGCATGTCTGTAAAATAAACAAAATTCAATTTAACACTTTTAATTAAAATATATTATTCTCTTTAAGAGAAAGAAGCAGAATAAAAAACAACTTTAATTGTATTTTTATATTAAATGTTACCATTCTTAACAAAATATATCTTAACATATAAAATATCTACTTTTCACCATTAATATTTATTTTTAACACACCCACATAAATACTTGAAGAACTTGAAGAAATTTAATTTTTTTGATTGGGAATATAAAACTCACACTTGAATAATTCTAAGCGTAGTTATCCAAATGAATTAATTTAAGCATGTCGAAATTCAATGCAAATATGGCTTACTACATATGAGCCGTTTATTTTGAAAGTGGCATAAGTCACTTTCGTTTTAAACCGATATATTTAAGGATTAGATTGTATATATATTTTGGTTTTCCTAAAGCTATTTCTATTATACCAAATTCATGATCACTAGGTAAGTGGTGCTTAACATTTGATTGAAAATTCTTGTAAAAATATCATTAACTTAGTATTTTTGGAAAGTGACTTATGCCACTTTCAAAATAAATGGCTCATATGTTGTTTAACTGAATGTGTATCGATGTCATTTTATTAATCTCAGATTACTTTTAAGGTTAAAACTGAAGCGGTTGATTATGCGGTTAAAAAAGCAACTACATGTTTAACACTTTTACAAAGCCAGCATAATGGTAAAATTCATCAATAGTTATTGAAATAATTAATATGAAATAATTGATATGAATATGAAACTGTAAATTGTTTGTCGAAACAAATACGTTAAAGGTTTTGTCTTTAGGAAATATTATTTTGTAAATAAAATTTAAATTATACTAAAATTTGAAGAGTCAAATTTTTGTTTTTTGACGCAAGTAAATTAAATGATTACGAACTAAATTAAAAAAAGGGTTAATTATACGTGTATATATTGTTCATTTTATACAACACAGTCATATCTCATATCTCGTATATATATATATATATCTATATATATATATATATATATATATATATATATATATATATATATATATATATATATATTGCTTTATATCTTCTTGAGAAGTACCTGGTGTGGCATTATCTGGCAATAAAATGAAACGAACCATTGTCAAAAACAAATAAAAACGTTTTTATAAAAGCTAATTATCAATATTAAGTTATTGTCAATTTCTTTGCTCTTTATTGAAAGTTAACAATAAAAATTGTGTTATTTCTGATTTCTGGTACCTTTTTAGCAGGGTTTGAATTGATTGCTTAAAAATAAGAACAGCAGTGAAATCTTTGCCTTGCTTACATCTTTTTCAGCAAATAAAAAAACTGAATTCTTCAGCATTTATATAACATTTTGTCATAGGCGAAGCTATAGCAAAAGCAAAAAAAAGAAGAGCAACTCATTTGCTTAAGCTTACTATGTGTCTCTTTGTGCAGCAAAGCAATCAGTAAAGTAATTTTTTTGAAAACGGTTGCTTTTGCTTAAGCAATAAGTTAATGTGTGTTTCTTCTTTTGCAGTTTTGCAGACCTTCAAAATTAAGATCTTTTTTGGATTTACACATGGCGCCATAATTTTAACTCTCACTGTCAAAGAATTTTCTAAAACTTAAGACTGAAGCAGCGACTAACAGCAAATAACAGAAAAAAAAGCAATCGCAGTCAGCCACTACTTTACAGTAAACAGTTAAGCATAAGCAAAAATAAAAGTGAAGAACAACTTACTGCTTAAACAACAGCAAATTTTTCTAACGTGATTTTTTTTTCTGCAGAAAGAGACACATAGCAGGCTTAAGCAAATGAGTTAGTCTACTTTTATTTGCTTTTGCTGCACACTTTTTATAAGCAACAGTTAAGCAATTGCATTGAAAATAGTCAAGCATTTTTAATCACTGCTTTTTAGCTCAAATGTGAACAAAGGTATTTCTAGGAATTTTTAATTTTTTAGTAGCTGTAGCCGAAATAAAAAATAGTTTCCGAACGCTGATTTTAAACACTGGATTTCTTGCGGTCTCTCTGCATGTTCTTCTTTTATAGTGATAACCGTATGATGGACTCCTAAACCGTTTTCATCCAGATTGTAATACTTGGCACAAAATATGCCAAGCAATTGAATATATAATATAATATTTGAATATGAATTAATGGAGTAATTAGATTAACACAGAAAAAGTTTTTTCACCTTTAAGTGTTTTATTTGTTTTTCTAATGAAAGTATTGTCTAATATAAGGTGATTAGATTATAAATTTGTATTGATCAAATTTTAATCTTCAAAACTAATTTTAACCTTTAAGGCCCATTATTATAACTTACCAATAGCTAAAGTTATGATTTTATCGGAGAGAAAAGTAGTTTTTCGTTATTATAAGTAAGCTGAAAGTAACTTGTATCTATCACTTACTTTAAGGGTAATTTATAGTAATGAGCTTTACCCTCGTTTTTATAAGGCAAATCTACTTATATCTCCGATAAAATCCTAACTAAAACTATTGGCAATGTATAATAATGGGCCTAAATGTTTCAAAAATGTTTGCTATGTATGATCACCACAACTATTAACTTAGTATATTAATTTCTGAACTTGCTACCCTTCGTTTAAGGCGATTCAGGTGATATTAAATATCAAGTCATCAAATGTTTTTGATGAAGTGGTCACTTTTGACAGAGTAACGGACATTTTATTATTTCTCTAGCATAAGCGACGTTAAACTGTGGGTTCCTTGTTGCACTGTTGCTATAGTATGCAACACCCTTTAATTTTCCGTTTATTATTTTTGCCTGCAAAATTTTATATACTCTGTATAAATTTAAAGTATCTGCTTATTGCTGCCTTATGCCTTATACTTGTTATAGTGGCTATAATAATACACAATCTGTGAACATATTAAGAGTCTACCTATTATAGTTCAAAAAAGGCCATATAGGTGAAAAACACGTCACTATCAGGATACCCTTTAAGTTTTAGTTTTCTTTATTATACTTGTTGATATAGCGAAGATAGTTTTAAATATTCTTTGTAAATATCGAGTGCCTGCCTCTTACGGTTACATAAAAGTTGCATGAACATTTTCAAACATAATTTTCAAGCAGTTTTTTATACCCTTAACCTTCTTACGGCATGCTGAAACTCATTCGAGCTGCGTACTGATCTTAAGAATTAAAAAATTAATATATGTAGCCATAACCACATATGCTTATTAAAAACGTAAATCCAAACGTTAAAAAATAATAAGATTTTAAAATGTTAAGAAATGTTTTCCAATTAAAAATATAGTTACCAGGTTATAAATAGAACATTAAGTTAAAAATTATAATTGTTGTTCGATGTGGTTTATGTGAAGCTTGTCAAGCCAATTTCCACTTAATTATATTTTTATTAAAACTTTTTAATGGTTTCAGGAAGATAAACGGAACTTAAAGTAAACATTATTTTCCTTTCATTAATAAACTATTTTATTTAAGATTCATCATGAATTGAAAACTTCTGTTTGTAAAACTTAGTTCTTAAGTATATGGTAGAGTTAATCTAAAAGACATATTGTAAAGTCAACAAGTACAAAACATCATACAGCAAAATGAAAATGAATGTTTGTTTTTGAAGCTGCTAATATTGTTGATGACGATTGCAGCCATAGATAAAGCAAATAAAACTTAAAAAAGGATATTACACATCTGAAGAACGTCATCATTGACATTTGTTTGTAAGCACAAACTCGAACATTTTTACGAATGTGATTGAAACTGAAGGACTAACTTAGTTTTTAATTAATTTGTAGAGATTGGAAAAAGTAAAAAATACTAGATTTTTTAAAAGAAGGTATAATAAAATATATAAACGCATCAAGCTGGAGAGTTTACAAAGTATTGTTTACCTTAATATACATATGTATGTATATGTATGAGTATTTTTGGTCTATTACACTTTTTAAGACAACACAGCTGCGAAGCTTCAGGCTTGTTTGCAGAAAACTTCCAGAACTTTGGCGGGAATCGAACGTCTCCAGACCACCAACTACCAATTATTCTACGAATTTAGGGAAATTTTTATTCCGAAAATAACGCAAATGCAAGACAAAAATCCCTCCAAGGGCATTTTATTGTCTTTTAACACCTTGACGTCAGTACTGCCGGGTAATATGGACGCACCAGAACCAAGGCTAGCAGGGGCCTGAAACAGCAAGATAAGAACCTTCAAGGTCTGACCAGTGTCCAAGAAACTAATACCTCAGAATACGGTAGCCCCACAGAGATTTTTCCAAATCTCGGTGACCGCTTATTAGTGAGAACTTTTGAGGAGTGGCTATAATTTATACCTAAATAGCAGGAAGGGGCATATATCATTTTTAACAGTTATACATTTTTATGAAATATTTAAAAAGTAGCTTTACTAAAATCGGTACATATTTCTACAGCAATAAATAGCTGAGTACATGACGACGATTGCAGCCAGTGGCATTTGTAGTTGTGTAGTTCTGTAGCCTGTTGTTAGCTATGTGTTTAATGTATGTTTGGTTGTAACCATGTTATTATTGGGTCTCTTTTAATTCTTAACTTTGCTTTATTTTTAACCTCGACCATAGTAATAAATACTTTATAAAAATTCAAATGTCCACCCCTTATGGCTTTAAAAAAAATAGTTCTGTGACATATGCTTGTTGAATGATCAAAACTAACTGTTTTGAATACTTTATTTCTATGACAGCATTATTCAATTCTATGAATGACTTATAACTGTTTTGAAATTCCGAAGCCATTTCTGGAAGCAGAAATTAAATTCTTTTAATGTATTATTATTCACATCTAGAAAAATTAAACGCAACACATATCAAACCAAAACAAATATCATTTTATTCTGTTCTGTTAATATATTTAAATTGAGAACAGCACTCTTGCCATTTATTTATTTATTCAATTAATAAAAAATTCAACAAATTTATTAAATACGCCTACTGAAGAGCAATTAGTAAAGCATAAATTAAAAATACTAAGGAACAGAACAAAATGCAAAGCAAAAAATTAAAATTGAATCAACATTATAATAATAAAAGGGCATAAAGGGTAATTCATACGACAACACAAAAGAAAAACTTCAAAATATGACACTCATCAGAAAAATAAATACTTTTCCTATTAAATGGTATTTCATCGCAAAAAAGTTGCGAACGTTATGACTACAAAATAATGAACGCATGGCAAAAATTAAAATATGTTAAGTCCATTTTTATATTTAACAAAAAAAAAAAAATTCAAACAGAAAAAGCACCGTAGAAATTTTGCATGTAGGTGTATAGTTGGCCCTTAAAACAGAACATCATAATACTTATTACCTGAGGCGAAAAAAATTAAAATAAAAAACAAACATTTATGTAACTTACCTTTTGAATATTTGGCCAGACAAACACTTCATTATCATCATGATTATAGTGATGAATTTTGTTATGATGTAAACATTTTCTCATATTAGAAAAGTGCTGAAGTGTTAAAAAGTCATTATCATATGAAACAAAAAAAGAGACACAACGAGACAAGAAAACTAAAGAAACATCGTAAAGAGTTTTTCCGCGTCTTATGCCTACCAGCGTATCGCCACATATAAAAATTAGCATATTCGACTCTATTGCTGATGTAGGCTTTCATGAATTTGTAAAATTTCTTTTTCTTTGACATATTTTGTATACGCTAAATACCGCAATAAAGTTGAATCAGTATACAGCGAAAGTGTTGTTGTTTGCTTTTTTACTGAGCTTCAATTGTTTAAGCAATTGTAAAATAATGCTGAACAGCTCACAGTTGAACTAATCACTCAACTAACTAGTTGAATAATTGGTTCGACTCAACTATGTCGTTCATGAACTACAAAACTATAATTGTGCTGTAATTCGCTAAAGCACCCACGATGATAACTCAACCCTCTCTGCTGTGTTAGCATTTTAAAAATACCTCTTCCTTTCTCCTATCGCGAAATTATTAATTAAATTTAATTTAAAATATATTTTTTCGTTTCTGTTTTTCAGTTTTTTAATTACAAGTGTGCACAGCTTGCAATGGTCTTTTTACTTTTTTACATCTGGTCTCAAGCTGGTATGCAGAAAGACCGGAGTTTGACCTATTTTTTTTTTTCATTTCAGTTACAGTTAAAGCGATTGGAATTCTTCTTTTGTAATTCTTTCCATAATTTTCTTTTAAGTATCTCAGCACAGTTTTGGGCCAATTTCCGGTGCAATGTGCCGTTAGGAATGTTATTGCTAGCCAGCGCCGGACATTTACATACAATGTGCGCTAATGTCTCAGGCTCCTCCAGGCACAGTATGCAAGTATCATCTTTTTCGATTTTCATCTTGGCTAGATGCACAGAAAAATTTTTTGCACCAATTAAAGGTTTTAACTAGTTTTAAATTAAAGCTCAGTTAAGTTTTTAATTGATTTAAATATATATTTGTTAAAAACAGAACAAAAAAAAATATTAATTAAACAATTAATTGTTTCAATTAATAATTTAATTAAAATTTAAGCTGAAACTGAAACCAATCTTTAATTGGTGAAAATATTTTGTTCTATGTGATATTTGAAGTTTAGATGACCTGTCACTTATGCAGTTATCCAGCTTAGAGTACATTTATTGTATCCGAGTACCTTGCTGGCCTTGCTGCCCATGAGCACCAAATCGAGCCTGCCTACACGTAGTGGTTTTTCTTCACCTCTTCAGGTTTAATGAGTCCATCCATTGTGGGACATTAGCTCGCATTATGCCATTATCCAGCACTACTCTGGGTTCTGGTCGACAACAACTTACAGGAGATTCCCCTTTTGCTGGTTGGTCTGCTGCTTCATTCCCAGCTGTGTCAATGGCCAAATCAATGTTACCTCATTAAACGAGGCACATAGCCAGTTAAGACCGGACTTTCCTGAGGGATTAACCTTTCCGCCTATTGCAAGGCTTTCTGGCTTATTCCTTTCGGATTCCCATGCTCACTCATTAAGATAATAACACAGAGCTCCTTATGCGTGGGTAAGTCTAGATTGAAACTAGAGTTCGACAGGTATACAGAGTTCGCATCTCCAACGTGGATTAGGGGAGCTTTTAGCGACTAGTCCTCCTTAACCACTAATTTGCAATTCAGGTTCTCCGCACAGCTACCAAGCACATTAACTTTACGGTTTCTTTAAGATTGAGGTTCCAGGAACCCTGGCGTATTGTACCCCCATTTTCCCCGATAGCACTGCATCAAAACTTTGAGAATGTACCGCAATGACAATTAGTGCCCCCGGGGATAGTTTAATACATAAATATCATACTATTTGCATAGTGATTTTGATCGTATAAATGAAAACAATTGTTTTACTTTTTATCTTTTTAGAAGATTATTTTCAACATAATTTTACATTAAACTTTAATGTTGTTGTTATTTTTGTGTTCTTAAGAAAGATTCTATGCCGATGGTAGTACTATTTTAGCTGTCGAAAAAAAAAACAATAAAAGATATAGAAATGTAAGTGGTTCTAAGCGTGTAATTTTAATGCACGATAACAACTAAACAAAACAAGGTTTAAAAACATTTTCGAATTAGACCACTTTTACACCTTCCAATAAACGCCGCAACTTTTTCATGCAACTTTTTTCTTGTTAGTACGAGGGGTTGGGAGGCAAGCGGGGTTGCAAAAGTTGCATGACATTTCATTTTATATTTTAAAGTGTTGTCTACTTTTCGACTACAGAAAAAACGACAAGTTGTATTTTTGTTTTGTATAAAAAAATTATTTCCAAATTATAATTTAAGATTAAATTAAATTTTAAACAAGCACAAATTGGGCGGTACTCTTAAGGCCGGGGCACATAGTATGTCTCCGTCAACGAAAGGTACTAAAGTTGGGCAACTCTTAACTTTTGCCGTACTTTGAAAGCTATAATTGTTTTCTCTTTGTTTCTCTCTCTCAAAATTAAAAAATAAAACCAAATAATTTAATTTAATAGAGTAAAATGGAGAAAAAAGCTTTTCTCGTGTTTTCTTTTCTGATTTAATATCCGTCTACAGAGTACCTCTTCCGTTGTTACCTTGATTTCAATTGAGAGCTTTAAAGTATAACGTATGACGGATTCTATGTGCCCCGGTTTTTAATTTCGGAGTTACGAACCCATTAAATTTGTATGTAAAGTATGGTAAATCTCGACTATTTTAGGGTAGAATGAGGTAATATGCGTGCTATTGGAAAGTATTATCCAAATAAAATGAAATTAATAAAAATAAATCAGCCAAGTGCGAGTCAGAATCACACACGTATGGTTTCGAACTATGTTCAGTTCTACTTTAAAAATTCAAGTCTTTAATTTTTTACGTCTTATGAGGCATGCTTTAATTTTTAAATATTTTTTCTACTAAAGCATAGTACTAAATATCATGTGTAAATGTTAAGTGTTTGCCTACAAGGTTAAGAAGAAAAAGGCAAATTCTGCAACTTTAAGATATTAAGGGAACACCCCATTATTATAAAATTTATTTTTTTTTCTTGTTGTTACTGTAGATATTGTTAAATATAATATGTGTAAATTTTAAGTGTCAATATAAGGTTATATATTTAAAATCGAGTCATTATCGAAACACCCTTTAATTTTTGGTTTTGTTATTTGTTCTAGGGGACAAATTTGTACATAGTTTGCGTAGGTGTAAAGTGTATACTCGTTCCGGTTCAAAAATTAGGCTACAACTATTCGAAAATATTTGCCACTCTAGCAAAACCCTTTACTTTTATTTTTTATAGTTTTCCATAAATTCACAAACAAACAGTCATATTCGCGAAAACTACATCACTATCGAAATACTCATTATAGTTTAGTAATTATTGTTATAGCTTTATATGAAAATAATAGGAGCCGTCTTATTGCGGTAAAATAGGCAATATAAGTGAAAAATATGTCCCTGTCCTAACACAGTAATTCACCTCCTAACTATTATGGTTTAAAATTTAGATCGTATACATGCAAATCTCCTCACTATTTATTTATATAGATTTTAATTTTATTCCTCTTACTGATTAAGAAATAAACACATATACGTGAAAAACGAGTCTCTTTCGGAACACCCTAAAAGTTTTTGTAGTTGTTGTTATAGCGGCCCCAGTTATACACCTTCTGTAAAGATTTCAAGAGTCTACCTATTACGGTTCCAGAGATAGAAGGCGCTGTCAGACAGGGTTACTTTTTACCTTTGGGAAACATTTTAGGTGAACAAAAAAATATTTGTTTTAATTTTCATTCTTTTTGTCAGAACATAGACAAGAAAACCCTTTAAAAAAAAACTTTTTTTTGTGCTTGCTTGATATTTTATACTATTTTTCATTAATGTCAATTTAGCTAGATAGCACTTTTAATTACCATTCCAGTGATACTCATATTATCTCATTCTATTAAATAGTTGAGATATACAAAACTTTACATAGAAACTTTAGGGGTCCGTAACTCCAAAACAAATTAAAATTAATTTTACAACAATAAATTACTTATTTTTAAATATTTATAATGTGTGTGTGTTAATATTATAATAAGAATGTTTAATCGCTTAATAATAATAAAATACGTTTAGTTGACAATACAGTTTTTTGTTTATTTATTAATAACACAGAAAAGCATAAAAAACAAAACTTTCAAAAATAAATATTTTGAAAAAATTCAAATGTAAAAGAATACAGGGTGTCGAAGCAACTTTAAAAAAGAATAGGAAAAAAAACTCGGCGTTTGTTGCAAGGTGTAAAAACGGTCTTAGTCGTTAATCCTTAAAAATATTTCCTTATATTACTGGCAATCTGTTGTAGTTTTTAGTTGTGTTTTTTAGTTATGTTGCAATTTATTACACAGAAAGTAACATATTTATCGACCAGTCCAATATACCTATTTCAATATAATTGTAACTGCTGTATATAAAATTCTGATTGCATGTTTTATCTTATTTATCAATGTAAGTATACAACTTAAGCTAAAGTCTTCAACAGTTTTTCTTTTTATTTGAATTTCAAAAATTACTTTCTATGCTATATCACAACTCATTTGTGTTTCTGTAAGTGCAGAAGTGCGAAGCTCATCTTTTTAAATCATTTTGTAGCATTTTTTCATATGGCTGCAGGAAAAAATAATTAAAATATGGACCTACAGTACACTTTATCAAACAGATACGACACACAGATACATGCAATCATAAATTCTTATTGTATTGTAATAGTTTTTGTTGATGTTCAAGTTCATCTTTAATGGCAGACACTTGGAAAGACAACACTGAATGTGAGACACTCTGTGAACGAGTACTAAAATTTAAATATATGTGAAGAGCGGAAGACAAATGTCTTGCTAAGTGAATTCATTAAGAGTTTTTGTTTCAGAATATTGGTTGTATTTTTATTGCGTTTGTAAGTTTGTTTGTTAAAACATAAATATTTATGACTGTTTGTAAGTATCGTTGAGTATGTGTGAGATGTGTTCTTTATTTTGTGGCCTTTAGAAATTGTTAAGTAATGAAAGCAAAAAACTGTTTATTCATATTCGTTTTCTTCTTTTATCTTTTTGACTCTACATATTTTTTTTTTTTTTGAGTATTTCACATATAACTTTTTTTCTTCAAAGATGTCTGCAGACTCAGTGATGTACTACATATTCAGAATGGATGGCCTTCTGTATAGTCTATGGCTTTGTAAAAGCCAACTACCACCAAATTATATTTAAAGTTATTCTTGGTATATCTATACATCTATACATATAGTAAAATAGTAACTCATTTCCTGTCCGCCTGTCTTTCTCTCTGTGTTCGTGTTACGTAAAAACTACTGGAAGGATTTTAACAAAATTTTATGAGGAGTACCTTAGCATCCTAATTCCAATATAGGATACTTTTTTCAGCATAAATGTATATCTCATTTCCAAAAGGCAGTGGAGAAAAAGCAGTGAAAGTACGCAATTTCCGGTTTAATATTACTACAATTTCCGGTTATTTAAAACCGCAACAGATGGCGCTATCTTAAAATACATAATGATAAAATATGAAAAATTGTTTAGAAAGGCACCTTTTATTTTTGAAAGTGGGATATTTTAAACACGGTTGCGCAACAGATGGCGCTGTTTTAAAATACTTAATGACAAAATATGAATTACTTACTGCCAAATAGCCAACTGAATAAAATTTTCATTTGATTTGTATTTTTACTTTGTGGAATTAAATTGTTATTAAAATATTTTAAACAAATTTTACAGAGATTTACAATAATTTTTAGAATTTTAGAGTTTTATATAAATTTTAGGATTTTAGCCAGGGATAGATACCTTTATATAAAATAAATATGTATACGTGAAGCACTATAAGAATCTTTAAATTTGGTTTGGATTACTTTCAAAGCAAAATCGAACGAAATATTGTCAGGACGCACCTGAAGTATATGGGCACACCTCGTTAATAATAAAATCCATAAGAAAAATATGGAGTGGCCTACACTCAACTTTACCATACCAAATGGAAACAGATATTTTATGGAAATACATACTTATTACATAATGAATATAAGTTCAAAGTATATTCGAATCGAAAAATTAATTATTTTCGCTTTGGGGTTTTAAGTTAACTACCCCTTACCCCTTCCCGTTTATTCTCAAAATTAATATAGCACTTAATCTCCATAAGCCAAAGGCACATACTTAATTTCATTTTGATATGACGGTATGACCTGTCGAGCGTTTACAAAATTTGGGAGTAAACTACCCTTTGCTCCTTCCCGATTATGCCCAAAATTTACACAACTCTCCATATATCAAAATTTCGTTTTAATATGTCATACGGTATGATCTGTAGAGAGTTCACAAAATTTGGGGGTAAGGAAACCAACCCATTGCCTCTCCCGATATAAAAAGATTAAGACGAATATTAAAAATGCTCTGGACCGACCAAAAATATAAGTATTGAGAAAAATGCACTGTTGAAGAAAGCTATTTACCGTCACAAAAAAAAAGAAAGGCAGCATCAATCCAAAACACGAGCGAATATTGAAGGAAAAGCTTTTAGAGGGCGAAAAGAAATAACATGGATTGATAATATTCAAGTATGCGATGGTATGAGAGACTTTTTAGTGAAGCACGAGATAGAGATGCTCTTAGAGAAGTGCTAAAAAATATTTGAAATTATTTTTTGAAATACGAATTATGTAACAAACTGTACAACTTATTAGTCGCTAAATTAAAATAAGAACGAGTTAGCAAATAACAAAGAAAAAGGTTTATAAATGCCTTAATACGTAAAAAAGAACAGTAAGTTTATCGATGTGCAGTCTACTTTTGCTTCTATCAGTTCCCAGTTCCATTACTGCTTAAGCCATATTTATAAAAAAATAGTTTTGGTTTATAAAAGGTAAAATAAAAGATTTATTAAACAAATTTTGTATGAAAATATTCATAAAAATTTTTTAAATGAAAATAATCATACAAAATTTTTTTGTATGAAAATAATCATACAAAATTTTTTTGTATGAAAATAATCATACAAAATTTGTTTTATAAATCTTCAATAATTGAAAAATATTTTTTTACCTATCCCTAAGTGTTTCAGTAATTAAATTTCGGGTATGATGGTTACTTATGATTCCGATTAATAGTCATTGCGACATAGAGTGCGCGAATAAAAGAAAATTTTTGTACTTATCTATTTTATTTAATTAAATTAGGTTTTCTACAAAGTATAATAAATTAAGAGCCGCGTCTTGGCTTTAAAACTGTATGAAAAAAGGTACACATATTAAATGATTTTCCTATAATAAATGTTATTTATGATAGAAAATTTTTTGAAACATTTTTCGTGCCTAGTATTAACCACCACTGATCTCCTACAACGTAAGTGAATATTTGAGTGAATTAAAGTGTCATGACATAGTGCAGTCTGCTAGTAGTGCTCTGTCACTTAATTTTATATTCACACATAACGAAAGCAAGCTTCAAGTACAACAACAAACAAAGCTTTAAAGTTTCATATATTTTAGTTTATTTTTACACTTATATGACGAGGTTTTGCAAAAAACAAAACAATGGATATACACCCAATTCTGATTTTACACGGTTTTGATCTAACATGGTTTGAAAATAAAAAAATTATCCATTTAGCTCGATTCAAAATCTTTTGAGCTTAGATTTTATTTGTAAAATTTAAGTTTTACAAATATTTTCATATCAAAAATTAAGAGGAATTTCCTTTTTGTGCATAGAAGCATTTTTACTTGTTAGAGCAATTGAGATGTGTTAATATTTTGTGAACTATCAATGCATCTCTAAAAGAAGACGTCAAAAACTACAAAGAAAAACCTGCAACGTAAAGCCATTTCGTTATTTAATATTATGCTAATTACCCATAACGTTTTATAATAAAAATGCAATTTATTTGTTGGGGGAAAGAGCTAGTCCCTATACGTATTTCACTGGTTGCTCAGGCCTGATCATCAGGAAACCTTTTTCCTAATTTTAGAGAAGCCAAAAATACTCTATAAGTAATACAATTCTACAAAACACAATGAGAATTATGCATGTTAATAGAATAATATTACAGAATATTAAAGCTTCAACAAAACACCAACAAACAAACCACGTTTTTATTTTTCCTTACTGTCCTTCTACAATTGGATGGTTTTTTGCCATCACTGAATGCAGACGTAAGGTGGGATGAAAAGCATACACAAGTTAATTTTGTTCTCGCAAGAGAATCGAAAAAAAAACAAGTGTTGCCAAGGTTTGCACAAGCAGTTGCATATTTAGTTATTAATAAAAATTTTTGGGAATTCAAATATTAATTATTTAATATTATTCTAATTACCCATAACGTTTTATAATAAAAATGCAATTTATTTGTTGGGGGAAAGAGCTAGTCCCTATACGTATTTCACTGGTTGTTCAGGCCAGATCATCAGGAAACCTTTTTCCTAATTTTAGAGAAGCCAAAAATACTCTATAAGTAATAAAATTCTACAAAACACAATGAGAATTATGCATGTTAATAGATAATATTACAGAATATTAAAGCTTCAACAAAAAAAAGCCATTTCGTTAGAAATATGTTTTTGGCAATATGTTCGGGTTAAACGAAGTCACAGTAAGAACTATAAGAAAATTTTAATTCAATTAGGCAATCGTTGATATCTGGAACGAAACTATCTGTTAAGTCTTCATCATACATTAAAGATGCAAATAAACGGTGCAAATACACATTATATGTACATACATGCATATACTCGTATGTGTAAAAATAAACATGATTTCTTGTTCTTAAAAAAATTCTCGTTTTTCACTAATTTTAATAGGTTTTAGAGATAAGGAACCAATCACCTATTTTTTATATGATCAATGTCTTTTTTTACATGTTTTTTTTTACACGGGTCTTCCTGGAACCAATCTACTGTGTAAAAACAGATTTAGGTGTATTTATAATTATAACAAACAAACAAATGTTTAATTTTCGAAGTTTTTTATCTTTTAAAAGCAAAAGGTTTAATTTATAAAAGAACACTCAACTTTTTTTTAATTTGTGAGCAAATAAAATCATTGGATAAAAATTCATCAGGAGACCACCAGAAGACCAAAAAATGTCTTAAATTTCAATTCAAGCAATATATTTGTAATTAAAATGCATTTGGCTCATTAACACTATAAGAGACACACATTATAACTTTTATAATTTGGAACATACAGCATCTTTTTTGCTAATGATGATGTATTTTTAAATGCTTCAGTGCTCTTTATACAATTTTATTTATAATGTGTTTATTTTTTCCCAAAGAAAGAATAACATTTTTGGAAAAAAAATAGTTTATATATTTTATTATAGATATAAATATCATTAAAGGTCACATGTGTTTGCTTTTCATTAAGAAAATTACACTTATAACTATTAATATAAGTGTCCTATAAATTTATTCTCCCAAAATTAAGATGATTTAAGAATGCTCGTTTAAAAGTTATAAAAAATTTGCTCTGACTTTTTTAAGTATTAAACATATCGCTTCTTAAACGCAACATAAGCATATTTAAAAAAAACTTGCAAAATTGTTGTTGAAGTTTGAAAATTGTATGCTTTATGGTATGAGTGAGAGGATACAAAATATTTATATTTCTTCTATTATAAACCAGATTTCTATACAAATTCTAAAATTAATATTACTGATAAGGAAATGAATACTTTTTGTTTAATACCTAAAAAAGTTGGATTTTTTTAAATATGCTTATAGGCCAAGATTCACTATCATACTCAGTCGTACGATCTGCCAAAAACAGCATGTGTGCTAAAGACAGACTCTTTGACAGGTCTGTATGATTTAATAATCTTTTGAAAAAATTCATAAAATAGTATCTTTCCATCAGAGTTGCAAAATCTTTTTTTGTATGATAGTGTGGCATCTACAACGCCATTGTGAAAGGATTTTTTGAGTAGGACAGAATTCTGTGAGGTTTTTTTTCTGATTGAATGGTACGATTGTGGAGGATAGTGAATCCTGGCCTTATGTTGCATTTTATAGTATTTGTATTTTAAAGAAAATGCTCTCGTGAACATTTTGTTTATCATGTTTTTTTAAGTAAACCCGGTATAAGATCGATATACCGGGTGGACTAAATAGACGTAACTATAGGTTGATTAAAGTAGAGATACTTTTTTCAGTAGCTTTTTTTTTGACAGATCACGCGTGAGTCGTCCCATGCTGTCATTTTATTTTTTTTTAGTATTGGCATTTAATTTTGGCATTTCATAATGGAAAGACTTACGCCTGAATCGCTTCGCTCTATGGGCTCTTGAAAAGTTCCAAGAAGATCCGACGTTTTCGAGGCAAATTTTGTTTAGCGATGAGGCCCATTTCAAGCTCAATGGTTATGTAAACAAACAAAATTGTCGCATTCGGGGCGAAGAGCAATCTGAAGATATTCAAGAGCAGCCACTTCATCCAGAAAAAACAACGGCTTGGTGTGGTTTGTGGGCCGGTGGAATCATCAACCCATATTTCTTTAAACATGATTCCGGTGCGAACGTAACCGTCAATGACGACCGTTATCGTGCCATGATAACCGACCATTTGATGCCTGAAATTGAAGCTCGTGATATCGGCGACCTTTAGACTTTTTGCTGGATATTTAAATTCTAAAGTTTATGCGGACAAACCCGCTTCGATTCAGTCCTTGGAGGAAAACATCACGCGTGTCATTCGCCAGTTACCAGTCGAAATGCTCGAACGAGTCGTCGAAATTTGGACTCAACGAATGGACCATCTGCGAAGTAGCAACGGCCAACATTTGATAGACATAATCTTTAAAGAATAAATGCCAAAGAATGTTCTTTCAAATGATAATAAACATTCTCCATTAAATTTGAATTTTCTGTGTTTTTTCCTTAAAAAAGTAGGGAACCTCGAAATGGATCACCCCTTATTTAAAATTTAAATAAAATGAACTCAACTTATTTTCTTTTGATATATTATGGCTTAATTATAAACTAGCTGTGCCAGGCACTTCGTCCGCTTCCTTACTATATTTTATTCGAATTGGCTTTGAAAGCAAATAGTGCTTTAGTTATGGTTTAATTATTTATTTAATATAATGGGTTTTATCCCTACTAAAATATGCTGCTTTCAAAACTAATAGGGGCATTTAAGTATGCGTAGCGGTAAAATTTCGCTGCTTTTTCTCCACTTTCGCTTGGATATAAAATATTTTTGAGGAAAAAAAGTATGTATCATATATTTGAATCAGGCTACTAAGGTACCTCCTCACAAAATTTGATTAAAATACGTTCAGTAGTTTTTATGTGATGCGAACACAGACAGACAGATAGACAGAAAATACGTTACTGTTTTATTATATGTATAGATACAAATTATTCCCATTATTTATGGGTCACGATTTCATTTATGTGATTGCCATGGCTGACTTCGCAATAGCTTATCTTGTCGGTTTAATTTTCCTTTGTTGGAAGTTTCTGCTTCTATCTCACGAATGTCTCGGACTATTTTAACTATAAGGGCGTAGATCTTTTTTAAATTAATAATATAGCATTGGTCTTTAACAAAACAAAAATTCTATAGGGGTAAAGTTTCTACAGCAAGGCGGCCAAACGACATCGCAAAAGATTTATTTTTAATGAGCTGTGTTAATGAATATTTAAGTTTATACCTTCCATTTCAAGCCATAAAGTCATGGTAATCATGGTACTGTAACGTACACTGTTATCAGATAGAATTTTTTTAAAAATGGGTTAATGGTTCCACCACTCAAAATCCACACCAAGTTGTCATCCTGCGATTATCAGATGCGGAAAATTTGTTGTTGCTTTTGAGCCTGATCAGAAGAAATGATTTTCCTGCCAAAAATAACCTTTTCTTACAAGGCGAAGCTGAGAAATCGTAAAGAAGTAGATGGTTATTTGTTCGGAAATCTAATCATGCTAGTTCGTGAAATACCAATTTATTGAAATCTATAGCGGGTCAACGTTCTTGGACAGAGTTGCATACTTACGACCGAAGCAGGAGCATTCCGGTACGAGCCGAACGTTGACGGGAACCACAAACTTTTGCACAAAGTAATATAGCTTATACTTGAATATTTTTTACTGAAGTGAATAAACAAAATCTCTGTCGGAAATTATGATCACTTTATTGTAACTTTCCGATTTTATAACTTTTCGCAATCTGACGAATGTTTGTAAACGGATTGAAAACAAAAAATCATAAGAAGTATGGGTATAATAAATAAAACTTGATAAATAAATAAAACTTAAAATCAAATACAACCCTCTTGTGCCAATTAAGAATTTCATATCAACCGACACATACTTTTAAAAACAACAGATTTACTTTAAAAAATATTTCGATTCTGGCCCACTGTATCCTGTAGAGTAATATATTTAGTACACAGTAATTTACAAATAAAATCTTTTTTTTTTTACAAAGTGTTTTTTGATTGATTAATATAGATTTAAAGAGCAGACTTAAATGCCATTGAAAATAAAATTGATGCATAAGTGTTAATTTTAATGACAAATTTAGAAAACAGTCTATAACATTGAAATAAATAAGTCAATTAATGAGTGTGAGAACTATACAATATAATATTTTATTTCAACAATTATTTATTTTCTTAAAAGAATGAAGACAAATGTCTATACAGTATTTTCTATCAGGAACATCATTTTTCAATTAAAACCTGTAATGGGTTTTGTTGTAGTTGGCGCCAACGAATAGAATTACATAACTTCAATATATCGTTACTGTTCTTAGAACACGCATGACTTCATCTGAAGGGCGACTGCACATAATGATTCTAGATAGGATTTGGGGGGGATAAAAATATAAGTACTTTCCTTCTCATACAATAAGTAAGTGGTGTGGCTGTGATGTTAAAACACATTTTTATATTTTTTAATATTTGTCCAACCACATTTATATTATCATGTTTGTATTTAAAAAGCACAATATTTAATAAAGAGTTAATTACTAGTTTTTTTTTTAAACCTGCAAAGCATTTTATTTTTAGTACTATCTCGTTTTTACCTCATATCAATGTGATAAATTTACCAAGTTCTGCTTTTAGAAAAAAGAAAAAATTTTCAATGAAAGGCATATGTGGCATTAATAATGTTTTGTTTTTGTGTGTTTTATTTAGGCTGCCTGTTGTTGTCTTGTTTCGTTTGTTTTTCTTTGATTTCTTTAAGTGTTAATCGTATCTTTGAAGTGCATTCCTTCATTGGCATTATTGTAATTATTGTAGTACATCTGAGTTGTTGATTATAATCTATGACTAAACACGTTTGACATAGTTATCCTTTTTGTATGTTAAGTACATAATTGTGTACCTCTTTTTGTTAGGCATAGATTGATGTAATTTTAAAGTGATTATAAGGAGATAAATATACGAGTATTATTTTTTTGTTGTCACTTGGCAATTGAACAGTCCCTTTATTCGAACATGATTTTGCTTTAAGTGTTTTATTTTAAAGTAATTCTAAACATTGAAAATTTTTAAATATATGTATATATATGCGATTACTTAGGGGGAGGTAAAAAATTATTATATAAAATATATATTTTTTTTACAGTAACATTTTTAGGTGCCCCTAGCTTAGTGTTTTACTATTAAGAAACGACCCTACATTTCGATACCTTATTATACAATAAGACGCCAGTATTTAACAGTATTAACTCAATAAACACCAGCATTGAAATAAAGATGAGACCATAATCTCTTTTTTTTTAATTGAATGCACCGACTAGGTCATGCAAGAATGCACCTGCAAATATTCCACACAAAATAAATGTTTTCTAAATTAAACACCATGTTGTAGTTATCCCAACTGAGATCTAGGACATACACTCTTTAGGCGATATATGTGTTTTTTATAGAGGTATAGAACTTTAAGTTGCAATAAAACAACGATGGATTATTCGATTGACATGAATTTATCCGAAAGATAATCTTGTGGCATTACATATTAAATATGATTTATGGCATATGACCACCATGGCTGGCGTGGATGTAGTCCAATCTGGACGTCCAATTTTCGATGACTTTTTCCAACATTTGTGGCCGTATATCGGCAATAACACGGCGAATGATGTCTTCCAAATGGTCAAGAGTTTGTGGCTTATCCGCATAGACCAATGACTTTACATAGCCCCACAGAAAGTAGTCTAGCGGTATTAAATCACAAGATCTTGGATGTCAATTCACAGGTTCAAAACGTGAAATTAGGCGGTCACCAAACGTGTCTTTCAATAAATCTATTGTGGCACGAGCTGTGTGACATGTTGCGCCGTCTTGTTGAAACCACATCTCCTGGACATCATGGTTATTCAATTCAGGAATGAAGAAGTTAATAATCATGGCTCTATACCGATCACCATTGACTGTAACGTTCTGGCCACCATCGTTTTTGAAAAAGTGCGGACCAATGATTGCACCAGCCCATATAGCGCACCAAACAGTCAGTTTTTCTGGATGTAACGGTGTTTCGACATACATTTGATGATTACCTTCACTCCAAATGCGGCAGTTTTGTTTGTTTGACGTAGCCGCTAAACAAAATTCGCTTATGAAACTCGGAAACAACGGTAATCTCGTTTTGGGCCCATTCGACGAATCTACTTAGTGTTCATGATGAATTGCCAAACCAAACTGAGAATAAATCACTTGACAGCTGTTAAATCGGTCGCCATCTTGAAAAGTAATGCCAACTTAAAGTTCTCTACCTCTATAAAAAACACCCTTTATTTATGGAACTATTTTATTAACTTTGAAATATTATGAATGGTAGAGCAGGAGCATGTGCATACATAGCTTAGCGCAACTTGTCCTGTAGTCTGCGTTTTGGGGACTACGTCTCCGTTTGGAGGAGTACGTCTCCGTTTACCAGGTAGAATTGCTTGGGCTTCTGCATGCTTCTGGAATATCGGTTACAGGGAAGAAAGGTCCTCATTGCACTTGACAACCAGTCGGTAATATAAAGGCAGGTGAAAATGTACTCCAAACTAGTGCTGGAATGTTTTTTAAAACTTAACAGATGTGCCTCGTTTAATGAGGTAACATTGATAAGGGTTAAGGGACTAAGGGGTCCAAAAGGGCCCCGTTAAGGAAGTGGTATGCTTCGATATTCCCCCTAAATTAAAATAAAATTAAAATAAGTTTGAAATAAATTATTATTCGCAGGAGCGAGTTTAGAATACAACTACTCCATACAGTTAAATGGAATATTTTTCTTTAATTTGGTAATTCATTTTGAGAGAAAATTTTTTTTTAGAAACCGGCTGGATCTGATGCATTTTTTGTGTCACTACATCCTTCTTTAGGATTCTTCCCATCTAAAAAATTATGTATTAAATTCAACATTAGTTTTTCAGCGCATATTTTGTAGATGAATTATTTTAGTGCATGTTTTTCTATTTTAATAGCATTTTTTAAGCACCTAACAATTTTGAGTAGCATGAAAATCTGAGCTTTGGAAATAATATTTAAGTTTATTTTACGAACTTAGCATTGGAAGTAATTTTCGTTTTAATTATTTTATCTCACTTTTTATAATAATCTCACTTTTTATAATAAATTTAGTGCAAGTGCTTCTATAGCCTATAATGATAATTATCATTAAATAAATTAACTTTTTAAGACAACACTATCTGCTAAGATTTTCGCTTGTCTGCAGAAAACACCCAGAGTTTTGGCGGGAATTGATCCTGTAATCCCCAGCATTATAGACTAGAGCACTGCCAATCTGCCTATGGAGGCACTCTAAAGTCTATTTTTTAAATTTATTATTCCTTATTTTCTTTAAACAATGTTACACCATCCCACGAATAAAATTTAAATTTTCTATTGGCTAATAATAGTGGTTTTAACTATAGGGTTGTCATTTTTGGCATTTTTGGCACGCAATTATTTGAAGCGTAATATTTTTTTTTCTACTTCAAGTACATACATATAATTCTAAAACTTTTATTCTTAGCAAATGTTTATAACTACATACTTTACTATTTGTATTTAAAGTCTGTACTTTTTTATATTTCCTCTTTGTCTTTTAAATTTAAAAGATACTTTGTTCAATTTTATGACTTTATAAATTGACTTTTAATTCTGACACATACTTTGCTTTAGTAGTTGATAATTTTAGACATTACTGAAATGTAATTGTATCTATTTATGTCTATGTCTGTGTCTGCCTCCTCCAGTCTGTTGTATTTCGTCTTAATGACTGCTGTGAAAACAGTTATATTAAGTTTGTGTTACATTTTAATTACCCTACGGTATTTATATGATTGAAGTAAAATTAGTTTGTGCATCAGTAAAAACGGGCGTAAATTTGGATTAAAAAGTATCTTTATAAAAAGTATATTTGTTTTGCTAAGCTGTGTTACGCAATTAAATCTGTATGCAGCAAATTGGCGCAACTTTATATGTAATTCCATATTTTTCAAATTCGCTAATTTGAGTAATTTGGCCTAATATAATAATACTTAATCAGGGTATTTTGTACTATGCTCTTGTATAAAAAGTAATTAAAAATTATGACATGATAAAAACTAAAATTATATATTGAAAGTAGTACGAAACTGTTCGTTTACGTACTTAACTGATTTGTTTTTCTACATTTGTTATCAATTTATCCATATTCAAATTATTTTTTAATTACGATAAAAAAGTTATAGACGGCCTATCAAGTAGAGCTGCAAAACTATCGACAGTCTACCCATTCGATAGTTTCGATAGTTTGCTTCAAAACTATCGATACTATCGAAATTTTTGAAGTGCTATGTGAGTCTGTAAGAAAATCGTAAAAAATTATTCCATATGGAGATAATAAAATGATAACTATTACTAACCTGCCTGGCTGTAGAATTTTGACGCTATCAAAAGCGCATCTACATCCATTACGAGCGCAGTTTGATAATTCCATTCAATGCAACACTGATCCCGTTAAGCGTTAGCTAATACTGCTGAGTTCTGCGCAAGCTGCGCAGCTGCGAGGCTACAGTAGCATTTTGGGCAAGCTGCTTCTATTACGACGTCAGCTTTAAATGCAACACTCCTATTAATTGTTATTAAATACTGGACTTCTGTCGAGTTTTGGCCATATTATGAGGGAGGTTTCATAATTCAGTAAGTTTTTGTGTTTTTGGGACAGTAACTTTCAATGTAACACTGTTCCAGTTACTATCGAATACGTTTGCCCTCGTAGATGAATACATATTTCATGCCCATGTTGAAAATAATTTAAAAACAACAGTTTTGTCAACACTAATTGAAGCCAAAACAGCAATATGAATTTTTATGTTTTGCAACAAGTATAAATAATTAAATAATGTGCCACTCTTGATTTAAAATCATTTAAAGTATGATTTACTTTATTTGTACATTGCAATCTGAGTCGAATAAGTTGCTACAAATCTGACGTTAACTACACTTTATCAACTTAAAAATTTGACGATAGTATCGATATTGAAATACTATCAATCGATAGTTAGCCGAAAGAAAACTATCGATAGTACTATCGATTGTTTTGCAGCTCTACTATTGAGGCACAAAATTTTCAAAAAAGATTTCCTATACAGACATGGTCCTGCCTACAGTATTATTAAATGTATAGGTAAGTTTCCAGTCACCTACTATGAACTTTAATCTTCTTACAAAGTTTAACTCATGTTATAATTAATCATTTCAATTCTATATGTGAGTGTGGGAGTAAAAAAAAAAATCTAACAAGACACACTGCTAAGAAAATTGTAAATGTACAATTTTTTTTTAGTTGACGCTAATTATTTTCGCCAAGCATTTGACAAATAATACAAAAAAGAAACTCAATCAACTTCTTTCTGTGAAGTTGAAAATGACTAATGAGAATCGTCTTGAACACAAAGAAAATTTAACACATCTTGCTAAGTTATTAGCTTTAAATTAAAGGGAAGTAAACTAAACACTTTAAACAAAAAAGCACTGCAACTTCTTCATCTCATATTTGTTAGAAAATTTATAAGAATTTTGAAATTCTTACACATATTTTATTTTCGAATTATTTTGCAGCTTTAATCAAATGTTATCCCTGACTATTTTCTAGACCGACCTGAAAAGTTTGAATCTCCATAAAAGTGCAATGAAGCGTCATGAGCACCATCTTTAAATGCTATTGTCCCATCATAGCACAATATCGCTCAGTGCACAATACGTACGTTAATGAGTAGCAATTATAGAACATAGAAGCCATGACCCAAGTCCTTACCTCTTGTTTAGGCGTTATATACCATACAACTCCTTCTGTTGAGAGTACAACAGCAGACTTGATCAACCGTGCACCATCTCTGAATGTATTGATCTAAACCACAGACCACTTGGCTCTCTGTGGGGCTACCGGTTCCCGTGGTACCAGTCGTTTTATTAATTATTAATAATTAGGGTTCCAGGAAGCCTGGAGTCGGGTGCCCCTATTGCCCTGCAGATCAATCACCTACCTATATTGAACAACAACGAACAAAATAACAATAGCCACGAAATTCGATACCTTCAGATGCAGCCTAGAAGAGGCTGAGACGGCAGCGCACATTGTGTGTAAAAGCAATTAGTTTAGTAGCATGGCTAGACACAGCAAATGTGGATGCTATGGATTATCTTAGTCTTAGCCAAATGCTAACATTTACGAAAGGCTCTCTGATGTAAGAAAAAAGTTCGAAAACGTGACATTCAATGAAAGTAATGAAGCCGCAAATTATCAATCATGTCTCTGAAATCATTTAAGAATGAAGTTAACTCCTTCATTCTTAACGGGGGAAAGTAATTGATCTGATTTCGTATCCACCCCTACATATTTTATCAACATAAATAATACTTTAATTTTACTTTATTAATTTAATTTTATAATTTAATGTTAATTTTAATTTTAATACAGATGAAATTTGAAGTCAGGTTTAAGTTCTTTTCATTCTCTCTAAGAAAGAATTATTTAAAATAAAAATAAGGTCATTAATATTAAGGAAAAATTAGAAAAATTTAATTTAAGACACCAACAGAATGGAATGCACTTTCTAGATAGCTATATTCGTCTCAGCATCATTCTTCGCATCCATCTACTTAAAGTGGTGTTTTAGTTGAAAACATCATCTATTTAACCAACCAAACTCAGATAAAGGAATATGTGAAAACTGTATTCAATCATCAATTGTCAGTTGGTGAGAATGAACCTAAAGCTTCTTTAATATTTTTACTTTAATATTTACCAGTTTATGTTTGTTGTTGATTCAGCCAACCTTCGGTTAACAATGAATGCTACTCTTTGTTTATTTGTTTTCCCCCAGCATTCTATTTTGCCAATTTTTCTTTAATATTAATCACATAATTTGTAATTTATATTATTCTTACTTAGAGAGAATAAAACAAGCTTAAGCTTGACTTAAAATTTCATCTGTATGTAAAAAAAATAGTTGGACTAAATAAATTTCAAATATTTTAATTTTAATTTTGATTTTAATTTAAGTTTAATTAATTTTTTTTAAATTCGGCATTTGCGGTAGCAACTGTAACCGCAACTATGCATTTTTGTGTAACTTCAAGCTGATCTAAACGTCTGACTCTCTATAAAACTTTAAGAAATATCAATCGGCAAAATTTCACTCAAACAATTAAAATCAGAGATTGTAATGATTATGAGTTTTATTATAAAAATTGGGTTTTAATGATTATTTCTTGATTTTTATTTTCTACTCAAAGAATAAAAATTATTATCTGAGCTTTATTTAATGCTTAGAAAATAACGATTATGTATTAAGTTTTATTTTCTGCTCAGAGAATAAAAATTATTGTCTGAGTTTTATTCTTTGCTCGCCATTTAATGATTGATGTTTAAGTTTTATTTTCTGATTGAAGAATAAAAATTACTTTCTGAGTTTTATATTTCACTTAGAAAATAAGGATTATTTTCCAAGTTTTATATTTCGCTTAGAAAATAAAAATTATTTCTTGTGTTTTATTTTTTACTTAAAAATAAAAATTATTTCTTTCTTTTGTTAATTTGGACATATGTAAGTATATAAACAGTACTTTTTGAAACTTTTTAACTAAAAAACATAGAAATTAGTTTAGTTGGCATTCTTTTGATCTAGTAAAAGTATCAAACTAGTGTTTTGTACTTTTTCTTCATTTCAATATTTGGGGGATAAAACGTGTACTTTGGTAAATTTTTTGGACTATTTTTTACTGAAACACATATCTCCACTGAAACCCTTTATCAAAAAACGATACTAATATTATTTCTATGTGTTTCAGTAAAAAAGTTCCCAAAAAAGTACCAAAGTACACGTTTATCCCCCAAATATTGAAATGAAGAAAAAGTACCACACACTAGTTTGATACTTTTACTAGATCAAAAGAATGCCAACTAAACTAATTTCTATGTTTTTTAGTTAAAAAGTTTCAAAAAGTACTGTTTATATACTTACATATGTCCAAATTAACAAAAGAAAGAAATAATTTTTATTTTTAAGTAAAAAATAAAACACAAGAAATAATTTTTATTTTCTAAGCGAAATATAAAACTTGGAAAATAATCCTTATTTTCTAAGTGAAATATAAAACTCAGAAAGTAATTTTTATTCTTCAATCAGAAAATAAAACTTAAACATCAATCATTAAATGGCGAGCAAAGAATAAAACTCAGACAATAATTTTTATTCTCTGAGCAGAAAATAAAACTCAGAGAATAATTTTTATTTTCCAAGCGAAAAATAAAACTCAGCAAGTAATCATTGATGTCTGAGGAAAAAATAGAACTCGAAAAATAATTTTAATTTTTGATTTTTTTCAATAAAACTTAAAAAATAAAAATCATTGGCGGAACGGACAGTCCCCTTAAAGACGATTGCAATGGTGTACTCCTTGTACATGTAGCATATCCCTAACATAATGATTTTTTTCTTTTAAAATGTGATGGATAATCATTATTTGCGATCCCTGATTAAAATGCTTTTGATTGATATACATTTTAATGTCTTCTTTGCTATAAGATATAAATAACGGCTACCTTAGTTCCTCTTAATCATTATACGTACATAATTAGATATTTATTTTTTGCCTTTATTTAAATTATACGACCTACACGTCTACATAAACTTTATAATATTGTTTTTATCTAAATTTCTATATAAAAATGTTAGCTACAATTGCTGTTTTATTCATTTTTGTATTGCATGAGTAAAATTATTCAATTGAAGTTTTGTTTTTGTGATCAGTGTGCACAGATGCTGCACATGTTACTTTAGAGAAGAATTAAATAAATCCCACAATGAAACCAACTGGAAGTTTTACAATCAAACAGAAAATAAACAGAAAGAAGAGCTTCGTAGCAAAGATGCTTCATATGGTTGTAATGTTATGCAAAAAAAACAAAAATAAAATAATCAAACTAAAAACCATTACAATACGACGATAGATGGAAGATTTCCAAATGCATGAAAAATGCAAACTTAATTGCCCACAATGTTAATCCAAAAAATAGAATTCTTGAATACTTTATTTGCTGCGATGGTTGTTTGAATTTTTTTGGGTTTTAAAATAAAATGACCATAACGACGGCATTGCAAGGAAATATAACAACATTTTTTTTATAAAAAATACAGTGAACGTTATAAGTTAAAGTAGACTGTGATTAATTTCATTTTAAATCAGATGACTTCCGATACACATCAGTATATTGTTTTAAAAAAGAAAAATTTTGTTAAAACAAGGATTGAAGTAATGAACTGAAAATCTAATAATTTTATATTTACATAAATAAAAGATCCTTGGTAAACTTTCAATTCTAACATTAACTATTCTCCTGCAACACCTAATGCTGTAAGAGATTTTGAAACATTTTAGAAGAAGACGGTGCCTAAAAAGTTTTAAGTGTAATTGAGGTTTGTATGTAAAAAAGCTTTAAAGAGTTTTGTAGGAAAATATTTTCTTTTAACGGAATAACCAACAAATGTTGATTAAAAATTAATACATTTTACTCTTTTAAAAAAATTTATTGGTTGAAATATTAATGACTCATTTTTGTATCTGCTTTTCATTTCTTGCACTGATTATAATTAAATTGTCTTCCACACCTCAGGACTGTCACATTCTGTTCATGAGCAGTTGTTTGAACATCGCCGGCGAACTCCAGTATATTCCGAGTTTGATGGATTTGCTAATCCTTATCAAATCAGCCTTTTGTAGAAAAATTAAAAAAATTAAATATTACATACAATGAAATTTATAATCAAGCTTAAGTTCGTTTTTATTCTCTCTAAGAAAGAATTAATTAAATTACAAATTAGGTGATAATATTAAAGAAAAATTGGGAAAATTTAATTTTTAGACACCAGAACGAGCGGAATGCACATTTTCTAGACAGCCACGTCCGTCATCAGCACTCTTGTATCTATCTACTTAGGGTAGTGTTTAGTTGTAAGCATCATCTATTTAAGCAACCAAACCCAAATAAAGGAATACGAGAAAACTTGTATTCAATTATCAATCGTCAGTTGGTGAGCACGAAGTCTACCACTACCTTAAGCTTCCCTCTTGTTGAATATTTTTACTTTTAATATTTACCACCTATATTTTGTTGTTCCTTCGGCGAACCTTCGGTTAAAAAAAAAATTAAATATATTTAGAAATAAATGGACAGCTGCAGAAAATTTTATGCTGATAAACTGTCTGGTAGAAATTTTGATGCTTCGCAATCCAACCGTAAGCAAGAACAAGACCTTAATTTCCCTCAGAATGCAGATTTCGTGTAAGCCTTGTCTGGAACTAATTCCAATTTGACAATATTATGAAGGCGAGTGGTAGAAAAAAACCTATGTATGTTATATATTCGTTTTAATAATTTATTTTGTGCTATTTGCAGTTTTTTAATAAGGCATGATGCGCTAATAGATGAAAAAGCTAATAGATGTGCTAATAGCTGACGAAGTAGGGGGCACAGCTAGTATCAAATACTTAGAAAATAATTTCTCCATTACCTGAGATTTTTTTTATTTGTTTGTCTAACCAATTGAAATCTGGACATCGTCTGCAATCGTTGGCATTCGAATTTTGGTTTACTTTGTCTGTAGAAAGAAATTGGTTTAAAAAGTTACAACCTTTACAAAATATGGTGTGTACTCTACATGATATTTAAACCAAAAAATTAACAATCGAATAGTTAATTCATTAAGAAAATTGGATTTCAGCATCTTTAAAGTACCAAGATATCAATCTACTATCTGAATTAATTACAACTTCATAATTTCTTAAATTTAATATTGTTTTAGTTATCGACCAATTACACTAGTCACTGTTACAAAGATTGAACTGATTCATCATTATAGTTAGTTTTATTTTCTCTTTTTTACATAAATTCTATAACATGAGAGAAAGATTGTTCTTAAAAATACTTTAAATACTATACTAAGGCAATAGTAGTAACCAAAAAAGCCCAAAGTCGTCTATCTATGCTTCTTTACTATATAATCTTAAATATTTTTACGTTGTTATTTAAGCTGCTCTAAAAACTGTAACGAATTTTCAATATGGTAACGAATGGATCTAACCATGTGATCATCGTTGAATAGCAGGTAAATAAGAAAAAATTCTATATGCCACAATGAATTCTTTGCTAAAATTGTATGCAATTGATTGAGTTGATTTTATTGTCGTTTTTTGTTTTTTTTTTTTTTTTGTTTGCAACTTGGACTGCATTTAGGTACAAGTACGTTTGAACAGATAGTTGAACGGTCGGTCGGCTTGTACGTTTTAATAGATATTATTCAAGAAAAAAATTTAAGACAAGGCAAGACAAGAAGGAAAGAGCTGATGACTGGTAAATATGGACAAATGTACTCGTATAATTGAAAAATAATAAATAAAAGAATCAAAAACTCTGCGTATAAAATTGTTCGCTTTTTTTATGGGATTTTTTGGGAAGATGTATACAAAACTACAGGATGTTTTATTATTATTATTACAGGGCGCATTAAGCTATTTGATTTGTGGTTATATGTAATCCGTTGTAATCGTTGATTATTTAAAAAAAAACACTAATGTTCCCATGTTGTCGTAAAAATTGGTTTTCCAACTTTGAATATTAAAAATTTTAGTTTATAGTTAAACTATTTTAAACTTTAAGAAAAATATACTATGGTTTTATGTATTTACTTTTAGCACAAATAATATCATCAAACCTCTCCGGTTAAGCTTACATACTGCGCGACTGTGGTCTGGTGGTGATTTATTTCTCATGTTTGACAAGGAGCTGTCAGCTTTATTTCGGTATTGATTTTTCCATGTAGTCCATCAATTTAAAAATACTTTGACCCCTAGAATGGACTAAATGAAAAAATCTATACGGATATAAAGCTGGCAACTCTAGTTTTATAAAAACCTTGGGTTTTTGAATTTTGTACTGAATCTTTTTAAAACTTTTAGTAGTTTTCATCAAATTGTTTACGTTTTCAACGTAACCAAGCATTAATTAAAATGTTTTCGCGTTAGATTTGTGGATCTACCATTATTATTAATGAAGAAGGAATATAGAGGCAAACCACTTCCTTAATGGGCTACTTTTCACCCCCTTTCATTTTTAATATTTATTAGCAATGATTTGTAATTTATTGCAACCTTGCTTTTATTTAGTCACGAGCTACCACCAACCTTTACTGTTGACTTTAGTCAAACTGCGAACTGGGTACTGTCGACTTTTTTCTCATCAAAGAGTCTCTGGCATTTGTTCAAGTCCACGTCCCCCATGGCATCCACATTTAACAAGCTACTACCAGTGGTCCTATGTCTTATGCTAGCCAGTGCTGGATATTCACACAGAATGAGCCGTCTCATTCTCTTCCAGGCACGGTCTGATAGTATCAACTTCTTCGATTTTCATCTTGTATAGATGATACATGTAGTTTCCATAACCTGTCACTAACGAAGTTATCCAGCGTAAGGTACTTCTATTACATCTCAGCACTTCACTGGGCTTCCTACCAAGGGTATTTTTTAGCACCATTCGAGCCTGCCTACACGTCCTTTTATATTTTCAGGTTTAATTAGTTTCACACATGATTAATACTAACAGTGTCATCATACATTTTATAAAAATATTTTGTTCACACGTAAATGTCGCAACTCAATAACAAGTGATGATTGCGATTTTCCAGCTAAATACAGGGCAACAAACTCCTGTAGACTTGTTAACAAAAACACGGACGCTTGGTAAAAAAATGAGAGCGTTGTCGTGAACTGTTTGGTTTCTGCAACAGCTTGAAGTTAGTAACACTTCGAGAATCGATCCCGCATTTTCTAACTTTCGTGAAGTTTCAAATAAACTTGAGTAACATCTTGGAAGTTTTATAAGTTTTTTTACTTTTATTTGCAAGTTAAAGGTGAACTTGTTTTGTGTCGTTAGAGTTATCGATCATATCTCGAATATCTATCAGAGTTAATAGAATCAAAAAAGGAATGAATGGGAAGATTTAGTAGTTTCTATTGAACTTGGAAGATTTTTTCATATTGCAGTTGTCTAGTGAATACTATCGTCCCAAGACGTACTAAACTTCTTACGTGTCTAAATATTTAATAAAATTTAATTTGGTGATGTCGAAAAATTTGCAAACGAAATGTAGAAATTATTGAACTGAAATAAATATATCGTAATTGTCTTAATAAACTCATCTAAACTACTATTAAGATGGCAGTTCTAGGCAAAAATATTTCTTTAAGCCTGTTCATATAAAATTGTGCCATATTTTTCTACTTCTGTACCCTTAAAAACAAAAAACAAGCGCTTCCTTTGTTCTTAGATTCTTATCCTTGTCTATATTACCATATTGAAATTTAACACAATTTAGTGAATTTTTAAGGATTTTTTATATCTAAATCAGTTACAGAATATCTAGATTCAAGCCAACTGTCTTGAGTTGTTTTTGCAGTTCTTCGTTTTTTTTTTTTTTGTTTAACAAAATTGTAGTATGGTGCTCCTTTGAATTTACAGTGTTTACTGATGTGTGTTTTTTACACACAGGACTTCACTAACATAGTTGCAGTAGCTAATATTAAATAATGCGATTCTTGGGCACAATAAGTGCAATTTAGCTGTTTGTATCTTTCTTGGCCACTAAATATATGAGGGCTAAAGCAACGCACACGTAAAAGCTTTCGCTAGTTTGAGGCATTTTTTATTTTGTTTTACATTTTTTATTTGCCATTCCCCTCTCCAGCTGTAACACTGTTGTTCGGAACACGTTTTAAATAAGTTTCTACTTTAATTGAACATTTTAACCATAAAAAGATTGATCATCTAAGAAGTGAAATTGGATGTGCGTGAATTATGCAAATAAAAAAGTAAAAACAACAAAGCAAATGAAAAAAAGATAAATTTTAAAGTCCACTTAAATGAAAATTGAGGATTGAGGAGAATTAAAGCATTTTAGGATTCAATGGAATATGTTAAATTATAATCTGAAATTTTTATAAGACATTATTTTCAAAAAATAAATGTTTAATGCATAAAAGTTTTGTTGACTACAAAATCTATTTAATTGTTCGACTAGGATTAAAAATAGAATTGGAGTATTTAAACGGTCGTTCTAAAGTCATATGTCATAAAATAATAAAACGAAAAAATATGACTGCTGTGAACGACCGTTGTAATTTAGTGTGTTATTTTTCATTTCAGTCAGCTGATTGAAGAAAACAATAAATACACAAATTTTTAATATAAGAATGCCAAAAACAAGTGAAAAAACTTAAATCATATCCAATTTGTGTGAAAAATATATATTGGACGTTATAGTGGCTGACCTTCCCAACTTTTGGCTTTATTGTAATTTGTCTACCTCCACTTTTGTGACTGCAGAAAATTTTCTATAATAACTTTGAGCAGTTGGTTTCTGTAAATATTTATGTTTGTATGATTACGCGTTTTCATTTTGTTAATAATATAAAGTACATACCTACATACCTCAATATCTCTGTTGGACTTTTGATATTCTCTCAGTGCTTTTCTTCTTCAAAGCACCATTTTTTTGTTGGATTTTTGCGCTCACATTTTTCAAATTCATTCTAATTTGTTTATTTAGTTTAGCTGATCTTCTATTGGGTCCATTTTTAATTTAAATTTAACTAATTGTGATGTTTTAAGTTAACTTTTATTTGTTACCAAAGTTGTTAAAAATTGCACATACAATAAACAAAACAGCTGTTGGTGTTGATACAAGTTGACCAATTTTTTTGACGGCGGTTAGTTAAAAACGTTTGTTGGCCGCCAGGCGAATGGGTTATAAAAAGAAAATATTCGTATAAAAGTAACTTATTTGAAATTATTTAAAAATTTTATTCGTTTTAAAAATATTAAAATATAAAAAAATTCTTTATAATAATTTTTGCTTTTCGATTTTTTGGCGGCAGCTTGGCTTTACCATCGCCGAATTAACTTAATAGCTTTAACAACTTAACTCCGCATTCTTTTGCCAATTTATGACAAAACAATAAACATACATATGTAGAAAAGTCTTATTTTTTTATGACGTTTTTACACACAAACCAACACTAATTTTTTAAAACTATTTTAAAATATTATGACAATATGATTCGATAAGACACGCTTTGAATACCTCAAATATAATGATTTGTTGTATCTCAAGCTTAGTTAGTAACTTTGCTTCCATTAACTTGTATGTATTACTGAACTACTGTCGAAAAAGCAAGCAGTGTATATTAGTTTTTTTTAACATCTCGTTAACATCTCGTTTCATTCTCGTCTTTCACAAAAATGGATTATAGTTGATTTCATACGCTGATTAAACATTATTTTTTCAAAGAACACCCATCGCCTAAACCAAAGAAAATACTACGGAGACTGCATCATCAGTTTCAATATTTAAAATGGGGTTAATTGAGTTCCTTTGTAGTTACACTACCATAAATGACGACAAACCTTTAGATTACTCAAAAGAGGCCTTCCAGCCGGAAGATATCAATAAAAATCCACGGATTATCATAAATAAAATAAAAGGTGGTGCAATAAAAATTGTATAATAAATCATCATTGTGAGAACGTCGGAATAATAATAAAACCAGAACAAGTAAACGCGATTCTACAAGAAAAAAAATTTGGGTCTACTCTTAATGTCAAACTTCGTATATATATGAACTAAAAATAAATGTGAACTAACTAGTTGTGACTATACACGTTGTGTGCGTCCTGACAATATGTTATTCGGTTTTGCTTTGAGAGTAATCCACGCCACAGTTTTAGACCCTTACGTATTTATTTTATATAAAGGTACCCATCCCTGGATAAAATTCAGGAAATGTGTTACTCATTATTTTAACATTATTTCGACATTGCTTAAAATATACGGGCTTAAAAAATAAAATATATACTTTTAGTATGCAGTACCTTAAAATGGGTAAAAAAAATCGGCGTACTTTCACTGATTTCTTTCCACTTTCTTTTGGCAATAAGATAGTTTTGTATATAGAGTCCGGATACTAAGGTACCTCCTCCTTTGTTAAAATCCACCTAAAACTTTTTACGTGATGAGAACACAAATAAGGACAGACAGACAGACAGAAAATGAGTTAATATATTACACTAGAGAACAGTTTTTTGACCAAACGCATTTGACACCTAATCTATATGTAAAATTGTCCGCTGAATCCAAATATGAAGTCAGAATGGTCAAAAGTAGAACAGTTTTCGAGATATTGCAAAATAACCGTTTTTTGTGTTTTTAAAAAAGATGAAGGCACTTAAAATAAAATATTTTCAAAAATGTCCGTCGGTTCGGACATTTCTTTCTTTCCGATGAAAGACAATAAAATTACTAAAATAACCATCAGTTGTTTGTTAAGATCGGTCATGAAATGACAGAGTAATGGTGGAAAAAACTTCAGATTCATGAAAAATTTGTTAATTTTTAGCAATTTCGCCCTTTTCAATCATTTTTTTTTAAACCAAACAATTAAAAATTTGTATGTATTTTTACATAGCGTATTAGTATATTTAAGTGGAAATATTTTGCGTCCAACATGATCCAGATTGGTGCAGAAGTGACAAAGCTACAGAAGATTAAGTGAATTTAGCCACTTTTCGCTATTTTTAAATCAAGTGCCCAAAGGAAAAACAAACATTTTAAATATTAAAAAATCGTAATTTTGCGAAAAAAAAAAATTAAGAAAGCGTGAAATTTGATAACAAGAACGAAATGCGTAAGGCAAAACGGGCATTTATTTGCAAGAACAATCCAAACAAGTTTTGCTATGCTTGTGGAGTGTACAGTTTTGCACAGCCGTCAAATTTTTCAAACCAATTGCAAAAAGCATTTCGGATGTATTTCAAAGTCAATACGGAAAACATATTGAAATCTTGGACCCCGAATACTTTGTGTAATTCATGCAAAACTCGTTTAACTATGTGGATGTCGGGTGCAGAGTGAGTATGCGTTTTTTAATTTTGTTCTTAGAAAATATGTCTTCAGAATCTTAAGCTAATTTACTATACTGTAGTCGGTATTTGCCATTTGATGTTCCCGCCATTTGGCATGAACCCAAAAACCACGAAATCGACTGTTATTTTTGCTTAGCCAATGTAAAGCAAAATGGACGTCATAAGTCTGTTGAATATGCAGATGTTAACTCCTTTATAAAACCAATTCCTCATATGCCTGAAGCTCAATATCCCCTTTGTCCAAAGCGGAAGCATGACTCCGATTCATATGATTCAAGTGACGACAGTGATTTAAATGAAAATAAAGAAACAGTAATGCCCCTCACACAAGCTGAACTCAATGACTGGGTTAGAGATTTGGAGTTACCGAAGAAAAAGGCAGAGTTGTTAGCATCAAGAATGAAAGAACGTGGCTTTGTGACACCTGACGTGAGAATTTCGCATTACAGGAGCCGACATGAAAGTTTTTCTAGTTACTTTTCGAAAAAAGATGGTATTTGCTATTGCCATGATATTAATGGCTTGTTCAGTCAATTCGGGGAGACACACAATCCAGACGATTGGCGGTTATTTATTGACAGCAGCAAGTTAAGCTTAAAAGCTGTTCTGTTACACAAAGGTAATAAAAAGCCTTCAGTTCCAGTGGCACATGCTGTAAAGGTAAAAGAATCTTATGAGTTCATATCTCAAATGCTCGATCTTGTAAATTATGAAGTCCATAACTGGAAAATCTGTGCCGATTTAAAAGTTGTTGCCATGGTGACTGGTTTGCAACAAGGGTACACAAAATATTGTTGTTTTTTGTGCAAATGGGATAGCCGAGCGCATCAGGAACACTATTCCCGAAAAGATTGGCCGGATAGAACAAATTTTACGCTTGGTCAAGACAATGTCAAATATAAAGCTCTCGTGAAAAAGGAAAACATTATTTTGCCACCGTTACATATAAAACTTGGCTTAATCAAAAATTTTGTAAAATCTTTGGTAAAAAGAGGAAACAGTGTCGCATTTAAATACCTGAAAACCGTTTTTCCCAACTTGTCAGATGCCAAAATTAAAGAAGGGATTTTTGTGGGACCACAAATTACAAAGCTACTCAAGGATTCAAAATTTGATTCGATTTTGTCTGAAGATGAGTTAAAGGCATGGAGATCATTTGGTTTGGCTGTATCAGGCTTTTTGGGCAATTTCAGGGATCCAAACTATGAAGACATCATTCGTGATTTGCTAAAAAACTATGAGAAAATTGGTACGGTTTTTAAATCGTTTTTTCATTGAAGAATTTTACTTAACACTCATTTTTATATCTTATTTAAAAAGGAGTTAATATGTCTTTAAAAATACACCTTCTGCATTCGCACTTAAATTTCTTCCCAAATAACCTCGGCGATGAAAGTGTCGAACATGGTGAGCGTTTTCACCAACAAATACAAGAAATGGAACGTCGGTACCAAGGGGTGTATGATGAGGTGATGCTGGGCGACTATTGTTGGTTCCTTGTGCGAGAGGCAGAAAATAATTACAATAGGCAAAGCAATTCAACAGTTCTAAGTCATTTTTAATATTTATTATTAATAATGCAATTTATACCTACATGCATTTTTTTAATTTTATAAAAATCTAAAAATGGGATAATTCAATTAATCTTCTATAACTCTGTGATTTTTGCACCGATCTGACTCTTATTGGACCCGTAATATTTGTATTGAAATAAATTAATCTCGTAAGTGATAAAACTAAAGAAAAAGTTATTGTTTGGTTTAAAAAAAAGAAGTTGAAAACAGCAAAATTTCAAAAAATCATTAAAATTTTCGTGAAGTTCAAGCTTTGGTCAACTGTAAAACTCTAAATTCTTAATCAATTTTTGCAAGCGTTCCGTGATTGTTTTGATAATTTTATTGTCTTTCAACGGCAAAAAAGACTTTCAAAATCCGCCAAGCTGTTTTGAAGGTACGTTCACTATAGTGACATAACCTTTTTAGAAAACGCAAAAAACGGTTATTACGCAATATCTCGAAAACTGTTCTACTTTTGACCATTTTGATTTCATATTCGGATTCAGTGAGCAATTTTACATACAGATCAAGTGTCAGATTCATTTGGTCACGACTTTGTTGAAATTTTGTGAAGTAGTGTTATTATATGTATAGATGAGCTGAAGTGAACTAAGGAGCGGATCTGAACTAAGGAGCTGATCTTAACTAAGGAGCTGAACTGAACTGAAGTAAGCAGCTAATATGCACTCAGTGTGGATATCAGCATTCAATTGAACTGGGTCGTTCATGAGCTATACAACACTACAAACAGGAGGTGTAAACATCGATACTGCCGATGAAATATCATCTTTGTATTAAATGATGAAATATTAAAAAAAATATATATTTTAGGCAACCAACATTTGTTTATTTTTAGTCATACTAAACATACTATGTTTAATAATAATATATTATGGTTATAAATATAATTTTATTTTTAAATATTAAAAAAAAATGGTTGTGGTTTCAATTTTAATATGGTTCTAACGGTTAACACAAACTTGTTTATTGTGACCAAAGCCGGTTTTTGTAGTTAAACAAAAATAGCAATCAGATTCATGATTCGTTGTTTCTCTCCATAGCATAGGCTTCGAAATTCCCCAGTGTGGTCTGAAAAATTTTTATAACAGAAAATTAAAAATTTTATAAAATATTCCAAATGTATTAACCTATACTTACTTTTTGTTAGATGAGCTTAGAGTTAAATTAAATCGACATGAAGTACATATAGTACTCGGCGTCCAATGTTCGTTAAAATTCTTCGGATTTATATTAAAGCAATCTTCATATGACTTTTGAAATGAAGCTGAGAAGCATTTCCGTTTTTTTTCGTTAATATATTAGCCGCACACATAACAAAATTTGTCAATTATTTTCGATTTAAACGCTTTTTTTCAGATTTGGGGCCTATGCGCTACGTGTTAACGTTGTCGAATTCGACTAAAATTTTGTGGGTGGGGGTTTCTCATCAAATCTAACATTAATCCGACATGCACCCCTTGAAATTGGAAAATTTATGTTTTTCACACATTTGAAAACCCGCTATAATGCGTATATCAAGCAAAAAACTAAAATTTTGTGAAAATGAGCGAATTCACTAAATTGTGAATAAATTCGAAAAAAATCAATCGATTTTTATGGTCGATATCTCATTTTGTTGCTATTATATGTCGCTATGCGATAAAAAAATGAATCTGGAAGTTTTTTGCCGTTTTCGATTTTTTATGATTTTTTTAAAACGAAAATTTTTGCCATTTTTAAGTAAAAAATATATTTTTTTCTTAAGTTTTTTATTATAACTCCGATACTATTGATCCGATTGAAACGCGATATATAGACGAATTAAAGGCTATGCAAATCTTAATTTTTCTGAATTTATTTTAATAATATCGGACTAGTAGTTTTTGAGTTATCATTAATTATTTGAAGAAACGTCTCAAAAAAATTGCAATTTTAAAAAAAAATCTATCCATAGAATTTAAAAATTTTACCATTTTTGTACTAAGGTAGCCATGATACATCAAATGTATATAGTAGTTACTCGAGCATATTTTTGCTGTTGCCCTGTGTTATATTTAGAATAAAATACATTTTATTTATTTACGCAAAAAAAAAACGAAATCTAAGAACAACATATTGTTGTTAAATTATATGGTTGGTGTCAAATCATATTATTATTAAAAATTATAATGTTATGGGTTAATAAAACGATTGTAGCAAAGTATATTTACTTAACTAAGTAGTGGCATCCCTACAACAAATATAGCAATACAAGAACAACATGGCTTTTATTGTTGCTTTGTAGTTCGAAATGTCAAAAAATATAGAAGAAAATTGAGAAGGCGTGTATCTGTTTTATTGCATTCTCACATCTACACTATAAAATTTCTGAACACATAAAACTCTTGACATGTCGAACTACTAAATCTGCTGGGCAGACGACACTACCTAGTAAGATAAATATACCTTGGATTGTAGTATGGTTTAAAACTATAAAATGTCATATGAGAACAATTTTTTATTTTATTTTGAGAGATACATATGAGTGTAGAGGACAAAAAACAAAAAAAAAACATCGTTATTTTATATGTATGAATTATGAATTACATTGTTTGAAGTACAACCTCCTTACAATGGGAAGCACTAAAAGGATATCCTTCCATCTTGAAATTTTCTGTAGTCTTTGTCAGCTTAACGTAGATCAATAATGATTTTTAGCAGTGCGAAGACATTTTCTATAATAACATTTTTTATAATTATTACAACGATTTCAGTTTTTTTTTTTTGTTTTACCCAAACATAATATTGACTTTAAATTGTAAACAACAATTATAGATGCATAAAATTCACCAAAAAATTGTTTTTATAGTTTTCCTCAAGGTATATTTATTTTAATAGGTTGTGGCGTCCCTACAACAAATACAACAATACACGAACAACATGGCATTTTGTTGTTGCTTTGTAGTTCGAAATGTCAAAAAACATAGAAGAAAATTGAGAAGGCTTGTATGTGTTTTATTGCTTTCTCACTTCTACACTATAAAATTTATGAACACATACAACTTTTGACATGTCGAACTACTAAATCAGCTGGGCGGACGACACTACCTAGTAAAATAAATATACCTTGGTTTTCCTCTAATTGTTTTGACAAACAAAAATCAATCAAACACGATAAATAAAAACACATGAATTTTGAATATATTGAAGTTTATAAAAAAATGTAGAATATAATAATTCTTCTTTTAATCAATTTTAGTTTAGTTTCAGATTTTTTTATTGTTAATCGGACTTAAATTTTTAAGAACGATTATGTCCAAAAATAAAAAGCATTTAGAATACGTTTTTTCTTTCTGTGTAGGCATTAATTGTCTGAGTCATAGGTAACACATAGATAGTCAACGATAGAAACGTCAAAAACTTAAGTCTCTTGTCAAAAAACCCAAGTCTAAGAATGTATTGGTAGAAAAAGTTGTATAAGTGTTGGTTTTTAAAAAAATTCCCCACAGCAACTAAACTGCACATATGTAGTTGTATAAAATATTTTGGAAAAACAGAATATTTTTTTACATTAAATTTTAGATGTTAAAATTTAATAATTATTTTGCTTTTTAATAAAAATATGAATTTTGTATTTTTCTATTATATTTATGTGCGAAAAACGTTAGATTGAATGCTAATTTTAAATATTTATTAAATAGATTTGAAAATTTCCATGCCCTAAAAGACAAAAAAATACAATACTGTGTAGAAATAAATTTCACCAAACACATGTCAACAAAATTAAATTTATTTTGTATTAAAAAATTTTAAATACAATAGTTTGTAAAAATAATTTTTTGTGCAAAAATTCAAAATTTTTTAAATATTATTTTAAATATTAATGGAATATCGTGTAATAGTGTCTTAATTTGAATAAAAATTTTACTCCCCTAAGTGTGTTGAATTCACACCGTATCCGTATGTATGAAGACATTTATAGCCACGTTTTTGACATTTGGAGAGTTGATCATCTATGTAATCTATGGACTGAGTGTTACTTCTCTAAAAAAAAAATTGAAAATATTGAAAATAAATAAAAATTGAAAATAAAATTAATTACGTATTTTAGCTTAAAAATCTAACAATATTTTACACCATGAATTTTTACTGAAAAATAAATACTGGCTATCAAAAGTTTTCAACACAATTTCTAATATGATGATTTCATTGCCATATTTATTGTTATCCCAGACCTCATTTCATTTTACTTGTTAAAACTTCATTGTAACAAGTATCGCTCTTGGGCATAATATTTACAGTAAAGCAAACATGACAGTCATTCAAACAAACATGTTTAGGAAAAGCACGAATTATGCAAAAGAATTTTAACACACAGTTAAATACTGTTGCATAAAATAAAAAAACCTACTTGAAAATTTACAACTTACAACCATGAATACTTATAGATACGCATACGCATACAAGTACACGTACTTAAGACTTCAAGTAAGTGTAAAATATTCTATTTAAAAAAATACAAGAAATATTCTACAGAATGTTAATAAGAAATCCGTACATATCCTTTCTGTTTTGAAAAAGTTGTAGTTATAATAAAATTTTGTTCAAAAACAGCCCAAGGTCATAAAATAAAATTTCAATAAGAGGACAATTGTACTTGAAATTTGTAATCTTAAAACTCATCGAACACATGTTAAAAATGCTGAAAGTAATTTGATAAATTTTTATATATGTATGTATTACATTTTTTAAGAACTTTTTAGATTTCTTAAGAGTCTGATGAATCATCAATATTAAACATTGAAAATTATAGTTTGTGCAATAAAATATATGTATGTAGAAAAAAACTTTCTGCTGTTCTTAACAATATTTTATTATATTTACACTCGTATCATGAATTTCCTTAAGTTTTATTACACATAGCTTAACATCCTTTTTCATTATAATATTTTTTTCATATACATATTTTGTTTTAACATATTTAATTACCGCACAAAGAAATGTAGACACAATAGGAAGGAGTACAACAAAATATTTTACACTCATTAGTTTACCTGGCAAATAGTAATAATGCGCATAAAAATGTTGTGAAGTTAATTAAAATATTTTTAATTAACTTTTCTCTTTGTTTTATGCTTCATTTTATATTTTTGGAATTATTAAGTACTTACCTGCAAGAAGAATGCAAAGTATTTACTTCAAATATTTTTCATATTTTCTCAAAAAAGGTCGTAATAAAAAAGTAGGAAAATTTAAATTATATTTAACTTTTTGACAGCAAATAATACCGCAGACAGTAAATATGTTATTTTTACACTTAATATGGTAGTGACAAGATAAGTATAAAATAAGTTGTTTATATTTATAGACAAACATAGCATAAAGCCTTGAAATGATACACAGCTAATAGGCAAGTGCAAAATGGCTCTTGATATGCTGACGGACAAATATGGAGTTAAATTGTGTTGGGTTCCAGGTCATTGCGGTGTTAAGGGAAATTCCCTACGTACTTGAAGATTGGGAAAGGAATGAATTAATGTAGAAAGAGTAAAATTGGTGAAGCCACCGATTATTCACTACTATAGGTTATAAGTGGTTAGTAGGAAAAACTAATGAGCTCTGGGAAGTTAGGGAGTTTGGTTCAGTGTGGACGAGGGAAAAACTAAACTGCTTCTGGGGTTGGACAGGAAAGGTCTAAGAATTGTTGTAAGTGTGATCGCCTATGATCTGTAGAATGTTCGAAAACGAAATTGTGCGAGTTGGAATTGTACAACACATTTTCTGTTACCGACCGGTATAAGATTCCACGACGGGTTCGATATAAACTGGGAGATATCGTCGGTTTCATCAGCAAAATTAGGTGGCTTAGTGATATGCAGCAGGACGCAAATGTTTATTTCTTATCTTAGGACTAAAACTTAAAGTTAAAGTAAAAGTAGAAAAATAAAATTAAAATATATATACTGAAATCCAGCCAGTGCTAGACAAAAACTGTATGATTACACGGTTGTTGTTTTAATTAAATTGGTCACCTCTGATATTCCGCCAAGAAGAGAAGAAATATTCTTCCTTCGTAGTCGAACGTAACCAGGATTGGGCCAGCGGATTTAGATGTGTTTTAATCTTCTTTAGATACGTTGTTGCATGTTTCGCTATTGCTGCCTTAACTAGTGGCACGTTTAGATCTTTATGGATGTTCAAGTTTTTAATATAAAAGGGGGGCGACTGTAATTATTCGTAAAATTTTATTTTGGCGCCTTTGATTGTTTTTCCAAATTTGAAGCTCAGGGTACTGAGCATTGGGTACTGCACTCAAGAACTGAGATCTATTACACCATTTTGGTTTAAGAATCGAATTATAAAATAGATTCGGAGTGATTAGTCTTGATCCAGAACGTGATTTTTGCCAGTGATAATCGCCAGTTGTTATAAAACGGGGTTCTAGTAATTTAAATAATTCCCAGTTACGATCAAAGTCTTAGAGGCAGATGTTGGTTGCTTGCATATAATCTGCACAGAAATCACACAATAGGTGCTTTAGACGGGCCTTTTTTTAGTATAGCCGAACCTCCCCATGCTCTACCACGAGGGTAATAAAATATGTATCCATTTATCGTAAAAAAGCTTTTTGTTGTTATCAACAAAAATAGAAGGTGCTGACAAGTCTGTAGCAAATATTTAAGTCGGTAAAATTGCGTACTTTCACTATTTTTTCTCTATTTTATTTTGGAAATAATGTATTTCTCCGAAAAAAAAGTTTCCTAAATTTGATATCTTATACCTCTCACAAAATTTTATTGAAATTCATCACGCAGTTTTTACGTGATGCGAACGTTGTTAGTGTAATTTCCGCTTTCTTTCACATATTTTTGAACTTCATGCAAGGCTCCTGTATATAAGTTTTTAATCTAACATATGTACCCTAGAAAACCTTACTGATTATGATACCAACTTCATTGCTGAAGTCCGCATTTTAATACCAGTACGAATTTTTCACGCCCAAGCGCATTTCTGTTTGATCAAAATTAATTTCAGGAATTTGCCGTGTTCATAGCAAAATGATATGTGCATGGACATCCAAAATTTTTTGATCACACGCAAAGAAAAAACATGGTTATTGTATGGTCACGGCAACCACACTATGTTCTCTGTAACAATAGATGTTTGCTGTGAACAAATTATAGTTATTTAAAACAATACTTTGGTCACGATAAACAAGTTTTTTGTTAACAATTAATCATACAATGGTTATACGCAATAAAAAAGCAACATGGTTGATTTGAAACATATTAAAATTCAAACCACAACCAAATTATTTTTAATATTTAAAAATTATAACCATAATATATTATTATTAAACATAGTACGTTAAGTTTGACTAAAAATAAACAAATAATGTTTGATTTTAAAAATACATATTTTGGTTTTGACATTTTTTCAGTTCAGAAATATGTGTGTAAGCTATCGGTTCATCTAAAACCGTAAAAACATTAAATACATATTTGTTGTCAACAAATAAATTTGTTTTTTATTATAAATGATAGTTTTAAATTAATAATATCAAACATATAAAGAGGGAAGCAGAAAATATTAAAATATGTATGTAAGTCTAAATGGAAATATTCGTGAATTTGTTTCTTATTATTTATAAATATATTCATACGTTGTCACATATAACCATTTACATGTTTCAAATTATATTATAGTATGTTTATATTATAAACATAACTGTGGTTGTATTTTACAATGTTATTTTTATGTAAGACAATAATATGTTCCAACGACAACAATATTATTTTTATATATAACCATATAATTCAACCATAACATGTTGCTCTTAGATTATGGTTACCTCAACCATGTTTTTTCTTTGCGTGCAGGGTTAGCATATACATCCAAACTTCTCGTCAAACAGTTCCTACTATAAGGCCAGCCTTTTATGTCGACATATGCATTTGTTGAAATTCCGTTGTGAACTATTGTTAGAAACATCTTAAGACTTGACTTATCAACATGTGAAACTTAAGTTCTGTAACTACCTAGCGAATTCATTTGTTATATAAATTGCCCTATGAAACTAAGACTTAACTATGATATAAATGTTAACGACTTAATAAACTTTGAAATGTATTAATAAAGTAAACTCCAAACTCCTGTAATGTTTTAGACCGGCCAAAACATTTTATGATCTTAATGAATTAATAAAAAAATAATAAAATGTGATATTTTGAAGGCGCCTGGATTATTATTTTTTGTATTTTTTTTTTTTTGTTATTATTGCTTCAGATACTTATAAATGCAACATAGTAAACAAGCAATGTAATTTTTTAATATCACTTATCTACTCATATGTTAGATATTTCATTATTCTTTATTTATATTCCTGTTTCATATGCAAGTATATCTTACACATGCTACAGCTTCCCACGCTTTACTGTAAACTTACTTCTATGCATTCCATATTGCATTTGCTGATAGAAGACTAATTGCCAATCTAGTGGGCGCCTTCTATTTATGTATTTTTTATAGAAAAAAAGGAAATATAAATAAACATTTTCAAATTTTTTTTTTATGAGTAATTGCTTTGTAAATGAATATATTGCAATTTAATTGCAAACAGATTAAAAAGACAAAACAAATAAGAAATAATGATTATAGTTTTAATGTGTAAGAAATTGAAGAAGAAGTAAGATTAATAGTTATATTTGTCTTTTGTTGTTATTTATAAAACAACGTAAAATTATATAGGTGAACTTTATCAACATTGAAAGTTATTGAGAACAACGCAACATGCGATATGGAGCTATCTAAAACGTGCATACTTTCTGGTGTATATTTTCCAGTGTATACTTTCCAATTTATTCTGTAATTTTTCTGATAATTAAGATGAACTTAAAAACCTCCACAACATTTTATTATTACGTGTGAAACATTTACAAATTAAACAATTATTGTAATTTTTGACCTTTTTAATAATTTTATAATTAACTTTTTACGCTCTAATTCTTTTTTATAAAAATATTTCAATTTATTTTTATTTTTATATTCGATATGTCGCTACGCCATTAGGTAGCATCGTCAGGAAATTAAATAGTTTAGTTTATAATATTATAAAACTATTTTTATTTCCTGAAGATGCTACCCAATGGTGTAGCGAAATATCGAATATAAAAATAAAAATAAATTTAAATATTTTTATAAAAAAGACCTAGAGCGTAAAAACTCATTTACAAATTTTTATTCAAGAATATTAGCAAAATTAGTTTGGTAGAAGTGCGAATCAGACTTACATACGTAGGTTTCCGTACTACATTCAATATAAAACCTACACGATTTAAATTTTGTAAGTCTTTTATGTGGCACGTTTATATGTTTAATTATTATTATCATTTTTTTATTACTTGCTTTTAAAAATTTAAAGTGTTTGCTTGTTATGGTTCAAAAGATAAGTACATATACGTCACAATCACGTCTTTTATTTCCTCTTTATCTTTTATTATATCGAGTCAAGTAGCACATATCTTGTTTAAACGTTTACACGATATCAAAAATTTCTTAAAAAACTCGACTTTCAGAAGATTTTGATTTTTGGTACTTCTTAATTATTATTATTTTTGATGCGGTATATAAATTTAAGGTGTCTTCCCATTATGGTCCAAAAATAAGGTCATATACGTGAAATCGCGTCATTATCGAAACACCCTTTACTTTGTAGTCTTACTTCTGTAAATTTCTTTCTATTATGGTTCGAAATATTTAGTCATATACGTGAAAATTGGGTCACTATTGGAATAGTGTTTAATTTTAGCATTTGTTGTTATAATAATATAAATTTTGTAAAAATTTTAAGAGTACATATACCCATTACGGACAGATATTGTAGGAATAGGGTTATGTGTTTACCTTTTAGTTACGGAGTCCTACCAAATATGGGCCGGAATGAGGGTTCCTCTCTTTTCGCTATTTTCGCAATTGTAGAATGTTGTAGTGCAAAGCAGGGTTGCCAGATATATTTTCACAAATTTCGCCAATATCGATGTGAACACTCGCCAAAACAGTTTTTTGTTCAAATTTGCCTCTAAAATGTACAATATCTTTTAATAATTAAAAAAAAAAAAAATTAACGAATCACAAAAAATAAATTTAATCGAAATAGCTAAAATTCGCCAAAAATATAAATAGATATTTTGTCTTTTATTTAAAATGATTAGTGAACACGAGATAAAAAGATAAAAATTTTACTTAAAATAATGAAAAATATTGGTTATTATAATAAATGGAGACCTGAAGATACCCATGCTTAAGGTATTTGTCACCGTGTTCTTATTTAGAATATGTTTTATCGGAATTAAATTTATTAAAACATTACTAAAAATCAACAGATGTGTGCCACCTGCCCTATCTCATTTCATAAATTTTATAGCTTGTGTTTCGCAGTCGAGTTTTGGTGAAATTCTGCTTTAGCTGCTGACAGAATTATGCTCTTTTTTGACTCTAAGGCTTATTATGTGTTTTGAGAATTGCTGTCGTTAAGATTGCTAAGGAAAATGATTTAAAGAATTGCACCAACTAGAGATGTATTGCATAGTTAGTATCAAAAATAATTCTTTATCGCATAAAGCAACACTCAGAGTAAAACGTCAGCTCCCTCCAAGCAGGCTTTAGCAGTGGTTATTCGTGTGCCGAACATATAAACACCCTTCGCACTGTTATTGAATGTGTGGAATTTAATCCCAAACTTTATCTTCTTGTTATTAACTTTGAAAAAGCTTTGGATAGCATTAGCTGAAATTATGTATGGTTAGCACTTCGCAGAAGAGTAATACTTGGAAAATCAGGCCACATTATCCGTTCTTCACAAGGACATATTTTCTGCTACAACCTCTCTTATTCGTTGTTGTGGCAGAATATGTTCTCAGTTAAATAAAAAACAAAAGCCAAGGCATATAGTGGCAAATCAACTGTTAATATTTAAACAACTTAGAATTAGCGGACGATATACATATGGTTCCTTTTTCACTGACTTTGTGATCTTTAACAAAAAACATGGGACCTTCAAAAACAAAAAATATGCACTATACGGGGCTCAAATTTAACTCCAATTAAACATAAATACTAAGATTAATGTGTCCAATTTCTGCTACTTGGGCTGTGATGTTGATAAAAGAATCAACAAGGCAAAGTTTTAAAGTCAACTTAAACACAAAACTACGAATTTTTAAAGTAAACCTCAAGACTGTACTTCTCTATGGGTATACATCCTGGAAAGTCAGACCCAGTATTACCCACCGATTCCAGACTTTCCTTTTTTTCTCTTTAAAACACAGTGCAACACGGAAAAAAATAACCATATACGGACACCACTACGTGATAAAAGACCAAAAAAAAAAGACCCCTGTCTCCCAGTTTTGCCCAAAGTCCTCCAGGTTTTTTTTATGGGCCCTCAAAGATGTGAGGCCTCGATGTAATTTTTGCAAAAATCATTTTCTCAAGCTCATATTTTGCAAACCGTTTAAAATTTTGATATACTCTCTGAGGCAAAGTAGCTCTTGTCATAAAGAACAAAAATTGTTAACATATAAAATCAAAAAAACTTCATCTTCAAGGTCAAAATCGCAAAAAACTTTAAAAAATTCAATTTTTTTTACCTTTTTTCCCTGTTCAGGTCCATAGGTAGCAAACCATACAAAATTCAAGGAAACAATCAACTACAAAAATGAACCTAAGATCTCAATAAACAACTTTCTAGAACATATGAACTTCCTAGGAATGATTCTTAACACCGTTTAGGTAGCGCTTAAGTAGCCGCAAAAGTGAAAAATTTCCCGGCTACCTAAGCGCTACCTAAACGGTGTTAAGAATCATTCCTAGTTTTTGGTCTTTTATGACGTAGTGGTGTCCGTATATGGTTATTTTGCCATCACTTAAAAAATTACACAGTGTGAAATTATCACCTAATTTTGTAAAAAAATATTGATTTTTATCTTAGAGAGAATAAAACGAACCTAAGCCTAACTTCAAAACTTCTGTATTTTTTGAAAAATTGTATTAAAAGTTTAAAATAATAGTTACTTTAGTGTTTATCATAGTATTTACCACAGCTTAATCTCTAACTGATATAAATTTTTTTTCTAGGTAAATATTCAAAATATAGTCATACAACTTATTACTCTACAAAAATGGAAACATATAATGTTATTTTAGAGCGTCTACTCGAGTTTTAAGAAAACTTATTCATCCTGCCAAACAAGGCAATGCCAGTAACCTGCATCCGTCAGAGCAGTTTCAGGTTAAGGAGTAACAGTGGTACTTTTCAAATATTTTTATGTTTGTTTCAATTAAATTTCGTATATTGCACGAAAAATATTCTTGGTGTGAAATTACGAAATTCTTTCTTCTTTGGTCGATAAGTATCTTACTGAAATTTTCGATAAAAACATGCAGATAAAAAATATATATGTTAACTTAATTACACATATACGTATATTTTCCTATAAATTGGCAATTTTCCCAAACAATTTTTAACTGACAAATTGCTGTTTATTTTATGCTACTAAAATTAAATACGTGACCTCACGGCTGCTGTTTAAAACACTACTAGCAACAAACATCAACCGAATAAAAGTGAAGTGATGAAGATTTTTTCTCATTTCTCATGTATTATTTTACTACAAGGAGAAACCAAGTGCTGCTTGAGCAAAGAACTTTTTCCAACAATCGTCTACAATATCAAGTTTGAATTATGATTTGTTATGTTACAAACAAAAATACTTGTTTGATTTATTTTTTCTGTTTTTTTTTTTTCTTTTAAAAGTAAAATGTTTATTTCTTATGTACAAATAACTTGGAAAATGATACTTCAAATATGAGAGAAAAATCACATATATTATGGATATGTGTAACTAATATTTATACAAACACTTTAACATATAAATATTTGTATTGAGAATAAGAAATATTGGCAAATCTCCACTAAGCACGAAAAACAAAATTTAATAACTAAAATTGTTTATTGACAATTACGTGATTCATGGCTTCTGAAACCCAGTTACATATTATAGGAACAATAAATATAAATAAAAAACACTAAAATAATTAAAGTAGAATTCTTAGAATTAATTGTTTGTAACAAGTTCACTGATAATACATTATAAGAACATAAGCAGTAACTGGAGTTTTGCTGGGTTATATACAATATAATATTGCAACATCTACTTATTGGTAATGGAGCAATTTATCAATATCATAGCATTATGGATCATTTTGAAAAAGCTGTATATTTAATTAAATTTTATAGCATTTTAATGCATCACTGTATGTATAATTTTTACCTGCGCTCTCTTATGTAAATCAAATTTTAAACCACATTTATATAAATTAAATTATGGCTGCTAATGCTTACCATACTCGTACGAGTATGAAAATATAGTTATGCGGCTGCCTTTAAACAGAAACAAACTTTTAATATTCCCGTATTGACATGAAAACTCATATTTTTATGTTCAATAAAAGTTTACTATGTTGCAGAGATGGGACAGGCGAAAAACTTTTATAATCTGAAGCGTAGGAAATCATTTTTATCTTGATGGCTTTGGTAATTTTGAATTTTACCGCTTTTGATTTCTAGAGTAAACAATTGTCATTTTGGAAGAACATCGTATTAATTCTTGGTACAAATTTTAGGCTGGAGGCGTTTTTAACTGTTATTGGTGATAGATAGCTGGACATTATCATCGAAGGCTTTTATGTTAAATTTAATGATATTGATGTACAATACAGTACAGAAAAGCAAAAATCTTTAGGAAAACAACTAAAGCACTATTGATTCATAAGCACTTCATGTTAATTAAAGGGGATCGTCAAGTTGATGTAATAAATTTACACTTATTGAATCAGAATTATAAAAAGTTTTGTAAACATAATTTTAATGTTGAATTCAATTTTAGTAGGAATTAACCAGGAACATTAATTACAAGCTGTGCCAGCTACTTCGTCAGCGTCCTTGCAATATTTTGTTCGATTTTTCTTTGAAAACAATCCACACCAAAGATCCTTACGTTTTTAGTGCCGCCTTAAGCTATGCTGCATATCAGTTTATGTATTTTTTACTTTATAAAAAATAAAATGTGCATATCCGGTTAGTTTAACTGCGTACTTTCACTGCTTTTTCTCCACTTTCTCTTCGAAATAAGATATTTTTTCGTAAAAAAAAATATCCTGTATTGCGATCAAGATGCTGACCACCTTACAAATTCTATTAAAATCCATCTAGTAGTTTTTGCGTGATGCGAAAGCAAAAGAAAAGCAGATAGACAGGCAGACAGATGGAAATGAGTTACTATTTTATTACATGTATAGATTAATTAACTGTCTTAATTTTTTGAATTTAACAAGTCCGAAATATTTTTTTATATATTTTTTTATACTATAAATATAATTTTATATATTTTTTTTCTTTTAAACTCTTCATAATTTTTCGCATCTTGCTCCACCAACATATTTCAACAAGAATAGCATGGGAAGATTTTTTCTCGGTGTTGAAAAAAATATTAAAAATGTGCTTTCGGAAAATAAGGGGAAAATGTGATCTAAAACAGTATAAGCTTCTTCCCTGTTAACCACAGCTTTTAGATAACTTTTCGTTTGAAACTAAGAGGTTGTCTTGAGTGTGCTTAGAATTTTCATATTTTCTAAATTTCCTATACTTAAAAGTGGAGTCTCATTGACAGGAAAGGCATCGTACGTCTTTATCGTTTCAGCACTGTAGGCAATTGGTACTGATGCTTTTGAGTTTCTTTGGTGGAGCAATACTGGTTTTAAATTATTTATCAGGGACCGTAAATAACAGTTAACGTTTTAAAAAAATTGTTTTATAACAGTTCTTTTGAGATTTAAATACAAAAATTCATCTAAAACAGTTATTTTTCAAAGTAAAAATCAAAACTCAAATGAAAGTTTAAAAAAAGGAATTTATTTTAACTTAAAAAATTAAAACAATTTTAGGAGTTTTAGTTTTTTCGTCAGAAAACAAGACTAACTTTATGCAAATTGATAACTAATACAAAAATTTTGCATTTCAGTTGAATAAATCGTCACTAAAATAGAGCAGGTTTTTAATTTGTTATTATTTAATGAACGATCTTCACCAGATGTTTTCCCATTTCACTGCATTTTTGCGACACATCTCATACATCGCTTTTAGATCAGAACAGGAAAACAAAGAAAATGATTGTGGTTGAAAAAAAGTTTATTTGGAAATTGATAATTTTTTCTCTGGGAGAAAAATAAAATACATTATCCATATCCATAATTTGGCAAAAAAAAGTCAAAGTTTGTTCCTGCAACCAAGGGAAGCGTGGAAAGAGCATTATATGTTCTTAAATTAGTAGTGAGTGGCCTCCGTTCAAATCTGTCCCAAATATGTAAAAAAAATTGTAAATAATCAAAACCAGTCTTATTTTCTGACGGGAAAAATAATACTCCTCAAAAAAGTTTTAATTTACGACGGAAAAATAAAACTCTCTTTTTAAGTGTTTCATTTGAACTTTTATTTTTCCGTTGAGAAATAACTGTTAACTATGGAGTTGAGATCGATTTTTTAAGATCACCATAGATTCTGAAAGATCTCGTCAATACAAATCTATTGATATATGATAGTATATATCTCCATTGACTCTAACATAAAGATTTTTTGAGTTTAATTTTTTTTTGATAACTGTTATTTATGGTCCCTGCTATTTATGGAGCTATCGTTAAAAAGTCTTGACTCTCGATTAGAAGAATTGGATATTTTCTGTAGAAACTCTCAGTTTACTAAGAAGAGAATGGATTTTATTTGGATGAAGCAGTTCAAAATCTCTATCTAGTAAAGCTTAAGAGTTCGAAACGAAGAATGTAAAAAGTACGAAATAGAAAAGTCCTTTTCCATTCATTTTAACTTTATTCGACTTAAAAATTTTCCAGGAAATGAACCAGACGAAGGGCATTTTTTCACCAAAATATATTTAGGATTTCCCTTACACATTTAAGGGGGTATAGTTTTAATTATGTTCTTAGGAATATTAATTAATGTTTTGTATGACATTTTTTCTTCCTTATTCACGAAAGTTTTATTTTTACCATTAACAGAACAAGTTAAATAACATTCAATAAACTGATATTGCTGCCTTTGATCACAACTTTAAAACTGCATTAACCGAAATTCTTGCTTCGGTTTCACTATGACAAATTTTGTGCGGTACCATAAAAAATACAATACAATAAATCAGTTTGTTTTCAAAAATATATTTTTTTATTGTTTTTTTTACAGCTTTATAGTTTCACTTGTAATGTTAAGGTGGTTGGTAGCTGTGATGAGAACCTAACTGGCTAGCTAGTGGTTAAAGAGGACTAGTCGTTAACTGCTCCCCTAATCCACGGTGGAACAGCATATGTCAGGGACGCGTGGTCAAGAGGGTGCTTGGTCTTTAGTTTGCGAACTCTGTATAGCGGTCGACCTCCAGTTTCAATGTAGACTTACCCATGCAGAACGAGCTCTGTGTGGGTGGACAACGTTTTCTTCAATAATGACCTAGGGAAGAATTTAGAAGGGATGGACAGGAACGCCTCGCAAGGAGTGAACAGGTTAATCTCTGAAGGTTCTCCTATGGCGTTGAACCTGGATATTTCGATAGGGATGGAACCCTTTAGGAACTCCGGTTGCCAGGGGAGGATATCGAAATATAATGATAAAGAATCCTCGCAAGGGGTCAGTCTATGAAGATACTCCTGCGGCTATGGAAGTAAAATTGGATGAATTGGACGCACGTGGCCATGTGGGCTTAGGCAAATCTTTTTCGGAAGCAGGCACCTCAAAACGTTCCTTCAACGTTGAGTCGGAGTCTCTACAGCTCATGCCTAAAAGTAAGAGGCAGAAGAGGAGACGGGGAAAGAAAAGAAGCTGAGACGGCTGCGCACATTGTGTGTAAATGTCCAGCACTGGCTAGCATAAGACTCAGGACCACTGGTGGATGCCATGGGGAACCTGAGCCTTAAACAAATGCTAGCAATTCCTAGAGACTGCGTGATGAGCAAGAAGGCGGACAGTTACCAGACGACAGTCTGAAATCACTAAAGACAAGATTAAGGGCTGGTTGTAGCTCATGACTCAATGTAAGTGGGTTGCCGTAAATTACATTTCGGTTGTCTGTAATCATAGAGGACGAAAGGGGGTCGAAAAGGGACCCATTAAGGAAGTGGTCTGCTTCGATATTTCCCCTACATTACATACAGTACATACATACAGCTTTATGGTTGTCAGATATTGATATGAAGTAAAAAGATTCAAAATTTCTTCTTGTATAACAATCTTCTATATATAAATAATCCTAAATTATTTCTGAACTCTGAAACCTTATTCAACGAGGATATCTAAGTGAAAAATATGCGAAATCATATTACTTTAAATTATTAACCATTAAAATCCTAAATAGTTATATGATAGTTGATACATAAGGCTTTTCTTCTCTAAAAATACATTATATGAAAGGCCCATTAGGTTTCCCATTCGTGTAGTTTTTAACTCTCTGTTGTCATATATTTTTATATACTTAAATTTAAATATTCCCATATAAAATATTAAAACAATCTTACTATGTTGCAAACAGCTACCTCAGTATGTTATGATGTTGTTTATTATTGCACCACCTGATGCAATGTTTTTGTAGAGAATGATACTCCAGCCAATAAAAACCATAATGTGGATGATATTTGCATTTTATTTTATAACCAGTGTTTTATCCCTATTAAATTGGGTTAAAAGTATATGAAATGGCCAATAATATTTGAAAAAAAAAATATTTTAATTTTGCACACAGCACGGTTGGCAGTTATTATTTAATTTGAGGTTTATTAATGTAGTTTATGGCAGAAAATTTACAATAAAAGTGCCAGTATATATAAAAGTGTTTGATTTAATATTTTTCAAAAATGATATTTTAATACTCCTATAGTAATATGATTTAAAAAAAACAAGCGAGTTTTTACTCTTAAAAATTCTACTTGCCCTGTTGACCTAAGCTGGTGATAGTGTAACCATAGGACGAATGGAAACTGCCGTAACGCTAAGATATTCACTGGCTTGACAATGCAAGTCCGTTTTTCTAAATTATGCTCTAGAACATGTCTCGTGCCTTGCATTCCCTCGATATGCCCTTGGATACATCAAGGTCCAAGGGAATCAGTTAAAACGAATTTAAAATTTTGCTTGCCACTGATTCTATTAAATCTCAAAAATCCGGTAACAATCATTAAATTGAATTTAAATGAAGCCATACATCACAAATAATGGACCAAGTTTAAAACATCCAGTGGGGACAGGTCCTTCAAAATCATCAATAAAAACCACTATTAAGTTTTGCGTGACAGAAAAGAATAGTGTGTGAATTAATTGAGAACATGAACAGGATTTACCACATGGTTCAGATTTTTTTAGTAATGAATTTGATCTGAAAAACCTTTCGGAAAAATGGTTGCCAAGTTTGGTGATTGTGCTGGTTAAGTTACTAGGTGACTAACTTAATAGCTTGTTAAAATCTTTATAAAAAAAATATTACATATCATGCATAGCTTGGTTTATTCCATTGCAACATAAACCACTCTTTTTGTAAAACTCTTTATAAAATTCTGTTGTTGTTGCTGCATAATGTAAATTCTAAACATCCAGGTTGACAAAGTTTTATGTTTCATTCATTTTCATTTGAATTCTTGCTGTAAAAGATCCCTAAGTTCAAATTAAAAATTGTGACATGCATTTGCAACAACTTTACTCTTTACAGTTTTTAAGCGATTATTGTGTATTTGGCCGCTTTGTCGTCTGTCGTTTGCAGCAGTTTGTAATAAATGTCAAAGCGTTAAGTTATGGTGATTATTTTGAGACTTTTTCTATCTCAGTCTTAATTTGCTCATTTTATGCGAAGGTCAGCCAAACGAACGAAAGTTAAATAGAAATACAAAAACCATTTACCGCAAGTGCATATACATATGCTGCGGCATTAGGCCATGTCTAAAATTAGTCGCTTTTGTTGAGCTTTTAAACTTATTTAGTTATGCGGTGGTATTGTTGTGCCTGACAATAGACACAAGTGTCACCATCTCCTATTAATTAAATTCTTTCTTTTTTCTTTTTTTTGTTTCGGTGTCAGTTTAACACAAATAATAATAATTTTTTAATAATAAAATAATTTTTTTTTTTAGTCAAACATACAGGAACACTATCACAACAGTGAATTTTGTATGTCAAATTAGAATGCTGATTTGGGCAGAGAATTGGCGAGAATCCGTGGCAATTGTCAAACATCAAATCTTCTTATTTCTTTAACCGCAGCTTGTTTGGGGCGTGACTGGTGCACTCATATATCCCGGGTGTATTGGCGTCAAGGTGTTAAAGTCAACAAGACAATAATAGAGAAAATTTTGTTCTTTACAGAAATTATATAGAAATTTACGACTATCACACTCTCATGCTAAATGAGTCAAAGTGTCCATTTGGCAGATATAATCTTACATACAAATAGTAGAGTAAAGGTTACTTACGGTTTCTATATGCTTCTTGAATGTGAAATCCCAAAATAACAATAACTCTATTGAGCTTTACAACTGAATTCAGTTTGGTGATCTGAGAGATAACTCAACTATCACACAACCAAACGCTTTTTTCACCACAGGTGGAACGCGTATATATAAGTTTGTCATTCCGTGTTTAATTTCTACATTATTTATTTCCGATTTCCGACCAAAGTATATATATTCTGGGTCCCTATACAGAGAAAAGTTAAATAAGCGATTTCCGTCTGTCCGTGTTTCGTCTGGTGCCTTGACAAATGAAAGTAATGTAAGTAATACAGAAGATTTAAGCCCACCAATCTGCCAGGCATATTTTCGAAAATTTTGAGATTGCAATTTAGAAAATCAGTTTTAATGATTTTCTTTTGCTTTTTTTTGTGAAATAAATATTAGATCCCGGCCGATACATCGAAAGAAGTCCATACAAATCTCGGGGGATCAATAACCCCCTGCGAGTGCCGAATTTATGTTTATAGCTAGGTAAGGTTTTTCTGCTTTCATTTGTATTAAAGGTCTTTTTAGAAATCAATACATATAGAGGTAGCCAAGAAACCCACAGGGTGCCCACTGGTAATCTGGAGCAGTCAATAGGATCATTACTGGGAGTCAATAAGAGGAAATTTTTTTTAAAAATTTGTTGCTTCAGTCTCACTATTTTAACGCATTTTAGATTGTAGGAAGTTCCTAATTTTTTACTAAAATTTTCAACAAAATTTTCAGACAAAAATTTAAAAAAATTTTTGCAATTTTTAAGAAAATTTGCATGTAATTGTTCTTGTTGTTGGCAATCTTTCTCTTTAAGTTTGCCTTATTTGTAGTGTATCCAAAACCACAAGAAAATAAGTTATAATTTAAATTTCATTGTATTGGTCCATGTTTATGATAACTATGTATCCGTCCCCACTCGGTCGCAGCTCTTAATGGCGGACTTAAACTAATAAGTTCTAAAGCAAATGTCACCCATAATTCCTTGGTTTTAGTATTTCTTGATTGCGTCTTGGATTGTGGAGTATCTGAAGAACTGATGGATGGCTTTCATCAGTTTTGCAAAATTTTTTGAACTAATTTTGGAAACTACTTTTTTCTATAAATTTGTTAAAAATCTGTTAGTAATAAATTACTTAACGACAAATCAAAATACTTTGCATTACCCGCTTTCCATTTTTTGTAATTAATTAATTAATTGAACTGTACGAAGTAAGAATTCATTTTGATCTTATTACTTTTGACGGGCGACATTTTTGGAAGGGATCAATGCCTTATTTTCATATTTACATTTGTGTACATATTTGATATTAAAAGAAAGTATTCAACAAATCTAACTGCATATTTTTTAGGTGGCTCTAATATCAAAATGAATTCTGCTTAATAAATTCCAAAATTTTTTCTTGGTTGTCAAAGCTTGTTAACCTTTATCATCAAATACACAAAACAATAAAAGATAAAAAATCAAGCTTGTATGTATGTATGTATGTATGTATGTATGTATAGAAGAAGTGATTTATTGATCTCATATATTTAACTATAAAGTAACGATTTCGAGGTAATATTATTTATGTAACACATTCGTATCGATTTGAATATTTTTTGAAAGAAAAAAAAAACAAGCGAAACCATGTAAAATCACACCAAAGATTTTTCGAATCAAGAAAGCTAATTGGGCATAACACACGAATGTGTGTTATTTGACAAATTCAATGGCAAGTGATAGGCTTCCGAAAAAACTATGAATAACAAATCATTTAATACGTTTTTTTTTTTGTAACCAAAAATGGGTATAACGAATGATTAATTATTTTAGGCGATTATGTATCAATAAAGTTAAGTTTTGTGAATACAAAAAAAAAAAAAAATACATGAAGTGATATAAACATAAAATAAATCATAAATGATATAAATAATTTACCTTTACAAGCTTTTTGAATAATAAAAATGAAATTTCTTTAGCTTTTAATTAATATCTCTATAACGAGTTTTTTTTTTTTATCTAAATATAAAATCTGTAAAAAAAAGTTTTAAACTGCAGCTTTATGTACAAAAAAAAATTACACAATCTGTGAGCAGCGCACAGTGTTCAAAAAATATAAAAAAATTTATAACTTCAAACTCATTAGCTGAATTGCATAAAAAACATAAAAAAAACATAAATAAAATAAAAAATATACTCTAAAAGATACCGACAAAAACTTATGTTTAAGGCTTCTACGGAACCTCAAGATGTGGTTCTATTACAATAAAACTTTGTGGAATAACTTCTCACATAAAAAGACAAATTTTAATCACTATTAGAACAGGTAATTCAAAAAAATGTTTGTCCTATTACAACGTTCCAGCCTAAACTACAGTAGACAAGCATTTTGATCTGCGGCATTTAGATTTTCGGCTCCTCTTACCCTAATCTAAACGTGTTTAAACTTTACAATAGACTCAACAATAGGAAATGGCAACTTGTGATCACTATTGCTTATTGAAATTAAAAAAAAATATTTTTTCGCTCCACCCTACTGTACAGTGCAGTTTCTGTTTTGTTATGCGAGTTAAACTATTTTGCATACCGTTGGTTTTAATTTATAATTTACAATTGTAATATATTTGTCGAACTATTTGATTGTATTTAAATAAATATTAATATAGTATACCTATTTATGTTCGTATGCTTTGCATCAAAAGATTTTATTTACCTTAACAAAATTTCTAAATATTCTAAAGTGAATAGGAGCGTAAAAACTATCTTCAAATTTACATTTAACGCTAAATTAAAATTTATATTATTGTTTTTATTTATTTCCTAATTGTTAGTTAAAGTAGCATTTGTGAAAGTTTCAAGGAATTAATAAACTTTTATAGTTGTTTTTAAACACATGTTCTCATACTTGTTTGTACTTATATAAATATTAAATATTTATTTATGGCATAAAGACACGAGAACACCTACTCCTTAGTTTTATGATCCATTCAATGAAAAAATATTCAATAATTCTTGCAAAAAAAAACCGACTTCAAAACAGATAGTCACCAATTCTAAACTAAAAATGTAAGAAATAATCTGTAGGAATTAGATTTAAACCAAATAAAAGATGCGCCAAAATTAGAGGGAAAAAAATAAAGACTATTGAATGTCAAGCCTCTCCCTATTACTGTTTAAAAGTTAAGTTATTTTCACCAGCATCCGTCTTGTATGGGGACACCATTCAAGCCTCTGTCTATAACGGTTTCAAAGATAGTGGCACATAGATCAAATAACATCACCTTTTCGGACACCCTTAAATATACAATGTTAAATTAAAGACCTGTTGTTATAGAGGACTTGGTCACAAAGATTCTTTTTAAATTTCAACTATCTGTCTATAACGGTTAAAAAGTTTAACCATATATATCAAATTATATGAACTATTGGGATACCCTTTACATTATAATTCCAAATATTTATATTTGTTATCATACCAGAGAAAGTAGTGGACATTCTGCCTAATTTTCAAGTGTTTGTGTTTAACGGTTCAAAAGATAGGGTCATATAGATCAAATTACGTAATTTATGGGGACACCCTTTAATTTCTAACTTCAAATTGTATACTTGCTATAGTGGACTTTGCAATACAGGTTCCTTGTAAATTTCAGCTGTCTGTCTCTAACAGTTCAAAAGTTTGGCCACATACATAGAATTACATTAACTATTGGGACACCCTTTTAGTTCCAAATTCAAAATTTTATACTTATTGTTATAGCTGACGTAGCACTACAGGTTCTTTGTAAATTTCAGCGGTCTGTGCACAACTATTCAAAAGTATGGCCATATACATTAAATTAAATGAACTATTGGATCACCCTTTAATTTAAAATTTTGAGTATTTATACATTTTATTATAACGGTCATAGTAGTCGACATTCTGTCAAATTTTCAAGGTTTAGTCTATAACGGTTCAAAAGATAGACCCAAATAGGTCATATTATGTCACCTATGGGGACACCCTTTAAATTTTAAATTTATTTTTTTATTAATTTCTCCTGTTGGGAGCTATAGCGGCACGCAATTTTTTAAAATTTTAATTTGCTGCCCTTTACGGTTCTTAATACACGTAAAAAACATGTATGTTGTATGGGGACACCCTTTAATTTTTAATATAATAAACTGTTTTTAAAATGGGACCAACCTTGAAGCATAGCCTTTCAAATAAATCAAAAAATTTTAAAATCGGTTCAGAAATGGCTGAGTTCTGCGGTTACATACATAAAAAAAAGCAACATTCAGACGAATAGATAACCTCCTTCTTTTTTGAAGTCGGTTAAAAAATAAACAGCAGCACTGTAATAAAAAAATTTGTTAACTTTTATTAACTACACTTTTAATAGTGACTTATTAGTGTGTTGAACAAATTTGTTCAAATTGTGTGTTAAAATAAAGAAATAATAACTCCAAAAAGAATGCTAAAGACGGATGTAGCGATCCAATAGTATTATTTATACTTTGAGTACTAAAGGATGCATTCGCTGATCAAAAGCTTAAAATGGAGTGCATGTTGATTCAAGTCAACCATCTCAGATTTAACTGAAGTGGTACCTGATGTTGCGAATACAGGAAATAGAGAAAAAATCTCCCTACTAATTAAAAAGTGTTAAACAATAAATAATTTATCTACACCAGTATTTAAATAACTGACAGTGATTAAGCACATTAAGAATTGACACAAAGTACTGTAACAGTGCCAATTGACGCCCGCTAGGCCATCGCCATGGTAATGAGAGAAGTCCCTTTTATAGAAAGTGTTAGAACTCGAATCGATCTCAAGAACTAGTCACGCGACAAGTTAAGTTAGTTCAAATTCCTGTGCCCTTGAATGCAAAACTATAAAGTTTATGATTTATATTTTAATGATGGCGCCCACATGTCATAAGAAGTATATGCAAAATCAAGTGCAATAATTATACTAGAATGAATATATAGAGATAATGAGATGGACATACATTATGGGAAACCAAACATAGACATCTTACAAAGGGTTAGATTTGACTCCACAAGGTCACAAAAGTTTTAGCAAATACTTTCTGAATAAAATATTTTCTGAAACACATATGAAAAATCAGATTACTATTCTTTGGCGGTAGGTAGAGTAAAAAATAAGATGTTAATAAGAAGATTCTGTAGTAGAACATAGAAATAAAAACCAAAATAGTAATCAAAATAAGAGAAAATTCTTTGACTATATGGCGATCCCACCACACCGCTGTTTTTTTTTTTGCACAAATACCAAAATCTGGGTGAAAGGCAATTACGGTTTGATAGAATAAAAATCAGCTAGTACTAAAATGTACGAGACAGCATAATCAATAAAAGCTCTAAAATGAAAAAAAAAAACAAACACTTTTGACTGACGAGATTAGTCAAAGTGAACCATCAGATAAGTGAAAAAACCCCTCATCACAAATAAACATAATGCTAGACTACCGAGGACTATAAAAATAGGACGCAGTTCAATATAGAAGAGATACGTGAAATTACATTTGTTTCTTCAAAACAGCGCGCGATCTAAACAAATTTAAAAAAAAAAAGTGCAGGACAGTCGTTGAGACTGCCAATAGAAGTGAAAACTAAGTAACTTGTGATTACTTTTTTCCACGATTTTTTTATGAAATACAAAGCAAAAAGATCGCTTAAGTTTTTACAGAATAATTAAATACAAATATCTATAATAATTTTTTTATTATTACAGTTGACTTTTGTGAAAATATATACAAATACATACATATACATATATATATTCGTTCGCATCACGTAACAACTACTGGATGGATTTTAACAAAATTTTGTGAGGAGGTACCTTGGCATCCTGATTCCAATATAGGATACTTGTTTTCCGCAAAAATATTTTATTTCCAAGAGAAAGTAGAGAAAAAGCAATGAAAGTACGCAGTTATTTTAGTAGTAAAGTGAATACATAAATCATAACTGAACTATACTAACCGGATATACATACTTTATTTTTTATAAAGTTAATACATAACCTGTATGCAGCACAGTTTAAGGTGGCACTAAAAACGTAGGGTCTTTGGTGTGGATTGGTTGCAAAGCAAAATCGAACTAAATATAGCAAGGACGCTGACGAAGTAACGGGCACAGCTATATATAATTTTCTTCAGCCAACCTATCTAATAGAAACCAGCAGACCTATCTATAAAAACCAATGTTAGGTGACGATGATGCGAGTTCAATAATTTTTCTTCAACCAAAACGACCAGACCTATGTTTAGAAACCATTGTAAGGAGACGAGATTACGGTTGTGATAATGGTGATGACGGTTACGGTTTTTGAGTTCAATAATTTTTCTTCTACCAAAAAGTGCTCAACGAGTTTAAAAAGGTTTTCACTTCAAAAATAAAATACATTTGATACATACAAATAAATAGCACAATATATTGAAATAATAAAAAATGTATAAAATGAATAAATAAATAATAAATAAATAAAAACAATTTCTACTTTTAAAATTATTTTCATTTAATGTTAAAGTACAACTTCGTAAAATATTATTTAATACAATTCACTACTTACAATAAATCATTGAGAAGTTCATTATAAAAGTTAAAATAAATTTATTGTCCCAAAATTAAAACTTTCTTCGGATTCATATTTCAACACTTTATATAAAAGTTTTAAGTGAGAGTTTGTTTGTAATTTATTCTATAAAAAGGAATTGTTTACTTCAGCGAAAAGTATTTTTTAAATTCTTTCACTTACTGTTAACATTAATCTTTTTTTTTTATTCCATAAAAAGTCGCGTGGGGTTTTATTCAATATTGATTGTGAAAAAATTGTAAATTGTTTACCCTTAATGCAGTACAATTATTTATTTTACCATAAAGTTTTTATGGAGTAATTTTTCACAGAGTAGACCTTTGTAGTGAATATCAATACTTTATTGATTAATATATGTAATTGAGTACCTTTATAGAAAATATACATACAAAATTTGAAAGAAAGCTATCAATATTAATTTAACTTTTTAAAATGTACTCATGCAGTGTGGTAAAACTTTATTAAAGCAATATAAGTCAAGAGCACAAGATTAATAGATTTTTGTATTGTCCTTTAGATTACTTTTTTTTTAAGTATACTTTGTTAAATAATTAGCGTATTGAATATTGTTGAGAATATTCATTAATTTCGATGCACACAAATATTTTCAAATGTTTTCTTAAACACTAATCAAGAAGTTCTCTAGAGCTTAACAGATCGTTGCAAAACTTTTGTTGGTGAATGTACGAGCAAAGCTGCATGAACTACAAGCCTTTTAATTGTCGTTTACTCTACAAAAAATGTCTACTTGATTAAAAAGAAGTCATTGTATCTTTATAGATGCTTTTCATCATTGCTGTCTATAAAGTGTCACAACAAATATTTAGTACATACGAGTATATGTACGTTATAAAATTTGTTAATGATTTAAATAGTGCAATTATTGTATTTAGCTAAATATTTTCCCTTCCTTTCTACAACTTTCACAGACAAACCCACACAGTCATAAAATATACTTACAAATACGACACTAAAAATGTGCAGCCTTTTTAATGTAAAACAATGAAAAAGATTAACGCCTTTATAACAAAAAAAAGAAAAGGTTTTGGGATGATTGAGTCTTTAAATTCAAAACAATAAACAGGATTTTAATATGCATACATGGGTTGCTGCCCCATAACCCAGTAATTTGTATTAAACCATTATGTGTGAAAAAGATCTATAAAACCAAAATATCTGAAGAGCGTTAGTTAAACTTACTTACTTCCATTTTTTTAAAAATAATTGTTTTTCTAAACTTCCCGGGAAAAAAATCAGTTCCCAGTAACAGAACTTTGATTTGAATGCAATATTTTAACCTCGATTCAGCAATGTAACGAATTTCAAAAAAAACAAATTGTATAGTCACCAATACGGGGTGCAAGGAAATTACTCAATTACGCCCATCTAAAATATTATTATGCAAATATTTACTTAACGCCATAAAATAGTGATGACTGATTATGGTGGTTGACATGACTGGCGTAAAATTCATTCTTAAACATTTTAGGTTATAGTTTTTAGGGTTCCGTACACAAAGTGTAAAAACGTAACCCTATTGTTTTCGCTACAATGTCTGTCCGTCTGTCCGCGTGTCAGCGCCTTTTATCTCTGGAACCGTAATAGGTAGACTCTTGAAATTTTCGCAAATGATGTATAGCTGTTGCCGTTATAGCAACAAATACTAAAACTTATAGGTTGTTCGGATAGAGAGGTGTTATTCACGAATATGTGTTTATTTCTTGAAGTGTAGGAGGCATAGTCTCAATATTTAAAAACAGTAATTAAAAATTAGTTCGCTATATAAACAAGTATAAAAAAGTAAACCTAAAAATTAAAGGGTGTTCCGATAGTGGTGTGATTTGCATGTATAAGGCCTAAGTTTTGAACCACAATAGGTAGACGCTTGAAATTTTCACAGAAGCTGTATAGCTGTGGCCTCTATAGTAACAAATACTTAACTTATAGGGTGTTCCGATAGAGAGCTGTTATTCACGAATATGTGTTTATTTCTTGAACTGTAGGAGGCATAGTCTCAAGATTTAAAAACAGTAATTAAAATTTTGTTCGCTATATAAACAAGTATAAAAAAGTAAACCCAAAAATTAAAGGGTGTTCCGATCGTGGTGTTATTTGCATGTATAAGGCCCAAGTTATGAACCATAAAAGGTAGACTCTTGAAATTTTTACAAAAGGTGTATAACTGTGCCACAATAGCAATGAATACTAAAGCTTATCGGGTGTTCCGAAAGTGAGGTGTTATTTGCCTTTATGTCTTTATTTCTTGAGCTATAGGAGGCAACCACTTAAAATTTGCAGACAGTAATTAACGCTATGTTCGCTTTCTAAACAAGTATAAATTAAACCTTAAAATTAAAGGGGGTTCCAAAAGTGAAGTGCTTTGCGTGTATATGGTCTAAGTTTTGAACGATAATAAGTAGACTCTTGAAGTTTTTACAGGCAATTTATTACTATAGAAACTATAACAATCATACAAATTAAAGGGTGTTCCGACAGTGACGTGATTCTCATGTATAAAGCCTTATTTCATCAACCGTAATAGGTAGACTCTTAAAATTTTGTACAGGAGATATGTTGCCACGACTGATATGACAACTACTAAAAATTAAAGGGTGTTCCGACAATGACATGTTTTTAAAGTATAGTGACTTATTTTTTTAATCGTGATAGGTAACCTCTTAATATATTCACAGAAAAAGAATTTCCACGGCCTTTATAACAAATAACAAAATTAAAGGGTGTTCCGATATAGACATGATTTTTACTTAAATAGGCTTATTTTTTTAACCGTAATAGGTAGACTCTTGAATTATTTACAGTAGATGTTGTACTTCGGCCGCTGTAACAATGACATATTTTTCACGTATATTACCTTATTTTTTGATCCGCAATAGGTAGGCCTGATATTTTTATAGAAAGTGTATTACCATGGCCGTTATAACAATTCCTAAAAATTAAAGGGTGTTCCAATAGCGATGCAATTTTCGCGAATATGACTTTGAATTGGTAAAAATAAAGGGTGCGCCATAAGACATGAACAAATTAACAACTTGAATTTATAAAGGCCTACTAAACATAGTGCGGAACCCTAGATGTGTGAGACTAACTCGCACTTGACTGATTTATTTAAAGGATGTTACTGCTGTCAATACAGCAATTTTTGTTAAGAAAAATGATAAAAATACATTAAGATATTTTGATCTTTATATTTTTGAAAAATATATAAATTTAATTAAATTGGGTTATGATAAAGATTAAAGAAAATGGCCAAATCGGTGCAGCCGTCATTAAGTGATGCCAACGAACGACATTTAATTTTATTTGTATAATATAACATTCCGAAAAATTCGTATGTAACTATGACTTATATCTTCAAAAAAGTAATTTTTAAGTTCTACCTGTAAGGTTTTAAAAAGCCTAATTTCCACGTTTCTTACAGACGTGATGATAGACAAAAATACTATACACAGAAGTAAAATTTGTTATAGACAAAATGACCTTCATTTATCATTTTTGGCAGTAGTGTGAAAATTATAATTAATTGAAAGGACAATTGTATGCATATGTTGCTATTTATGTGGGAAGAAAAATAATTTGTCATTGTTGATTACTTGCTAGAATTTTTTTTTTTGTAATTGTAATTAGAAAAACTTCTCCATCCCCTTCCTAAGCAAAAAAAAAAAAAAAAACTTTAGAAAACAAAAACAAACAAATTGGTTTTAGCATTGAAATGTTAACTCTGCACATTAGCGGTAGAACAAAAATGCTTGAAGAAGCGTTAAGTGTGGTGCAAGGCTCAAAAATAAGGCTGATTGTGTATGATTTTTTAATAACTAATACTGAACACTTTTTAAAATTTGATTATTATAAGAGGTTAAAAAATCTACCGCAGTAACAACTGCAAGCAATCACTCATTAGCGTTAGCAGGTTTATAATTTTTTGCTTATACATTTATAGATATCTTGTGAGATACTGCGAACAGGCTCCTAATAGCATAATCATTATACAGCGTCATCAACCCATTTGGAATTAAAGAAAAGGTATCGTTCCTCACGTCATTTGATGGCTCTTTGCTATTTCATTATTATTATAACCAAAAATTTTTTATTGCTTATTTTGGGGGTTGATTAATTCAACTTATTGTTTCGTTGTTTAGTTTTTGTTTTTCTTTGTATGGCTGTTATTCTTGCAAGGGCACAGCAGCTGTTAAATTTTTGTTGTAATATATTTCCCAAATATTGATTTTAATGGTTTTGTAAAGCAAAACACAATAATTTTCAACACAGCAATTAGCTCACTTTCATAGTTCCGTTAGTTAGATTAGGATTTATAATCATGTGTTATCCTTTTTTCTACCTTTTCTGCTTCAAATTAATTTGGGTGTGCATTAGTTACACATTTTTGTGGATGGGGTCATACGAGTATGTTTGTTTGGTTTTTAAACGCTCTAGAGTTATTTAGTTTCGAAAAAATCAATGATACTATTAGCTCATGTACCATTCGGAGAGCCTTAAAGTTCATGAAAAACCATACATAAAGTCAACTTATTTTATTAGAAAGCAACTAGTAATAACATATGAACAATAATAAAAGTCAAATGAAACATCAAAATTATTTCTGTAACAATAAGGAATAAGTGCTTAAGTCAACTTAAGCAAAATTTAGGTTACTAGCACCTTTGAAATCTCCGTACTCCAAAGTATCAATGTGAAGTATTTCAGTTATTTTGTATCATTTTTTAGGAAGTTATAGCGAAATTACTCTCTGTTTATTTTTTTTAATGTCTAATCGCATTTGAAAAAAAGAAAATTAAGAAACTAAAAATTATTTTTTTAAATCATAAAAACTTCTTTGACAACTTATTAATTGCAGCGCCTGCGTACTTTTAGTAAATATAAGATGTTTTTCCAAAACATACGTAAATTTGGAAGATAAGCTATCTGCTCTCCTATAAAACTTAACAATGAGACTTAAGCACTTTTTCCTTACTGCCACAGATTTTAATATATTTTTTATTTTAAACATATTATTATTATTATTATTTCAAATATATTAGAGATACAATGAAAAATATTAAAAAAAAAAAAATAATCGAGATGACTTGGTAACATGTTATTTAATAATTTCGTTTATCTTAAAATAAAGTAGAATAGAATTTCCAAATATTAATTTTAATTTGAAATAACAAAGTATATATATATATTTGTAACCCATAAGCAGTTTAAATCTTATTCCGTTCACTACTAAATGTGCGAGTAAAATTAAACGAAGAATTTTTAATAGTAAATCACCAAATTATGAACATATACCATAGCAGCCACTGTGGCTATAGCGGTCATAGTAATATTATATGGTGTTATCGGCTATAGTAATATACTGTTACGAAGTAAGATTGAATTCTTTATATTAACTGAAAACAAATGCCCAATAATTATACTAACAACAACGCATTAATTATGGTCTTTGTTTTGATTTCATAAAAGAAACAGCAAAAAACATTAATCTGTATTAATGGCCACAGCGGCCATAGCAGTATACTGTTAGAAAAGAAGATTTAATTCTTTATAATAACTGAAAACAAACGCCCAATAACTATAGTGGCAACAACAACACATACATTATGCCTAAAGCAAACAACGTTGCTAAGCCTGGCCATAGCAGCCATAATCTGGAAATAGAGTTGAATTTCTCACGATCTCGTTTGTTAAAATACGGTCGAGCTGTGACCAATGTTACCGCGGTATCAGCTTTATTCACAAGACCTTAATTGTGGATTGTTGCGAAATGTGATTAAAGGCCAACAAATTTAATTACAAACGAAACACCTGAATTCAAACAAGGAATCTTTACATTGGCTTCCAGATCGCTTGTGTTTTTAAAATTTAAAAAAAAAATTTTAAATTAAACAGTATAGGTTACCTTAAAATCTTTCTTAAACCTTAAAAGAAGTCTCTGTTTTGAAAGCGGTTTTTTTCAGTCTGACATCAAATTTAATATAAAAATGATCGTTAATTTTACCAAAGTTCGTTATAAAAAAGGTTACTGATCTTAGGTTACTGTGATCTTAGATACAATCATTAAACTTTAGGTAGTGGTGGCATCAGACTTTGTGAACTGCACTATAATATTTTGAAGCACATATCCTCTATGGTTTTGTTTGGTTTTGGGTTCTTGTAGAATAAAACTTTACTGAGGTTATATGTTGAATATTGAGGATGTGAATGATCTCTCACTTTTTAATATATTTACACATTGTAGATTATTGCTTAAATAGGCAATCAGAATCTGTTATTGTAATTAGAGAACAACTACGAACTACCTGCAGTAGCTGCTATGATTTGCAATCACATTAGCGGTATACAGTGTTTGTTGCAAATGGTCTTACGGAATTTTTGATAATTTTTTCGCCAAATTCGACAAGTTATAAAAATTTCTCTGGCACTTTCTTTCATATGTTTAGCTTATTTTATATAAACGAATTTGGTTAGTCTTTTGTGTAGGCTCTATAAATATTATTATCTAAATCCCGAATATCTTATAGAGTGGTTTTTAAAATTTTTTATTAGTCCCAAATCTCTTAAGTTATTATGTAAAGTCATGATTAAAATCTTTTGAAACTTTAGAAATTATTTTAAATCTTTAAAAAATAATAAAAAATTTTATTACCCATAAGTTTTATTTATTATGAAAATGGGCATATTTACTCGTATGTATTTATCCATAGAAATGGATGAAGGCTCAAATGTTTATTTCTAAAATATATGTACATACATATATGTGTATGTGATACACATTTTATTAGAGACTTTAAATTAATGATGCTAATGTTAATTTTATTTTAAAATTGTGTATTTTAAGTGCGAGTATTAATCCTAAAGCCACATAGCTCACATTTTCCAATGATTTATGATTAAGTACGTGTGGTTTATGTGCTTATTTGATTTTATTAAAAAAACGTTGTTTTTTATCATTATTTTAAGATAATTTTTTATTTCTTTTTTGTTTTATTTATTTTATTCTTGGCTAAACAAAAAGTAAATTCCCTTATATTGAATAAAATCAATAAAAAAATAAACAGTCCAAAAGGAATAATTTAATCAACTACAAAAGTTTTAAGTATTTATTAACTTTTTTTAATCTCAACATAAAATTTATAACACCAAAATCCTCATATTCATAATAAATAAAATTTAAATGTAATGTTAAAAAAAACGTGTAAAAAACACATGAATTACATAGAAATATAGTGGACTAGTATATCTAGGGTTTGGGTTTTCCGGACTTTTCACGGGAAACGTGAAGAAAAATATTCGCATTGACTATTAACACAATAGTGTTGAAGTTAACAATGTCAAAATTAAAATTTCTTAGATTCTATTTCTTTGATAAGTTTGTGTAAATAGAAAATTAATAACAATTGAAACTACCGGGTAGATTGATATGAAGAGTACTGATGACGGACATAGCTGTCTAGAAAATGCATTCTGCTTTGCTGGTATCTAATTTTTATTTATCTCTTTATAATTAAGACCTTAAGCCTAAATAATTAATTTATTAATTTAAAAATAGTTCAAATAAAATTCATATAAAAATGTGTTAATAATCAAAATATACATTTGTAAAATAAAAAATATCTAATTGTTGTTAATTGCTAACCAAAGGATAGCTAAAAGCAAGACAGATATATACCATTTTCAAATAAAAGAAAATATATAAGAGAATTAAAATAAAGAAAAATGTTTGCTTGGTAGTATAATATAAAAAAGAAATAGAGTTTACAAGTGTAAAACAATTTCAAAAAGATCTATCTTAAATGAAATATAATGTAAAATTAAAATTTCTCAGAATCTATTTCTTTGATAAGTTTGTTTAAATAGAAAATTAATAACAATGCTTTGCTGGTATCTAATTTTTCTTTATCTCTTTATAATTAAGAAATTAAGCCTAAATAATTAATTTATTAATTTAAAAATAGTTCAAATAAAATTCATATGATATAAGAAATATTTATAAATACTGAAAAAGTATTTCAATAATTATTTTTTTACAAAATATGATTTAAGAACTGTAAGTGTGTTTAACAAATCACTGGACATTCTTTTTCTTCTTAATTAAAGTTGGTTCCATTTAGTTAACAACACAACTGCTAGTTGACGGTTCTACAGATTCGAGTGGCTTGAATGATCTGTTGAACAATTGTGCTAAATAAAATCTTATGACATTTTTGGCACATTAGCAATTTCACCACTTTCTAAATACTTAAGTATAGCAAACGTTTTATCATCCATTCCTTTATTTATTTTGCTTTTCAACCATAGGTTTTGAAAGAGTCGAATTAATAGCCAAAAGCTCCTAGAGGGTCTGAATAATAACATCTATTATTAACAAATTTGTGCGGCTCAAGGCCTCTACTGCATCTTTAATGGGATTTAAAACGGCATCTAAATTTTCTAAAATATGAACATATTCTTGAACCCAAAACTCTGCGCAATTGAAGTCTATCACTCTTGTTTTAATTGCGTTCTTCGATTTAAGAAACGATTGAATGATTTGAACAACACTTAACTTGTTTTACATCATGAATTAAAGGCGACCATAATTTTAGAAGACATTTTTTAAATGATTTTTCAATTTGTCTTGCACGATCTATAACATATTTTTAAGTTTCTAAAAATTTTAAAAATGCTTGTTTTTTATTCCGCACAATAACGATCAAATATTTGTGTGATAGCAAAAGAAGTGCTTATTTAAAATTAAGAACCACTGAATTTTCTTTAAAGTGCTCATGATTTTAAATTTCCAGTTTACCGGGAAATTAGCCTAAATTTTCGCGGGAAATTGATTATAGCTCTTCCCGGGTATTTCCGGGCGGGAATTTTCATTTCCCAAATCCTAAGTATATCCTTTAAATCTGTAAAAAATAAAAATTAAAATAAATGATTCATAAAATAACATTATGAGAGTCTTAATAAAAGCCCAATTAAATTTTGATGTGCATTAATGCATTGTTTATTTCGATAGAAATAAAATGTATTTAGAATCTTAAATAGATCTATTCTCTATCATCATCGAATAATATACTAGCATCACTAGGAATATTTTGTACATCACTATCACGTTCCAATTGTTAGGTTCTCCCTGTGGTATCTTGAAAAAGATTATCATTTTCTCTTTTTTCGACTGGATAGCACTGCCGTTAATAGAAAAATCGGTTATTAGCCATTGTAATCCAGTTTTGGATTATATAAGAACACGTCTAATATCAATTCGTCTGAATTTTACTTTTTTATGTACAAATGTGTCCGCAGAACTCAGCCATTTCTGAACCGATTTTAAAATTTTCTTTGTTCAACGAGCTATGCTTACAGTCTGGTCCCGTTTTAAAAAAAAGTATATTATTTTAAAAATAAAAGGGTGTACTCATACAACATACGTGTGTTAAGAACCGTAAAAGGCTCCAATTTAAAATTTAAAAAAATGGCGTGTCACTATAGTTCCCAACAAGAGAAATTAATAAAAAAAATAAATTTAAAATTTAAAGGGTGTCCCCATAAGTGACGTAATTTGACCTATATGGGCCTATCTTTTGAACCATTATAGACACAACCTTGAAAATTTGACAGTATAAAAAAAATTGTGTCCCAATAGTTAATCTAATTCTATGTATCTTATAGACAGACAGCTGAAATTTACAAGGAACCTGTATTGCAAAGTCCACTATAACAAGTATACCAGTTGAATTTAAAAATTAAAGGGTGTCCGAATAAATTATGTGATTTTACCTATATGGCCCTATATTTTGAACCGTTAAGACAAACACTTGAATATTAGACAGAATGTCCATTACTTTCTCCGGTGTAATAACAAGTATAAATATTTGTAATTATGAATTAAAGGGTGTCCCAATAGTTTATGTAATTTGATACATATGGGAAAACTTTTGAACCGTTATAGACAGACAGTTGAAATTTACAAAGTATCTTTGTGGCCAAGTCCTCTATATCAAAAGATCTTTAATTTAAATTAAAGGTTGTCCCAATAGGTAATGTTATTTAATCTACGAGGCCCCATCTGGAAATCGTTATAGATAGAGGCTTAAATGGTGTCCCCATAAAAGACGGATGCTGGCGAAAATAGCTTAACTTTGGAACACTAATAGGAAGAGGCTTGACATTCACATGGTCTTTACTTTTTTCCCACTAATTTTGGAGCATCTTTTATTTGGTTTAAATCTAATTCTTACAGATTACTTCTTACATTTTGAGTTTAGAATTGGTGCCCATATATCTGTTTTGAAACTGAATAAAAGGCTAAAATGCATACACATTTCAGATGCTATAAAAATTAATCAGAAAGGGAAACTCCCTTACTAAATTTTTACAACATTACGCTTAATAAAAATATTTTTCGTTAAAATTTCATGCGAAATAGACGTTTTGATTTAACACGGAAATGGAATCATTTTTTTTCAAGGTTAATCATGCAATAATTTAAGGTTACTAAAATTTCAAACGCTAACTACTACTTTAATTTCGATTTTTTTTTGTACGACTGCTCACATTACGGCCTCAGTTACCCACACAATGCTTTAGATATCTCATGTCAGGGATGGTAAATGAAATATTGAAGTTGCACCAACTGGCTTTTTAAATTGTACTTTTTTTACTACACAAATTTTGGTTGTGAATCAAATGTTAATATATTCTTTTATCGGATGGCGAGTCATCACACTCATGTGTGTACATAGATACGGAAATAGCACCGGTAACTAATTATTTGATAGAATAATACTTAGCATTCAAGTATTAAACTTAGGTTGACACCAGCGTTCTGAAGTCTTTTTTAAGATTGTTATCAAATTAAAACAAAATAGAAAAGATCTTTCATTTGCCAACGTTTTTCTGGATATTGCTGGACCACTGTAGCACCTCTAAGCTATTGATAGAAGGGTTGGGTAATTAAAATTATCTTAATTGTAACTGGTTCTAGAAAGGTTTTTTGGGTTACAAATATATTTTAAGGTGTTGAACGCTTACCTAAATGCACGTGTTTTCGATAGATTCGTCATTATTTTCTTTCTTTCCCTTTATTAACTATGTATGTAACGTATCGGAACGTTTTAAGCAGAATTTTACCATTTTCACTTCAGGCAACTAAAATAAACTGACATAGGACTTATTTTTAGGCTACATGGAATCCTGACCTTAATTTAAATGTTTGAAGTATTTATTTGAAAGTTGAAGGATTTGTGTAATTACAAATAAGACAAAGTTTTTAAAACTTGACATTCCTTCTAAAACATAAAGCTAGGAAAGCTTTTAAATTGTACCAAATAAGCCATTGGTATACCATTGTACTTTTCAGGTTTAATATGTACCAAAAAGAGTATAATTGTACTCTTCGTGACCAACCCTGCTTCATGATAAACATCTCCATCGTATGGGAAAGGATTTCACGCTTACTTTCTTTTATCTTTTGTTCCATTACTAACATACTAACAGAGCTACTAGCACACAATTCCAAGGCCATGCCTATAAAGTTTCCTTGTTTCTTATTCGGCATTGAATATTTACTTTGTATAGGATGTTCTTTTAATACCAACAGGTCTTATATCAAGCTTGCCTAAGCTAACAAGTTACTCACATGGTGTTTGATAAAAAAAAAAATCAGTTCTTCAGATAAAAGTTAAAGTTGGGGCCATGGTTTCACATATCATAAGTAATTTATTACTTACTTCCTATGAGAGTGACCAGTCCTTCTATTTTAATTAATCCTATTTTTATAGACATCAATAAAAAAATACTCATGCAAAATTTAAAGACTCTAAGGCCAATTATTATAGCTTCCCAATAGCTAAGGTTGGGATTTTGTCGGAGATATTAACTAGTTTTGCGTCATAATAACGAGGGCAAGGTTACTTTTAGCTTACTTGTAATAACGAAAAACTACGTATCATAAAATTGTTACTTTAGCTATTGCAAGTTATAATAAAGGGCCTAAATGTAATACATAGTTATCCAGTAATCCAACCCTTCGAATTTATGGTTGAACTTTTTAAGAAAGTTGAAAAAATTGCTTATAGATGACAGCTAATGTATTTCATTAGCTATAAGATAATTATTATTAACTTTTTATGGAAGCAGCCATACAAGGGATATAACCAATCAATTATTTATTCAACTACTCATATTGCTAAAGCGGGTACTTGCACTATTTTGAAATATTCTACTTATTGCAGCTCTCTAGTAGTCTTTGTTTTCGTATCGAGAAGGAATATCAAAGCCTTGAGTGTTGGAATATAATTATTACAACTTTGCATTTTATATACTTTGTTTATATAAATATTTTTTGAATTTAAATAAGTAGCATTTTGTTTTTGTAACAAATTGAAAAATAAATTATATTAATAATTTTCTTTAGTCTTCAAATAAAACCGAAATATAAAACTACATTTTCTACAGGTTATGGGCCATTAAAATTTAGAAATGTACTCAAGAGAAGAAATAAAGGCTACCGTCAGCAAACTCAACGGAGCAAATTATTCTGTATGGAAAATTAAGATGGAATTAATCTTAATTAGAGAAAATTTGTGGGATATTGTTTCAAAACCAATACCCGCAGAGCCAGATGCAAATTGGATACAGAGGGACGGACAAGCAAGAGCATGTATTGGACTAATGGTGGAAGATTCACAGCTGATTTATTTAAAAAATTCGGGTTATGCTTATGATTATTGGAAAAATCTAAAAGATCATTACGAAAAACCATCTTTGAACACAAGAGTTCATATAATGAAAACCATATGTAAATTACAACTTGAAGATGATGAAAAAATGGAGGCACATGTCAATGAGATGCTGGCGCTTATTGATCAACTTGCCGTGATGGGTGATCCATTAAGCTGTAGCAATGTTATTAAGAAGCCTTCCTGATACATATGATCCCTTAGTTGTTGCCTTAGAAGCTAGAAGTGAAGAACATTTAAATATTGCCTTTGTAAAGGGCAAATTGATTGAAGAAGCAAACCGTAAGGTCCATAAAAGGACAGCAGCAGATATAACTGTCTTGAAGGTTCACAAGGGAAAGCAACAGAAGGATAATTCTAAGAAATGCTTTTATTGTGATAAGCCTGGCCATTTTAAAAAGGACTGCAGATTTTTTAAAGAAGCCATTGCAAAGAAGAATAAAATCAACATGACAACACATCCTAAGTCAAATATTAGTCATCAAGAACATTGTTTTTGGGTTGGTAAGAGCAATAAAGAGGACTGGTTTTTGGACTCTGGAGCTACTTGCCACATTTCTAATCAGAAATCTTTTTTTACGAGTTTAAATGAAAATCACGTTGAGTCAGTAAATGTTGCAAATGGTTATCAACTTAATTCCGAGGGTAAAGGTTCTGGAAAAATCGAAGTCCTTAAAGAAGATAACTCTAGTGAATCAATTTTTGTCAAGGATGTTCTCTATGTTCCTTCAATTGAATGTAATCTTTTATCAGTCAAAAAGTTAACTGAAAAGGGTTATTGTGTCTATTTTGAAAACAAAATATGCAGAATTTTAAAAAATAATTTTACTGTTGCAGTTGGTGATTTGGTAAAAGATCTATACAAGCTTAGATTGAATTATAATGGAGTAAACTTGGTTAACAATGAGCAATATAGTGGATGTATACACGAATGGCATCGAAAGATGGGTCACAGAGATGTAAATGCTGTAAAACAGATGCTGAAGTATGTAAACATCAAGATAAACAAATGCGGTCATGATGATATGTGTGAAATTTGTCTAAGTGGGAAGATGTCGAGAAAATCTTTTCCCAAAACATCTGATAAGCAGTCTAAAAATATTCTTGATTTGGTGCATACTGACTTAGCTGTTATGAATGAAAGGACACCACGTGGTAATCGTTATTTTATTACTTTTATTGACGATTTCAGTCGATATTACGTAGTATACTTGCTAAAAAATAAGAGTGACGTTTACATAAAACTTAAAGAATATTTTTATTATGCAAAAACAAAATTTGGTATGTTTCCTAAGATATTGCGTTCAGATCGTGGTGGAGAATATCTTGGAGATAATGTTAAACAATTTCTTAAAAAGGTGGGTACTCCACAACAGTTAACAGCGCCATATACTCCCCAGCAGAATGGTGTTGCGGAAAGAAGAGATCGTTATTTGGTAGAAATGGTAAGATGGATGCTTACAGATGCACAGTTACCAAATATTTTTTGGGGTGAAGCAGTATCAACAGCTAATTTTATACAAAATCAAACGGTGACAAGGTCCAACAAAAATATTCCTTTTGAAATTTGGGAAGGGAAGAGGGTTGATATAAAACATTTTGAAGTTTTTGGTTCGGAAGCACGTGTGTTAATACCATCACAGATGCGAAAAAAGTTAGATAGAAAAACACAAAAACTGATCTTTGTTGGATACTCAGCAGAATCAAAAGCTCTTCGGTTTTTAAACGCAACGACCTTCAAAATCGTAATAAGTAGAGATTATCAAATACTAAAGTCTAACTCAATGGTAAAGGAACTAGAAAAATCGAGAACTGATGAAGTTGAAGTTAGTTTAAACAACAAAATTTCAAACGGAGATACTGAAATAAATAAAATCTCAATTCATAATGCTGACGATTATTATTCAGCTGATGAAGAATTTGGAAATATGACTACAGCCCATGATACCGATGACCTAAAGATAACTTCTTATGCACAGGATAGTAATAATGTAGATCTCATTTCAAAACCTGAAACAAATTTGAGAAGATCAAGTCGATTGAAAGGTGCTTTGCCAAAAAGGTACGCAAATATGGTTAGAATTGTGGAACCTTGCACATATAAAGAAGCTATGGAAAGTAATGAAAAAGAACAATGGACTGAAGCCATGAATGATGAAATTAATTCTTTAATTAAAAATAAAACTTAGAATATTCAGCCATTACCCAAAGGAAAAAAAGCAATAGGTTGCAAATGGATTTATAAAATCCAGACAGATTTGAATGGAGAAACTGTCAAGTACAAGGCACGATTGGTTGCACAGGGCTTTAGTCAAAAATTTGGTGTTGATTACGACGAAGTTTTTGCTCCTGTTGTAAGGCAGTCTACACTAAGAATGTTTTTAACTATTGCTGGTTCGAACAACTGCAAAGTTAAACATTATGACATAAAAACAGTGTTTCTGAATGGTGAACTTGATGCGTCAACCAATTGGCTATGAAAAGAATAAAAACTGTAAAGAAGTAATGGTATGCAAGCTACAAAAAAGTTTATATGGTCTTAAACAGGCAGCACGTTGCTGGAACACAAAACTGTTTGGTATATTTAAAGGGAAGGATTTATTCAGGGCAATGCCGATCCCTGCTTATTTACAAAATGGGTTGGTAATGATTTTATTTACATTCCTCCGTTATGAGATTTGATTCCTTCATCCGGGATGCAAGTAATTCCGAAGATGCTTTTGACAATCCAAGTTCTCTTATTACATCATGCGCTACGTGTTAACGTTGTCGAATTCGACTAAAATTTTGTGGGTGGAAGTTTCTCATCAAATCTAACATTAATCCGACATGCACCCCTTGAAATTGGAAAATTTATGTTTTTCACACATTTGAAAACCCGCTATAATGCGTATATCAAGCAAAAAACTAAAATTTTGTGAAAATGAGCGAATTCACTAAAATGTGAATAAATTCGAAAAAAATCAATCGATTTTTATGGTCGATATCTCATTTTGTTGCTATTATATGTCGCTATGCGATAAAAAAATGAATCTGGAAGTTTTTTGCCGTTTTCGATTTTTTATGATTTTTTTAAAACGAAAATTTTTGCCATTTTTACGTAAAAAATATATTTTTTTCTTAAGTTTTTTATTATAACTCCGATACTATTGATCCGATTGAAACGCGATATATAGACGAATTTAATGCAAATCTTAATTTTTCTGAATTTATTTTAATAATATCGGACTAGTAGTTTTTGAGTTATCATTAATTATTTGAAGAAACGTCTCAAAAAAATTGCAATTTTAAAAAAAAATTTTTTAAAAAAAAATCTATCCATAGAATTTAAAAATTTTACCATTTTTGTACTAAGGTAGCCATGATACATCAAATGTATATAGTAGTTACTCGAGCATATTTTTGCTGTTGCCCTGTGTTATGAATGAAGAACTGTGATTAATAAATTTTCCAGGCTTATTGTTAAAAAAGATTCATATGTGTTTACAATATACAAAACCATGTTTAATTTTTAATTAAAATCGCAATTACCTATAATTTACTGCATGTCATACTTTTCAGTGAAAAAACAAATATTAATGATTAGTTAAGCTTTTCTTTTTTAATCGAAAAAACTAAAACTTAACAAACAATAGAATTTTGTATAACAATGATAAAAAACTCAACTTGTAGCAAAAATAATTGTTAAAAAATGCCTGCAATTCTAGGAAGTCAAACAAAAACTGTAGTAACCCACTTCCGCTGTGTTTACAGCAGGCTAATCAACATTAATGAATTTTTTTCTTTGTTCTGTTACCAACCCCTCAAAATATTTCATAACAAAACGCTTGTTGTAGTTCTTATATAGGGCATTATACGCTGCGAAAAAAATACATTAAAATACTTTTATTATCTTCTTCATTATCCTTTAGTTTATTTTTTTTTTTCATTGAGTTTGTGATGCGCGTGCCATTACGTACGTGTACGATTTAGTTTTTTTTTTTAATTTTTTTTTATTTCTAGTTTGTCCAACCGATCACAGTGTTTATTTTACTGAACTAAAGTAAAACTAAAACCTTTGTAATCCCGGTTGTAAATTTCCTACTGATCCTTTAACATTGATCCTTGACACACTATTAAATCATGTTTTGTTTATGTTGTCACAAGAGATTTGTGTTTTTTGTAGGTTGATTTTTTTCGTTTTTTGTTTTATCCTTTCATAGAAGAGCACAGCTGAATTTAAGCATTGGCGTAGAAATGCCATTATGGGGGGTGCAATTACCAGACTTGCTATTGCCCCCCCCCCAAAGTTTTAAAAAATTATACTATAATTTTATTTTCATAATACTATTTTCCAATAAAAGTGGTTTTGCCCTCCCCTTAAAATTATGTCCCCCTACGCCAATGAATGGTACTACACATAAACAAATACACAGTATAAATGTAGAAAACTATAAATATAAACCGTTGTAAGTTTTTTTAAAGAAACTCAAAATGTCAACATAAATAAAAGAAAGGTACATGAAGATTATAGTGAATTTAAGGTTTATTGGTGTAACATTTTTTCTATTTTAAAATTTTAGCTTAAATAGTTTTTAAATATTTGTATTGTTTGCTATTAATGATTTGTATGAATTAAGATTGCTGTATTAATAATATCCCGTATCTATACTTGTCCATACTTAAAACTGTACTATAATTAAAACTGTAACAGGACCATTTCTGTACATGAAATATTTTTTCAGTTGTTGTTGCAGATAGTAATTGAAATGGAATACAAAAGCAATTTTTGGTATTTTTGTCTGTCTGTTTATGTTCGCATCACTTGAAAACTGCTGAATGCATTTTAATAAAACTTTGTGAGGAGGTACCTTAGTATCATGATACAAATATAGGATACTCTACCTCATTTAAAACGAGATAAAATATCTATCTAATATCTTTCAAGAGAATATAGAGAAATATAATCTAATATCTTTCAAGAGAATATAGAGAAAAAGTAATAAAGTTGTGCTATTTTACCGATTTAAATGTACTGCCAACTTGACAGCACCTTTTATTATTGAAAGCGGGATATCTTAAACTATGTACAAAACTCTACAACAATATTAGAACTTCATATTAATTTTAGAATTATATCCGGGGATGGGTACCTCTATATAGAAAAAACATAAATCATAACTCAAGCACTACAAAAATAGGTGTCTTAAAATTTAGTGTGGATTACTTTTGAAGCAAAATCAAACAAAATATTCTCACGACGCCCACGACACGCAGTGCTTTGTTCCCATATTACGAAGGGAAAAAATAGGAATTCACAGTGACTTTTGAAACTTTGCACGACAGATATATGTATTTCGCCTAATTAAGAAAAAATCGGAACAAGGACACGCCTACCGCCCATGTTCCTAAAAGCAAATGTTCTTATATTTTTGTTATATTATTTAACAAAAAAAAATGTGAAATCATAGTTTTGTTAAACCCATCATAACCGCTCTTGCAAAAAGGACTCTTGATCCTGTCAAATGTTTTTTATAGAAAAAAATGCAATAAATCTTACAAAAATTATGCGAATTTCATGAAACTTATGAATACCTATTAGTTCACAAGTGCACATGACTACACATAACTCAAAGCTCATCGCTACTACTTGAAACGCTCTCTTCATCTTTAACGGCAGTTCCTTATGCATGTCTATTCCAAACGTTTTTGTGTATGCGGCAACTGTACTTTTCTCACATTATATGCTTTTTTATTTAAGTTTTTCCAAGTTACGGTTTGAATTTTAAAATTTTGAATCTTTTGCCCATCAAAAGAAGACAATTTAAGGCTACAAAAATCTGAAGAAACCAGAAGATAGCATTTTTCCTTTGTTTGTAATGTTCAATAAAATTTTGGAATTTTTAAGCACGAATTAAAAATATGTTTAATATATTTTTTTACGTTTTTTTTAAATCTTTTTCGGCTTTAATGATTCTGTTTTGCCTTTTTTTGTCAAATAAATATTAATTTGCGACAGGTAGATCGCAAGGAGTGCATACAGATCTCGGGGGATCAATAACCCGCGAGGAGCGATTTTTGTTTGTTTTTAGATTGGTAGGGTTTTTCTGCTTTGATTTGTATTAGAGACCTTAATAGAAAGCAATACCCATGATAAATAGGAGCAGTTAAAAGGACCCCCCATGTGTCAATATGATTTAGTCTGACCACTCTAACTCAATATAGATTGCAGAAAGGTCCTAAATTTAACAAAAAAAAAAATTCAATAAAATTTTTAAAAAAATTTTTTTAAAAAAAATTTTAAAATTTTTTTTCAAAAATATTTACAAAAAAATTTACAAAGCATTTTCAAAAAGATATTTTACAGAAAAATATTCGAAAAAAATTTTTTTAAAAAATTTTCCAAAAAATATTCGATTAAATTTTACAAAAAATTTTTAAAAAAATTTTTTTACAAAAAATTTTTACACACAATTTTCGAAAACTTAAAACAAAAATTTCAATATTTCTTTGAAAATGAAAATCATAACTGTAACATAACATATATTTAATATTAAGAATATACGTATGTATGGATGTGTGTATATAGAGTAACATATGTTTTTAAATGCGTTTGATTTTTAAATAGATGATATCTCTGTTTTAACACCTAGGTGCATTAAACGTATAGACACCATCAAGATACCGACTACAAACTGTCAAAAATAAAACGATTATTTTGAAGTCAGCAAAGCTACATGGCTACACGGCCACCGTTGTGGCTGTCGTCAACTTAGGCTAATTTCTATTTTATTCAACAAAAGAAAATGTCACAAAATTGTAAATTACAAATTCATATACAAACAAAAAGTTTTGGAGGATATATTTATAATTTTTTGAAAAAGTTATTTAATTTTATAAAAGCAAAATAAGTATTTCTACAACAAAATGTCAGAGTTTACGATGTAGCTGTAGGCTTCAATATTATTAAGTAGCTGACAACACGGCGACAATTGTAGCAAACGGAATTTTTTTTCATTTGTGTTCTATTTTTTTAACTCATGAATAATGATTTTTTCTTATACGAATTTATTTAAGTAAAGAGTCAACAATATGGATAATGTTGTACATGTCTGTATAAATAAAATCACCGTGGTGAAGGTTATAGAAGATTCGGCACGGCCGAATATAGCACTTTTACTTGTTTTTTGTTTCAATTGAACTTAAAAGTTACTTCAATTTTAATTGGTGTAATATAAATTTTTACGTGCATTAAGAAGTCACTTTAACAAAATATTTGCAAAAACTTCTAATAATTTATAATTGATAATAATGATATCTACTAGAAAAATAAAATTTCGATCTTCTGCTTCCAAAATTTAAATGTTTGCAGCTGTTTTTAAGAAAGAGTCAAAACTAGTTTTTATTATTGATAATGAAAGCACATCATTATCTAATTTTTGCGCTCTCTGGTGCCATCAATAGTAGCTAAACCTTATAAAATCTTCCACATGGGTTCGAATTATAGGGTTAGCTGTCGAACAGTATAACTTTCGTTACAATACAAGATATAGTTAGTTTTTGTATTTTTGTCTATTGGACAAAGCACTGTGCGACATGGTCGGCACAGCTAGTAGCATATATGAGCCGTTTATTTTGAAAATGGCATAAGTCACTTTTTTTTAAATGATATATTTAAGGGTTTAAAAATATTGTTGCCAAATTTCAAGAAGATTTACTTGTATGTATTATGTCAAGATACTTATATTTTTCTTAGTATAAAAAATTTCCGTACAGTGATTGAAAAATCATAAATTTTCATTACGGTAAAGTGTCTTATGCCAATTTCAAATTAAATGGTATAGAAAAGTTATTGACATATATTAATTTTGTCCGATATATTTAACTGAAGTGATGATTAATTTGAATTACCGAAAAATTAATGAATAAATTTATATTATAATAATAATTTCACATAAAGATTTATTTCAGTATTATTTTCTCAATGTTCATAGAAAAATAATTAGTACTTAATTTGTAACATGATTATAAATATAAAAATACACTAGTTCAATTTAATCTTTGTCCGTAATAGGGGTGATTAGGTCCTCGGTAATTATTGTATCTTGTGTGAAATTTTTAAAATAATTGCGGTATAAAATTAAGCAAGTCCATGATGGACATGATGGTGTTTGTATTTTGCCGAAGAAACAAGATGAGAGCCAGCTAAACAAGTTGTCTTCATCTGTCTTCATCTTCATCATAGTATCCATTGAATATTTAGCCAAAATTTTTATTTTCTGTATTTACCTTTCTTCTTGAAATAGATTTTTCCAATTATTGGTTTGAAATAAAATCTTCTTTTTTCATCTTATGTACAGTGAAGGATTTTCTGCTGCAGGCGGGCTTGCTATGTCCCTCTAATAATATAACAGGCATTTGATTAAATACTCTCTACAACAAATTTTTAATGTAAGGCCTTGTAAAGCTTTTTATTTTTTTTAATACATAGTTGTTTTTTATTTTCTTTAATTTTTATTTCTTTCAAATAAGTGCTTAAAAATTTAATGTACATATGTATGTAAAACTTGATTTTAACATCATAGAGGAAATAATTTTTTAAAAGAATTTTAAGTGTCTTTTAACAAAATATGGGTCATTTTAAAGAGTTTTTCTATCATCTAAAAAATTAATTTAGTTTTCTTTGCTACAGCAATATGTATTGTACTAAAGATATGTAACAGCATGAAGTATTTATTTGGTCGTTTTGTAATGTCGAAAATAAAAAAGTAATAAAATAGACAACGACCAATCTGATGCTGCTTTTAGTTTCATTTTTTTAAATTCTAGATCTTATTTACGTTATTTATTATCTTGGAAAAACAATACTTTATCAGTTTAAAATTCTTGTTATGTATTTTGACTCAAAAAAAAAAAACTTTAAAAATTATTTATGATAAAAATTAGCACTTCTATCAATTTTAAAGTCCCACATCTAATGTTTTTCATGAGGAGTACATACATTGTTGTGGTGACACCATCTTTTGGGTGAAAGGCGTTAAGTGGCAATTGAGTTTCTCTTATGTGGAAAAACCACTTAGGATAGAAATATAATTTTTTTAATGTGTGTTGAATTATTTAAAATTTTTACGAGAAATTAAGAATTGCTTTAATTTATTTTCAAAAATTTGAACATTTTTCATTTTGGAACTAATTCGGTATCCCGTGAAATAAAGATATATTATTGAAAGTTCACAGAGACATGACAGAGTTTTTTTTTTTTTTGAATTAAGCTGCAAATGCTTAGGTTACTAGGGCCAAGGGCAACCCCTAAGTTATTACACACATTTTTTTTTAATCAATTAATTAAGATAAATAAATATCATAAAAAAATAAAATAAAATCAAATATCGTCTTCACCATAACCCAACTTTTTTAAGGTTTTTAAGGAAGCACCTTAAAAAAATAAGTTGGTAGACAAGGCTTGACCTTGTTAAGTAGACAAAGCTTGACCTTGTCTACATTTTTTAATATTTGTAGTAATCCAATTTAAGTTGTAAAGTAAAGAAATATTGACCATGCTCATTTTTACGCCCACTTTTTTGAAATATCTTAAAAATGTAAACAACCCCAATGTGCACAATTTGCCCATTAAAATAATACTACTTTTGTAAACCAGAAATTTTAGTAAATATTTAAAAAACTCTGCAATAAAATAGCTTTACATAAAACCTAAGTTGCAATGTCCTGAGCTAAATATCAAAAAATGGGTACCTCTATATAAAGTAAACAGCATCACTATAAAAGTAAGACGCTTGAAATTCAATTTGGATTATTTTAAAAATTGACGATGTCGAGAGCACTGCTGGTTTATTTTTTTTTATATAATTTTTATATATATAATTTTTTTGTTAATAATATCCGAGAATTTTTGTTGACCCAAACTCTATTTTGTTTATAAAGGTACACATCTTCAAGCCTGTTATTTCTTCTTAGACAGGGAAAAGATTACTTACTAATAATCTAGCATCATTTTTTTAGAGACATATTTTTAAAGTACACAAATGTTGTCTGTCTAAGGAATAGATGGTTTTTAATTTTAATTTTGTCTATATCGGACAAGCTCTCAGTCTACAGAAGGTTGTAATATACATTGTAAAAAATTCTGATATTTAATTTTTGTTTTTTTTTTTTATTTAAAGACTTTGGGTCTGGCTTTATAAGATTTCGGAAACTGTTTAAAAAGAAAACGAGATTAACCCTAGTCCTTATACCGGAGTACAGATGTGGACACTGACAATTTGGAGTAATATACCTCCTAAATGGCTTACACTTTTCTATTGAAATTTCTTATCTAAGAAAATGGCAAAATGCTCAATTACTATCCTAGGTCACACCACTGAGGATCTATGAGCTTCTTAAGCCGAAACCCCCAAGATCGTATACCCAAGTACAGATGTGGCCACTTATGCAATTGTATTAATAAAATTATTAAACACTTTGGTTTTTTGCGGTAATGTAAATTTATTTTATTTATTAGTACTTATTTTTTTTATTACAACTTAACTTCAATGAATGGCATACATAGCTCCTTGGCGAGCTGGCGAAGAAAACGTTTGCGTCTAAACTTACCATATGGGAAGTTTTTATTATTTTTAAAGTATATGATATACTCTGACAATGCCATCAAATCAATCATATTAAAAAAAGAGAGATAATGGCCAACGCTTAGTCTGTCTTTGGCCAGTATATTCTCTAAGTAGTTGGTCCATAACATCCACTCCTCCTTTTGTTTTATTGTAAAATTCTATGACTTCTTAATATCTTAAATATATTAATATATTAAATATATTAATATATTAAAGAACAAAATTTTATAAACAAAAAAATTTTTTTGCTTAAAAGTTATTATGAAAGATGCGAATAATTACTACTGGCCACACCTGTACTTGAGTATACGTCCACGTAATAAAAGTTGGGTATAAGGACTAGGGTTAAGCTAAAATATTTTTACTTATAAGAATTTTTTAATTTTTTCCAATTCAAATTCTTCAAAATAATTCTTTAACCTCTTGCTCTCGTTCTAGGTAAAAGAAATGAAAAAAAAATCACAAAGTAATAAAGAAATGTCACATGAAACTAATGAGCTGGCGCCAAGTTATATCTTATCTATGGCGTCACACTAAAAAACTATCGTGACATATGAAGTTCTCATTGATGAGGAAAAAAAATGTTATATGCCTTACCATCATTGTTTGTCTTCAGGAGCAAGTGCTGTGTGTGTTTTGTGCATTTGTAAGGGATAAAACTTAATGTGCTTGAATAACACTTGCAAGTTAAATCCGTACGGAGGGTTTAGTATGAACTAGTTTTGTTGAATTCATTAAGGAATATACAAGTAAGATCAATAAAATGTTTCTTTAAAAGTATTTTTTGTAAGGATACGACAAAATTTTTTAACCTTCTTTTTTTATAGTTCAGCAGATGTGGTTTATACAAGTATATTTACTTCTTATAGAGTTACATGTGTCTCCTTAATTACTCAGGATGTTGCTACATGGATTTATATAAAATTTAATTGTTATACAACTTTGTAAATAGAGTCTAATATTGGCCGTTCATAAATATAAAAGGTGCTTCGAAGTTTTCAGTACCATTAAATCCGTAAATTGAGTACTTTTACCTATTTTCTTTTGTAAATTAGATGTTTTTGCTGGTATCCTAAAAATGGATCATACCCATAATATAAATTATTTTCTTATATACTAGTTGGGTAGTTATATAATTTATTAAGAGATAATGAATTTTCTATAATATAAGAATCTATTTATATTATAATTTTTTTAAAAATTTTTATTTTGTATTAAAAATTTTTTGTCTTATGAAAATAATTATTATTAAAAAAAATATCATTAAAGAAATTAACACAAAATATTATTAAAATTCATCCAGTAGTTTCTATGTGATGCGAACACAAACAGGCTTACAGACAGATAGATATTCAGACGGACAGACAGACAGACACTCAGAAAAAAAAATCCAAAAATTAGTTTTTTGCTTCCATATCGATTACTATTTGCACCAACCACAAATTATTTTAGCAAATATTTCATGTACAGAAATAGTCCTGTTGCAGTTTTATAAAATGTATAGATATTGATTATTTAAGTATTAATCTTCAAGAACCTTTTTGTAAGAAAAGCATGCAAGGACCTCAATTACAAAGGGCAACAAGAAATGCAAACCATTTTAACAAAGGATAAAACAAGTCATAGAAAGTTTAGTTGCGTAGAATAATATATAAAAATACACGTTTCATTGAAATTTATTTGATTTTATGATACAAGCTATAAAACAATACAACGTTAATGAAAACATAATATTAATAACATATTCATAGCTAATAAAAAATGTTTTACTTAAAAGAATTTCTTACTTTATAATGTTTTAATCATTATTATCAAGAAAAGAACAAAAAAAATTGAATAACAAAATAGAAATTGGGCGGATACCTAAAAGATATCGAAAACTATGGAAAAATTACAAAGCAAGAATTCCAATAGCTCTAACCATATCTGAAAAGAAAAAATTAGATCAAACTCTTCTATTTGAGCACCAAAAATAAGTTCTGGCAAATCTCTCATCGTTAATAGAAAGTGGTGAATACTGTACAAAAGAAAATCGATTACAATTGGCTAGAAACCTTATGACATGAGGTATTGAAGTATTGTTAATGATTTGTGTACTGTGATTTTTAGTGACATTTAGATGGCCTAAATGTTTAGAATTTGTATTTTCACGATATATCACGTAACAGCTCAGAGGTTATAGTAATGGTCTGGGTTACTGTACCGAATTACGGCACAATCGATATAGAATTTAAAACTAAAAAATAATTGGAGAAACTGACAACACTTTGTTACATTATATGTTATGTTACAAGATCTTACCAAATAAGCAATTAGGGACTCCTGGATAGATATTACTTTTGATTATTTTACCTTATGATTTCATAAAAAATCGTATATTTAAAGTTATTTTAAATACGGTATATAATAGCTAAATCATAATGTCTAAAATATTATTAATTAAATCAATATAAATAGTCTTTATTAAATTAAATAATGTATTTTTAATAAAAATTTTTTAAATGAACAAACAGTTTTTTAACCGACTTCAAAAAAGAAGCAGGTCAGCAATTCGTCTGAATGTTGCTTTTTTATGTTTGTACCCGCAGAACTCAGTCATTTCTGAAACGATTTTAAACATTTTTTCTTTATTAGAAAGGAAATGCTTACAGCTTGGTCCCATTTTAAAAGAAGTTCAGAATTTTGAAAACTAAAGGGTGTCCCCATACAACATACGTGTTTTTTACGTGTATTATGAACCGTAAAGGGCACCCTTTTACAATTTTAAAAAACTGCTTATTACTATAGCTGCCAATAACAGAAATTAATAAAAAAAAAAATAAACTTAAAAATGAAAGGGTGTCCCTATATGTGACGTCAATTTAAATATATGAACCATTTGAACCATTGTAGACAATCACTTGAAAATTGGACAGAATTTCCAATATTTATAATCAGAAATTAAATATTTATAATTAGAAGATAAAGGGTGTCCCCATAATTGATATAATTTTACCTATCTAACACTATCTTTTGAACCGTTATAGACAAACACTTGAAAATTAAATCTCCACTACTATGTCCCGTATATTAACATTTACAAATATTTAAAATTTTAAAGGGTGTCTCAATAGTTGATGTAAATTGATGCACATGGCCAAACTTTTGAACCGTTTTAGACAGACATTTGAAATTTACAAAGAATCTGTCCTTTAAAATAAGTGTTTAATTTAAAATTGTACATTAAAGGGTGTCCCCTTGGTTATATTGTTTAAGCTATATGGCCATATCTTTGGAACTGTTACTTTTTATTACTATGTTAGTAATAATAAGTGTAAAAAAATAAAGGATGTCCTCATATCTGACGTAATTTGTCGTATATGGCTTTATCTGCTTAACCGTTATGGATAAACATTTGAATGTACAGAACGTATATTACTATGTCCGTTAGAGCAACAAGTATAAAAGTATTTGATTTTAGTACTATTTCTTACAGATTACTTCCTTTTAAATTTTTAGTTTAGAATTTATGTACATATATTTGTTTTGTAGTCGGGTTTTTTTTTTGCAAGAATTATTAAAATTTTGTTTTTCGGAAAAAGATACCCTAAATACTGCTGAATCAAATTTTATTTTTTGTTGTTGATACATTTCGAATCTTAAGTTTTAGTTGTCGACTAAAAATTTAAAAAGTAAAAAATTGTCTTTTCAATTATTGATCGAGAGTGTATTTAATCTGCAAACTAGTTTTAAATAATAGTTTAGCTTAAAAAATACATGCTAATTTTAAACTAAATAAATAAACCTTTTTTATTTATTAATTTATTTCTTAATAAACAGCATCCATAGGATGATCATACAAACCTTGCATGCACTTCTTATTATTGCTGTAGCATTTTTAATGGATCACATTACACATTTTCAGGTGCCAATGATAGATAAGAAATCTTATTACTTTGAAATCTACGCATGCTGAGTAGTTAAGTGTATAAATACGATGTGGTGGTAAGAGCACAAGTTTTGTTATTTCTTCTTAATTTTATATTATTGTATGTTTGTATGATTTTATTCTTATAGAAATATAAAAAGGTTATACCACAAGTATAAACGTACAAAAGAAGACAGAAGAAATAAACCACTTGGTGTGGTCTGTATGGATATCATTTATTTATTTTATAAAGTAATTATCGTTGTAAGTAAAATTGAATTGAATAAGGTCTTGCTTTGCTATCATTCCATTTAACAAATATAAATATTTTCTTGAAAATAAAGTACTTAAAAACAAACGGCCTTCATAAATGAGATATGATAAAAACCGATTTAAAAAAATATCCCACATACCAAGTGTGAGTGCTCCTGCTAGAAGGACATAGACACTATATTTCTTATATCCCAAGTAGGCGTGGCATAATTCTTTGAAAAACCATTTAAATTATCGTATATGAAAAATGAGAAAATAACATAATAGTTAGAACCTAAAAAAAAAAATAATATTATTCTTTTTTAGCAGGCATTCCCTTCTTACCAATAAAATTTGATTGCTTTGTTTTCCAATTCAATTTCCAATATAAAATAAACAATAATCATCTTGTATCTAAAAAACTATAATAGTTAATATCGTACAATTTTGTGACAATAATATACATACATATGTCCTGTTTGTGACTCTTTTCTGAAAAAGTGAACATTATAATCTTACTATATTGTATTTTTCAACAAAAACGTACAGGACTGTAGGAATACCCACCCAGTGTTATAAATGCCTCTTTAATCCTTCTTTTGGTGGCACAAGATTTTCCGTTCGCACTCCTCACTGCTCATATCTGTTTTACACAGGTTTTCATTGCGGAAAAGTCCATCCACTCTAACTTCTACCGGCAGGCGTTCCAGAAGGTCTTTCCTAAAGACTTTTTGTAGCAAAAACTAATAAAAAATGTTCTGTTGCAAGGTTTCTATTGTTTTTCTAACTTGATTAAGCATTTTAAATTTATTTTTATTTTTGTTTTTAAATTAAAATTTATCTTTGGCCATGTAGAATTTTCCTTTAGGAGTATATAATTTTCAAGTTAATAAGGCCTAAAGAGTTTTTATGTAAATAAAAAACGAGTTCTATTACATATTTCCCCAACGTTTCGTTTCGCACTACCAATCACTCTATCGAAGCATCTCAATTGCAAGCAATTAACAATCTAAAGTAAATCTAAAAATAGTTTATTGTGTATTTGCCATACTACATTGAGGTACTCTTGATTGTACAACTTTATATGTTCCATTTCGTCCAACTCGCTATTTTTATCCACTGGCTATTAAAGTATTCAGAGAAAATTACGCTAACTCTGACCCGTTTTTAAGAATTTGTACTGAATTTAATAAATTTTATAAATATATTGATTTTTCTTTAAATGTTAGTGTTATTAAATGTTATCTTATTTCGTATTTCAATAATTAAATTTATGTATTTATGTACTTTATGTTACAGTTTTTAATGTCTGCAAGGATCTTGAATCCATAGACTCAAATAAATAAATAAAAAAAAATGCGAATCATTGACTTTCCTTAAATTTTTTAAAGAAGTGAGCACTAGTTACTATATACATTAGGTTATATTTAGGAAAAAGTCTTATTCTTTAAGCGAATATACATATTTTTCAACCACAGTAAAAAGTAGAAGATAAGGGCCTTCGAAGTCTGCCAACCGACTGGTACTACGGTAATGGGTAGCACCGCAGGGCGTTGGCAGATGCAGTGTTTTCATCCAGTGGTAAAACCACTGTCAGCTTAAGGCAACACATCAGGCACTGATGTGTATCTCTATTACACTTAATCCCATGAAACGGAAACGGTCTTACATCATACGATATATAAGGAAAATGCTGCTCATTGAAACGACAGAGTACATGATCGTGCAGTGATCGAACTGTTTTACGGGCTGTGTGCCATATGGCGCCGTTTTGTTAACCACATTCAATCCACATCAAAATCATTTAATTCACAATGTAGTAGCAGAAAGTACATTGTTTTCATGACAAAAATCTATGCACTAGTTGACTACCGTCATATTTGAGGAATACGCTCTAGGGAAGCCTACAGCCCAAAGTCCATACCAGGCCTGACATGTTGTAAATATATTTGTCTCATGTGGGTTCTCTAAACCATATATATGTCAATTTTAAAAAGTAACAACATCATCAAGTTAAATATCTGCTTCAACGCTTGGGATGATTTCAGTCGCAAAAGTTTCAGCAAATTTCTGCTGTAAAATTGCTTTTAGGACGTCCAATACTTTACAAATAATGCAAAAAAGAAATTTTGCATGAACTTTAGGACAACATTTACTTCTGGAATAACGGTTTATTAATCCCTCTAAATTTAAAAGTGTTTTTAAATACATAATATGAAAAAAAATTAAATAACACACAGCCTATTATTTAAGATTAAATTTTTTTTTAGTTTTTTCTAATATTTGACTTCTTCATTACAATTGAGAAACACGCGTCCTGTTTCGATTTCCTTTTAAAATGAAACAAGATTTTCTTCAAGCACATGTTTGCATTATGCAACATCTGTCGTCTGAAACAAAGCCCTTGACATGTTAAAAATACATTGAACTAAAATATCAATCATTGTAAAAATTAGAGGATTGTTTTCTTCAAACTTTCTTATGGCGAGCAGCACAAAACTTCTGTTTATAAACCAATGACTGACAAATTATAAAAATTACAAAACAGCATCACAAAGAATAAATATTATTTTATGATTTGTGATATTACTCTTTAATTTGGGGTCAAATAATATTACAAAATTGTTCTTCACTTCCATCTTGGTTTACATCTTGGTAAAATATTTAGAGACTAAATTAATAATATTACTGCTTTTGTTAATAATGAATTTGTTTTAACCCGAAAACTAGATGAAAACATGTAGATTTCTGGAGTCTTTTAATGACGATGTTCTTTTCGCTTGTTATTTTAGTGAAGAATCGGAATTTTTGCTTCAAATGTTTTAGCTGTTTTTTTTTTTTTTTTTTTTTTTAAGGACTTAATTTGAAAAACAATAAAAACCAGTTTTTGGACCCAGGTGTATATTGATACACCAAATACAAATGTATTAAAACTCATTATTAATTTGAAAAACATTGAAGCAGACTACTCAAGCGTATATAGAAACGATAATCTATGATCAAAAAAACAGTAATTTAAGGGTGTCCTTTAGTTGGTCATTTATACTCGCTCCGCATTTTTCAGTGTCATTAAACAAGAAACTGAATTGAATTGCGTTTTAATTTTTCACAACATCACACCACTGAAAAGTTATTTCAGGTAGTAGATAAAGCAATGAAATATGAAACTACGAATGCAACCTCAGTTGAACAAAGCGGCTGGCAGTATACACATTTTATGCGACATTTTTCCTAAATCATATTTCGCAAAAAAACCAAACACTATCTTCGTTTTAATCAAGGGAGATAAATCTTAAATTTGAAGTTTTGTAAAATAGATTTTTCATTTTAGGCGGTCTTATCAAAATTTTAATTTATTTTAATAAATCGTATTGAACTATATATTCGGTTAGAGTTTGGACAAGGATTTTCTCCCCTTAATATTTTAATTATTAATTGTATTTTTAAATGTAATTCAACCAACGATAAGTATTCAGGATTTTAATTTTTATTATACTTAATTAAGTCCAGCCAGAGCCCGGGAAAAATTTATTTTGGGGTTCGCTCAAAAACAGCTATATCTCTCCAGCTTAGCCGTATGTTACCACGGTCATTTTGGATGTAATGTGTTTCGAGCTGCTGCAGCTAGGTTAGGTTGGGTTAAACGGGCAGCCCGCAAAAAGGCGAGTTTACTCGGAGCCCAATAAGGCCCATTGAGATGCCCTAACGATCATCTACCCCCACCATTCCCTAAAGAACTCCAATACCGTTGGTTCGTGTAAACCATCCGGAGCTTTTCCCAAAGCCTAGGCTTCTCAGTGTCGCATCACTGAGACACTCCAGGTCCTGAAATAATCTTTGGCCGAAAAATTTGAGCCTACGTTCTTGAAGAGCCGGGCAGTCGCAGAGAAGGTGTTGAACTGATTCCTCCTCTTCCTCATCCATACAACTTCTGCAGCACCATCCATGAGCTTTTCTCGAGGGTCAGTAATGCCTTTTCTTGTCAATTGAGGGCCAAAGAATTCTAGACAATCTGCAAGTGGTTAATGTAGACCACATGCGAGCCATTTCATTTAGCGACCATTCTCCTAGTATGTTAGATATTTCCTTGGGCAACTATCACATCCATATTCGAACCGTTCTTCGCACATTGATCGGTCATTTCGTTTCCACGAATGCTTTCATGCCCTGGGACCCACACTATCCTTATACGATGTCGATCAAGTAGGGCTAAAGATAACACACATTTAGTTTCACTACTTTTGAATTAGTTACCTTAATGGCGGCTAGACTATCCACAAAAATATCGATAGCCGACGCCTCCGTCGCAAGTACCCCAATTTTCCTTGCGCTACCAATATAGCATATATTTCAGCCTGAAACACGGTACATGTATCGGGAAGCCTGAGTTAAATTGAAAGATCAAGATCCGCAGAGAAGATCCCCGATCCGGTCCCCGTATCTACCTTGGACCCATCCTTAAATATTGAAACCGCATTGTTCCGAATTACGGAGTTCTCCTTCCACTCTTCCCTTTAAATAATCAGTATGCTCCCTCAAGATATTACCATCCATCTGCCTTAGAATGATGACATGTCCAACACGACAATGCCTTAATTCGCCCGACTCCCTGAGTCTTAAGGCCGACTTGGCAGCGACGTGTTTGATATAGACATCTAGAGGGGTCAGATCCAACATTGTCCCCAAACTGGCCTGTGGAGTTGACCTCATCACACCAGTAATGCAGAGACTCGCTAACCTTTAGACCTTATCCAGAACAGAGAGGTGAACTTTAGTGTCCACCACTCTCTACCAGACGAGTGCTCCATAGGTGAGGATAGGCCTAATCACTGCCGTGTATATCGAGTGTACAATGTACGCTTTTAGGCCTCATCTCCTGCCAAAGGTCCTTTTGCATGCATAAAATACATATAGGGCCTTATTCATCCTGCACTCAGCATTGCGTTTCCACGAGAGCTTTGAGTCCAGGATTACACCGAGATACTTCGCTTTTTTTTGACAATTCCAGAGTAATGCTGCCCATTTTTGGGAGTCTAAATTCCGATATTTTATATCTTCTAGTGAAGAGAACAAGTGCGGTCTTTAGAGGGTTTAGGCCCAGACCGTTCTCTTTCGATCAAGCGATTAGTTGGCCCAATACCGATTCTATAAGGTCACTTATCGTGTATAGAAATTTACCCGTGATAAGGATAAGAACGTCATCTGCATACGCGACCCCCTTAACGCCTCCGTTGCCTAGTATGAAGAAGATTTTATTTACAACAAGGTTCCAAAGGAGTGGGAACATGACTCCCCCCTGCGATGTTCCCCTTGTCTCAACTTTCCTCATCATACTAGGGCCAAGACTGGAGATAATGCTTCTACTTCGAAGCATATTCTCCGTCTATTCTATAATTTTCCGTTCAGCCCCCGTATATTGTAGGGCCTCCAGTATCAAGGATATATTCAAATTGTTGAAAGCTCTCTCTATATCCAAAAAATCTGCTAAGCTACATTGACACGCATATTTTGCTTCAACAAATGGCACGCTAAATACTGAGATTGATGGTTATTAAGTTTGCCCCTTTAGTGACTGTTTTCTATTTCCAAATTTTAAGAAATCTTTATATATAATTTTTCTTTATCCAGATAGGAATAGCCAAAAGGAATAAAACTATTTATTGTCGAAAAAATATTTCGTATCCAAAAATTCACGCAATTACCAAACATTGGCGAAATGTAATAGAATACGGGGTTAATTCTAGTACATTTCGCCAGTGTTCAAAAATGAAATCGTTCTGAATTTCTATATTTATATAAAAAAATGTTACAGTTGGTTATTACAAATATCATTAAACAAATAATTTATTTTTCTATTTTAGATATAGTGATAGATTTATTAATAAAATATATAATAAAGATTTAATTGAAGTATGAATTGTTTTTAACTCTATTATTAACAAATATAAACCAAACTTCGTAACAAACTTCGATAACAAATAAAATGAAATATTGTGTAACAGGTTATGGTATTTTATAAAATAAACAAACTAAATTTTATTCTCCAAACAAAATATAAAATATTACGAAGATGTTAAAAAGGTCAAATTTTGACACAACAATAAAGTTTTATCTTACTTAATAAAAACAGGGAAAATTGAAATTATTAAAATCATAAACAATTTTTTAGGATTTATTTTTTCAGCAAAAAAGATCAAAATAAAGCCTTAGAGATTCACAGTTGAAAACAAATAAAACTTGTCGCTTTTAGTTTTTCAAAAGAATTTGTTCAGCATTATTGTCCTCTTCAGTGCCGGCAACAACAACACATCTTAAAATGACTCTGTTTGTTTTTGTTGAATCAGCTGGCGTAGTTTTGTAATAAACAAGTCGGTGGATGGTGTGGATTAAACGATACCCCATGGTTTTATCGATGATGATTTCGATGATCTTTTGCTGCACAACATAAAAACTTAAACATAAAAAAGAACTTTTATTTTCTTTTTCACCATCACCATCATCAGCAATGACAATAAAGATACAAAAAAAGGAAGATCCTGCTTGTTTACAATATTGAAAGTAAACATTATATTTGTATAAAAAATAGTTACAGATAAAATGCGTATCTTTTGAATTTGTATATGTATTTGTTTAAGTATTATGTGCATATGCTGGGGATTCTTTTGTGAGTCGTTTATTTTTTTTTTCTTCTGTAGTTTTTTAACGTTAATATTTTTAATGTTTTTGTTGGCATTCTTTTCGCTTGCAATAATGGTGCTTGGTATCGTTTTAACCTTTTGTACTGCAGAAATATCATGGATTTTTGAGTAAAAAGTATTTTTCATACTGGCAACAATAATAGTTAAATGAGAAGTTATTGTGGGTAATGAAACTACTTAAAAGAAAATGAACCATTTATAAATTTAATAAAAAAAAGTAAAACTGTTCGAAACCATGACAAATGCAAGCATGTTATGCCTGATTATACTCTATTATCAAAACTTAGTTTGTTATAACACAGAGAAGAAGGTCTATTAAAAAGATTACCTTATGCAACAAAATTGAAAAAGTTATACTAAATCCAATACTCAGTATTTTTTGTTGTGTAATAGTCCACTTAATACAAAAACTGACAAAGTTTTATTCAATTTATAAAAAGTTTTTATTTGGCATATTTACAGACAGTGGTGCAAAAGGAAATAGTTGCTGCTATAAATTCGGTTTCATTTCTCTGGTAATCGGCTAATAAAATCACTATCAGTGCTTCGTAGTGGAAAGTTATTACAATTATTTATGTGGGTTTGAATAGCTTTCAAGATGTTTAAAATATTTTGCCACATGTTTAGTGAATTCTGCTTTAATAGATCTTTGTCAGCGTACGAACTTTTAATATCATGGCGCCTACTGTAATTAGGAATTGGCAATTGGAATTGTATTAGACACACCTACGCAAGCCCCATGAATACTGTTAGGTAGAGCGTTTTGCATTTCCCATGACGATATATATGTATACTGTGATAAAATCATATTTTGGGCCCTTTAGATTTTCCAAGTTTAAAGCTGATGCTAAAGCTAAGTACCCAATAATTTATTTCCTTAAAGCCATTTTGGTGTAAATTTCAAATTATAAAGTTAGTTAATGCCTTAATTAATGTATCAGAGGGTATATGATACGAACTTGATAATAATAAAATAATTTTTTTAATAGTAAAAAAAAATAAGTGTCAAATTCGAGCACAGTGTAATTATACTATTAATTTTATTTGTTATAATTATACTTTATAATTTTATTTTCATTTTTATTAGCTCTGTTTTGCCTATAACATGTTGTGTAATTTTATCCATAAATTTGTTTGCCTAAGTGGATAGCGAAGCAGACTACTAACTTCATGAGTCCCTTTTCGATCCCCTTCATTCCTTAATGATATCTGGTATCCGACTGGAAATTTATGAATATCTTACTTTATTGAGTCTCGTGCTGTTACTAGCCTTTACTCTCGTCACCTCATCACAGAATCTACGGTAATTGCTTAAATTTGCTTAAGGCTGTGTCTCCACAACATCTCCATATAATATGCGTCTGCCCGTGGTCCAAAGCCTTTTTATACATATGTTAGACTTTTTCCAAGTATCGTCTTACCCCGATTATTAACTTGGCCAGATAATACTTGATAGTCCGTGACTCTACTAACGCAGTTAACCATTTTTAGGCAACCAGATTATATCCGATCTTCTTCTTGGTCTTCCTGCCAACTTGTAGTGAAAAATTCCATAGTCTTTGGTACCCACAACCCCTGACTACCTACTTGTACTTTAAATATAAAGCAAGGTACAGACGTTACAATTTGTGCACAATTCGTGTACAACTCGCGTGCAACCTCTCTCTCCTAGAATTGGTTGTACAACAGATTGTATTGTCTGTACCTTGCTTTATACTATTTGGGGCTGATTGGGCTGATTGTATTCAAGTTGTATGTCGGTTGTTTGAAAGATCAAAAATTTTTGATTTTTTGTCAAGTTGTACCAACACGTCACATCGTTTGTCTACCTCTCGCGCACAGTTTTATGCAGTATTTGTGTTTAGTAATGTTTTGACCTCCTTGCAGTTAACATTGAATGTTAAATATTATTTGCGGACGTAGTCAATTATAGCATATTGAACGCCATATTACGTTGAGAGAGCTGAGTTGTTAAATGAAGTTGTACATAAAATCGCACGCAAAATTGTATCGTTTGTGAACGCGTACAACTGGATCCTATAATTGGTTGTACAACTTATCGTAACGTGTGTAGCTTGCTTAAAAGTAATCTTGTTGTACAGGAAATGGAAACAAATATCGAAATAAATAAAAAAATTATGGTAAGAAGTCAGTTTATTGGTACATATCTTAACTTCATTAATGTCAATTTTATTTCTATGTGGCTTTGAAGTAAGGCGTCGCACATAGGGGTATTTTGCCAATCTAGCCGGACATTACTTTTTTTTAGCTTACATTGGCTCTAAAAATGTACTGAGTACCCCTAGGTTAATGAAACTTTGCGAAAAAATCTGTTATGGTCATAGGCTGTCAATACTATAAAATAGGAAAAATCGGATCAAGGAAAAAGAAGTTCCCCTTGGAAGAACTAATCCTACCTCTGAAAAATGCAGGTTTTTTTTGATTTTCCCGTCATTTTGTTTAGCAATTACAACTTTTAAGGTCAAAGAATGTTCAAAAACTTAAAGTTGGACTCAACAGATTCTTAAATGCCATTTTTAGACCCGCCCCCTTTTGTGGACTTCTCGCACTAAGGAGATGATGAGTGCCATGGTTCTTCCTCGTCGGATTCCTCAAAGACCTCTTCGAATCTGAATCCTCTTCAGCGTTAAGTACAGTTATTTCTGCAGCTAATTCAGGATTGGAAAAAAATCTTCTGCTAGTGTTACCATCGTTGGTGTTTCCAAATCCAGCTTTCGGTACACCCACTACTAGCCCTAATTCACTTCTAAATTTTTCTTGGATTGTTTTTTTTTTCTCGCGTTAACAATGGCTTTGTCCGCATCAGATTTAATTTGCCATTTTTTCACTGACAGTTTATATGACAGTTGTAATATGCTCTGAAATAGGCGAATTCTGGCGTGTAAAGTAGATGGTCCGAAAGAAAGGGCAACTACGTCTATATCTCTTTTGATATTTAAATTGTTTTTTGTACAGGAATTAACAGTGTTAGATGTAATGATTTAAATAAAAAACATCTACCTTCAGTTATTAAAAACCAAAACATTTTATGAATATAAAAGGGTTTATTGCTCGTATTTACCTATCCAAGATAAGAAAAAATATAAAAAGGTAAAATTTTCAAAAAATCGCAAGAAAAAATGGCGCAAATATGCGCAACGTTTTTTTACAGCATAAAAGAAGAGATGGTAAATTTTGTAGTCATATATAACATTTTTAGGATCGAGATGGAGATCACTCTTAAAAAGCTTTTCACTTTTTTTTTTACCAAAAATTTTGCAAAAAAAAACCTTTTTTTAATTTTGAACGAAATTTTTTATAATTAAAATTAAAAAAAATTAAAATTCTAAAAATTAACATAAGTATCTACTAATAAAGACTTTCATAGAAAAAAAAACAAAACAAAATCTTTATTCGTTTATCCACCAAAAAATATATAGCAAACCTCTAAAAATCGTTTAAAGTCAATAAAAACGTATGCGATTTACTCAACTTTCCTGACTTTAACAGTGTCCCAAAACAACAAATCTCAACCAAACGCCTTGAAAATTCACTATACGATGCATTGTTCTCTGCGTACTTAAATTTTTACATTTGTCAAAATTAATTTTTGGCCTAATGTCCGGCAAGATTGGCAAAATACCCCTCTGTGCATCGATTAGATACCAAAACACTGATTTGAACAACTTCAAGGGCTTACATTCTTATTAAATTATTGATGTCAATAGGAAATAATTAATATTTTATCATCATAAATGCTAAATAAAGTCATTTCTGCTCATTAACCTTTAATTTCCCATTTATTTACCTATTTTCCCAATGAAATGTGTTTGAGGTTTATCTACTTGGAAGCTTTTCGAAAAACTAAAAAAGATGTGTCATAAGCAAATGCCGATGTGTGCACTTCGGTGTTAGTTGGCATATTCGAAGTAAACAACAAGTATAAAGCGGTTCAACGTATAGTACCATGGTAAGCTCGGTCTTTCGACCATCTATATAACTTAACTTACACATTATGGACATCTTTGGTTAGGTATTAAGTTATTAATTAATTAATAAGAAAACAAACACCAGTTAAACAAGAGTAACATGAAAATGATAAATATGTACCTTTAACATCACTACTAATTTTAAGGCACTCAACTCGCATTCGTTTTATCAAATCAAATCAAATTAACTCATTACCTAAGAAATTTCTTTTAAAATATAATAAAATATAATAATAGTTTGGGCTGCTGCTACGTATATGCGGTAACGTTGGTCGTTAATACTGTGTATGAAGAGGTTGCTGGTAATAAATTCTGTGGCCACACTAAGTGTACAGCATAGTTCTTAATGTATTTTTGTCATTTGTTTTAAAATTATTTTAAAATCTATGAATTTTTACTCAAACAGTTTATTACCACTATAAATATCGAAATTTCTTTATACGAGTGCGAGGGTTACTGATTACAATTAGTTTCCGCTGTTTTTGCTATACATACTTAACACGATATACCTGAAAGTGCTTTAAGAAAATATTGTTAAAGATTTATTAGTCTTATAAGCCAGAATTATATTTGAATAAAAACTTAAAAACATTTTCATAGATAGCAAGGATCTGTTTTCTTTGTATTACTAGCTAGTCCATTCTGAAAAAATAAATAAACACTTGGAAGTAAAATCTATATAACTGTCTTACACATTATGGACATCTATGATCCGTATGATCCATGTAAAAACTTGCTGGGTATAATTCACAATTTTTCGGACTGGAATTTATCCGTGTCAAAATAACATACGAATTAAAATGATACTTGTATTTGCACTACCCGGTGCATGTGTTACTATCTATAGCTTTTTTCTTACATCTTTTAGGCTTTATTCTTATCAGTCGTTTTAATTCAATCGGACGCTTTAACATTTAAGAAGCCGTCATGTGCCAACCATCAGCTTTATAAATTAAATTCGATCGTAAAAATGTAAATTCTTATATATTGGGCAATAAAAAACATCTTAAACGTGTTAAGCCACTGAAGGTTCTCATTTACATACATTTTTTAACAAAAATAAAAAAACTGCAAAATACCACACTATTAATTAAGTTTAATTAATTCGATAATAAAAACAAAAATTGCGCAAAAATTTAAATATAATAAAAAATCGTAAATGTCAAGAACAATTAAGGGCAATTTGCTGAAGTATACAAAAGTATGCACGTTGCGTTCTTTGAGAAATTTATGGATTTTGATGTAAAATTAAGTTCAGGTCTATTAAATACATGTTGCTACTAATGTTTTCAGTTGCATCGTTAAACATAGTGGTTTATTGTATTGAAAACTTGTTCAGAGACCCTTATGCGTAGGAAAGTTATTTACAATCAGCGAGGTGTGTTCAATAAATTTAAGAATTTTAAATATTTCTTTTCTGTGTTTCAATAATTTATTATTCTTTAAAGTAATCACCGTCATCAACCGACGCGACCAAAAGATACACGACTTATATTAGCCCTCTCTTCGTACTGAAAGCTCTTTCCCTATTACATGAATGGATACAAGCGTTTAGCTTCTTCTAATATCAAGTTTTTGTTGTTGTTGTTTTTAAAATAGAAAAAAAGTTAAAAAAGCAATTATTTCCAAATACTTTGGGTGGGCATCATAGCGATATTGTTATAAATAGATTTGAACAAAAAATGAGGTTTAACCAAAAGTCCTTTTCAACATTTTCAAGTAATGAAACGAAACTAAGCAATCGACCGGATACAATTGAGTGAAGTTTTGCAGTGAAGTTCCAAAACGGTCTGTGTAAAAAATCTCATATATATCGTATAGTTCAAAAGGTATAATTTTCCCCAAAGATTGAGTTACTTTATGGTCAACCAATGAATCGTTTTCATTAACAAAGACTTTAGAAAACCAAAGAAGTGAACTTCGATATTTTTAAATAATTTACTTCAGCCTGCCTACATGTAAAAGCCTCCCTCCACATTTTCAGCTTTAGTGACTTTCATGCTTCATTACTAGCTGTGCCTATGTATCTTTTAAACAACATCAACGCTACCTCATCAACCTCACATATTTTAAGTTTTAAAACACATTCCAGCACTAGAATTGGGTAAATACGAAGCTTCTACCAATGTTCTTGTTGCGTATAGCGATACAAAAAGTAGCAATTTTTTGAAATGGTTGGCAGGACCATTCTCATTTCCTTTGTTTTTTTTGAAACCATCTAAACTCCTACCACACTTTTGGAAGTTTCTTTTGCACCAAATCGACATGTTACTTTCCAAAGGGCCTAACCAATAACCATTTATTCACCATCCGCGTGGGAATACCGGTTTCCGTATTACTAGTTGTTTGGACACTGGTCAGAACTTGAAAGTTCATTAGCGTCGAGGAGTTAAAAAACTACAAGACAATATGACGGCAGGGGGAGGGAGGGTAGTGAAAAATTGTCCATATGGCATTGGTTACGTTAGCTATATGGAATCGTGCGACTAGAACTACATATCGACCTAACCAATGGTATCGTCGACTAAAAAAATTAGCTTTTAATTACCACCTGGTGAAATCCACATATGGTTAGTATTGATTATTGCTGCTTGGAAATCCAGATTTAAGTTTTTCGATATATCATGTTATTGAGTGTCAGTAAACAGTTGTTGCAAAAAAAAAAACCGTAAAGAATTTATTTTTTTATATATCTAATGATAGTTTTATTTCCTTTATTTTATTTTATTTTATAGAAAAAAAAAACTTTTTATTTTGATCAAAATAATTATTTAATTTGTTTAATTTTTTCCCACTTTTACTCAAATACGTGCGATACTCTATGTAAATTAAAATAGTTAAAAATAAAACAAATTCATTATATTATGTGCAAATAAGAAATGGCTCAGCTCACACATACGACAAATAGAACAAAAATATAAATCACTTTCAAAATTTTCCACTATCTTCGAAGAATAAGTGTTGGTAATTCTAAATATAACGAACCTATAAAGATGGCTTTCCAAAATACCGTTGTAAAAAAAATCAAAAAAATAATGAAACTAGCACCAAAATTCAGTTCTCGCATTAATTTAAATTGAAAAATATTTATCTAAAACTTTTGTACATACGAGTATATTGACAAAAATAAAAAAACAAACACCAGGTAAGCAAGAGTAACATGAAAATAATAAAAATTTATCTTTAACATCACTTCGAAAAACAAATTTTTGTTGAGTGCCTTAAATCGCATTCATTTAATCAACTCAATTTAACTCTTAACCTAAGAATTTTCTTTTAGTGAAAAATATAATAATTTTGGGCTGCTGCTATGTATATGTGGTGAGGTTGGTCGTTAATGCTTTGTGTGGGGAGGTTGCTGGTAATAAATTCTATGGCCACATTAAATGTACACAACAAATTTCTAAATGTATTTTTGTCATTTGCTTTAAAATCATTACAAAATCTATTAATTTTTACTTAAACATTTTAACATCACCATAAATAACGAAATTTCTTTATAAAGTACCAGGGTTTTTGAATAAGATTAGTTTCCACTGTTTTTCTATAAATGAATTTAGCCACAAGTACCAGTTGACTATTACAGCACTAAGTTATTTCTGTTGCGCTGGTTTACATTTCTCAATTTCTTGCCTGTCTGTAGTTAAGTTTTTCTGAGACTTTATATCGCTCAGTCACTTAGATCCACGTACCTTCTAAAGTGGAAAATATTGTTAAAGATTTACTAGAGTCTCATAAGCCAAAACTATAGTTTTATAAAAGTAGAAAAGCATTTGCTTATATATCAGCGATCTGTTTCTTTGTATTAGAGACTGACTAAAAGTACTTCTAAAATAAATGTAGTTAAGTATTTACACATATTTTTGGGTATTAGTTATACCTATACTTATAACACAGAAAATACCTACACATACTCATTTGCAATGAAATAAGTATGGGTGTACTCAATACTAATAACAAACATTATTTATACACAACGAACTTAAAAATATATACGTAATGCATGTACTTATATTACTCTAAGTATACTTATAAGTAAAACAACTACTCTTAGGAAATGTGTGTATAAAAAGGTGTATGATGTTTGGCAATATTTTGTTTATAACCGAACATTGGTTAAGTATAAAAAACCAAAATAATTTTTATATTATGATGAAGAAATGAATGAATTTTTTTAAATTGTGAAATAATTAATACATATAGTTACATATATTTATATACATGTACTTATTTGTACTCTATACTTACAAGTATGTGTATGGCCAATACTTTATCCAACTTTTACTTATACTTAGTTGTATTGCGAAAAATAATGAACAAGTATGCGAACACTTATTCTCTGCCTATACTTGTAGTTATTTAAGTTGTAATTAATATGAGTATGTGTGTATGGTATGTTGTTTGAGCTGTAGCTATACACATTTATACATGTTTGGCCTCAAATACTTAATATGTACTAAAAATTATACTTTTGTCATTCTCTGCTTTGTATTACTACCTATGTATCTCCGGTGATCTTTGCTAGCACATAATTAAAAAAAAAGTAAATACTTGAAAGTAAAAGCATGGTCAACCTTTAACTCGAACGTTTTGCTTCTAGAAGCTTATGTTAAATTTTGATAGTAAAACTTTTGCAGTTATAGATATTGCACCGGGTTTTAAGGTTCTAATTACTAGCAGATACAATTTTAATAACATTTCTATTTGACTCAATAATTTTTTAAATAAAAATAATAGTTCATTCCTTCCTAATTAAGAAAATAATTGAATTGACTAAAAAATTAATTAAATTTGTATCTAAAACTAGTTAAAACCATTAATTTGCGCAAAAATATATCCACCGTTCTAACTCGAAAATACTTTTTGTTTTTAGAAGAGATAACTCTCTACCTATTATAGTTCTCCATATATACGATAATAGTTTTTCACTATTCCCACTGTTCCAAAACAGTCTATTTTTTAGAATGAGCGCATTAATATGGGGACTACTTGTTTCATTCATTTCATAACTCTAGCTATTACAGTTCTTCAGACACACGATAGCATTAGTTAGTTATGTGGTAGGTACCACGCCCACTGCTCGAATCCAAACTGTTTTCTTCTAGACTATGTGTATTTATATAGAGGTTACTTGTGCAATACTTCAAGATTCTTTATAATATAGTTCTAGTAGACCATAATAATTAACAAATACAACGCGGTTTTATTATGATGTCCTCATATCGAAAGCGATCGCAAACTGTACCAGACAAACAGCCAGTGATGACGGTCTTCAATGGAAGATATGTTAACAGTATTTAATTTACTGGCAGAATAAATCCAATCAACTAAATACCACTAATTTTTAAAATTGTATAAGAGGTACCACGCCCACTATTCCTATCCAGCCAGTTTTTTCTCTACTTTTCCACACATTCAAGATTCTATTCATTACAGTTCCCAAGTAACATTATGATAAATACTTTCTACACACACTTATTATAAATATGGTACAAACAGTGAAAATTCAAGAAAGATCGGTACACTGGTGTAGGTAGCTATAGCTTTACGACAAACAGACAAACATAGTTTGTGCTTTATATACATGCTGATAATTACTCTATTTACTCGATGACAATAATCGAACATTTTAGAATATTAATTTTAAGGTGTGGTAAATTTTTTTTTTATTATTTTATTCAACTTTGGAAATATTTTGTTTATTACCAACATTTTTACCACCACAAAAAAATTGAGTTTAATTACAAACTCATAAAAAGACATAAAACATAATTCATTTATGAGTACAAAACAATACTAGAAGCGCGTACGTACCATCATAATTAAGAATTAATGATTAAGATTAATTTTATATTCATACTTATTGGGAAGCTATTAAAAATACTTATTATTTTTTACGTCTTCACGAGTTCATTTATTAGAAATAAAAAATTCAAATAATAAAAATAATCAAATTATTCTAATACAATAGCAATGCTGCAATGCTAGTTAAAAGTGCATATGTACATAATACAATAGATCGTCGTAAGATAATGTTGTGTATTTTTTATGAACTTAAAGAAACAATTTTAATTAGTATTAGTCGAACTGTTTACGTATTACATACAATGAAATTTATAATCAAGCTTAAGTTCGTTATTATTCTCTCTAAGAAAGAATTAATTAAATTACAAATTAGGTGATAATATTAAAGAAAAATTGGGAAAATTTAATTTTTAGACACCAGCAGGAGCGGAATGCACATTTTCTAGACAGCCATCCATCATCTTTATCTGGGTTTGTTGGTTAAATAGATGATGCTTACAACTAAACACTACCCTAAGTAGATTAGATACGAGAGTGCTGATGACGGACGTGGCTGTCTAGAAAATGTGCATTCCGCTCCTGCTGGTGTCTAAAAATTAAATTTTCCCAATTTTTCTTTAATATTATCACCTAATTTGTAATTTAATTAATTCTTTCTTAGAGAGAATAAAAACGAACTTAAGCTTGACATAAATTTCATTGTATTTAAAGAAACAATTTTCGCTCCACAGTGGGCATAATTAAAGATTAATTTTGTTTAACGAGAAAGTCAACTTTTTCACGAAAATCTTAGTAAAATCATAAATTTCTGCAAA